>BQKN01000038.1:813726-862371 GCA_022839385.1 Asparagus kiusianus
TGAATTCTTCCAGCATATGACATTTTTCTTCTGCTTTGCCATCCTTGGATCTGTTCTAAAATCTTGCTAATCAAACTTGAGCAATCAAGATGTGAAAGTCTTTTAGAAATCAGAGGCATCCCCAGATATCTAATTGGTAGAGAACCTTCAGAAAATCCCAGTAGAGAACATATTTGAATCCTGACATTGTCCTCAACCCCTCCCAGATAGACAGCACATTTAGTGGAGTTTGCTTCTAATCCAGAAACTCTACTGAAGTCTTAAAGACAACTATTCAGTTTACTGATAGACTGAATATCAGCTTTGCTGAACAATAGTAAATCATCCGCAAATATTAAGTGAGTTATCCCCAAGCCAGAACATCTAGGATGGTATTTGAACAGGTTATCAGTTCTAAGTTTCTTCATCCTCCTAGACAAATACTCCATCCCAATAACAAATAAATATGGTGATAGAGGATCCCCCTGTCTCAGTCCCCTTGCCCCTTCAAAGTAACCATGCAGAGATCCATTAAGGGACAGTGAATATTTTGTAGTAGTTATACAGGTCATAATCCATCTAACCATTTTTCCTGGGAATCCCAATCCTGTCAACATAGCTTTAATGAAATCCCAGCTTATCGTATCAAATGCTTTTCTCAAATCTATGTTGAGTGTAGCTCTCGGGGATATATATTTCCTACCATAGTGCTTTACCAGCTCATGAGCAAGTAGGATGTTATTTGAGATAATCCTTCCTTTGACAAAGGCACACTGTGCATCATTAACTAAATATCCAATGACTTTCTGGATTCTAGCAGTTATTATTTTTGAAATCACTTTGTAGACACAATTACAGCAAGAAATTGGTCTAAACTCAGATGGTGAGCTTGGATTCAGAATCTTAGGAATTAAAGTGATAGTGGTTGTATTGAGAGAGCCAAGAAGTTTACCAGAACTGAAAAACTCCTGAACAGCCTTGATCATGTCTGCACTAATAATATCCCAGGTGCTTTTGAAGAATGATGCACTATAACCATCAGGTCCAGGGGCCTTTTCATCAGAGATAGAAAAAACAGCATGTTTGATCTCTTCATTGGTGATTGGAGACTCCAGTTCATTTCTATGACTATCCATAAGAATGGGACCATCAGAAATGACTGCAGGGTCTGGCTCTAAAGTATTCACTTTATTCCCAAGCATATTTCTGTAGTATTCAATGAATTCAGTAGCAATTTCAGGCAAATCTGTAATCCTCCTTCCATTCTCTGTATAGAGTGTTAACACTCTATTTTGATGCCTTTTAGCTTTCATGATTGAATGGAAATATTGTGAGCTTCTATCCCCATGCACAGCCCAACCGATATTTGCCTTTTGTCTATGAAATGATTCTTCACATTGAAGCAGCCTGTTGTATTTTTGAATGCATTTTTTCTCCTGAGTAATCAGATTCTGGTTTAGAAGATCCAGGCTCATCTGATTTTGTACTCCCAGTAATTCCTCTTTAGCTCTTGCAACTTGCTCCCCAATGTTCATGAAATGCTTCTTATTTAACTCTTTGAGAACAGGCTTCAGCTTCTTAAGTTTAGAGTAAAATTGGTACATGTTGTACCCTTTTATCTCTTGACCCCAGACAGAATTCACAAGAGCTAAGAAGTTAGGATGTTTTGTCCACATTTTATAGAATTTAAAAGGTTTTTTCCCTTGAAAATCCTCCTCCCCAATAGACACAAGAGCTGGAGAATGATCTGAGCACATTGGTACTAGGAATTCCACCTGGCTTGTTGTATAATGATGCAACCATTTATCATTAATCAGAATTCTGTCAATTCTGCTCCAGACTCTAGTATTAGCATCCTGCTTATTATTCCAAGTGTAGAAACATCCAATAGATTTTATGTGAAGAAGTTGGCTTGATGAAATAAAGTTTTGGAAGTCTTCTGTGTCAGCATCTGAAATAGGAGCTCCTCCCATTTTTTCTTCAGCACTAATGATTGCATTAAAATCTCCACCAACCAACCAAGGGCAGTTTACATTTTGCTTGATTTCCATAAGATCCTGCCATAAACTTTTCCTATTCTCCCTTTGATTTGAGGCATAAACCACAGACATTAAGCATGATACTTTTCCATTCTTCAATTGGACAAAGCAAGTCAGGCATTGATCAGTTATGCTAATACTCTGAACTGTCATTAAATCATTGTTCCAAAGTAACCAGATTCTCCCATTACCAGCTTCCTGAACATTTAAAATCCAATTCCAGTCTCTAGCAAATTTCCTGGCAATATGCTCCATCTTTTCTTCCTTTAGTTTTGTTTCTAGAAGAGCTATAAAGGGAATATTGTACTGATATATAAATTGCTTTACAATTAAATGCTTAGAGGATTTGTTGAATCCTCTAATATTCCAAATGGCTAAGTGCATTTATTGATCCCCCCCCCCCTGTCAATATGACAAGGGTCAAAGCCATATACCTGTGGGTCTAGAGGGGAGAATTGAGTTTTCTGATTTGAATTCCCATCAATATTGATTGTTGTTCTTCTAGCAATATGTGCTCTACTCACACTTGTGAATCCTGATGCATTCACAGTAAGGGATTGATATACATTTGTAAGGCATGGGCTACCATGCTTGATACCTTGTGCACCTGGTGAGCCTACAGCTTTACCCTTGTTTTTTAAGCTGTGCATGTTTTCTGTTAGTTGCTGTGATGTATTGCACCCTTCCTTACTTGTACTATCTTTTCCCTGAGCCTCATATGCAGATTCATTATCTGGTAAAACCTGTTGCACATCATTCTCTTTTTCAGCATTAGTATTCAATCTATCAACCTGCTCCTGAGCACTGTGTGTATCAGTCTGCACCTTATGAGCCTGTACAACTTCCTTCTGTTTATTAACAGGAACCCACATTTTCCTTCCTTTTTGCCTCCTGCAATATTCAGTATCATGTCCCACAATATTACAAACTGTGCACCATTTTGGCTTAAGTTCATATATGACATTTTGCCTATACTTTTTGCCATCAGGTCCTTGTATTTCAACTGTATCAGGTAATGGTTCTTTTAATGGCAGCTTTACTTCCAGTAGAACCCTTGCATAGCTTAGCCTTTGCCTTGTAGCTGTAAGCATGTCAGTTGTAATTGGACATCCTATAAGACTTGAGATTTTGCTGATACCAGTAGCACTCCATAGGTTGAGCTTCAAATTTGGAAATTGTACCCATAATGGATAAGAACAATCTTGTATTTTTTTCCACTTTAGAGTCAATTGACGAAGGCTTGAGTACCAATGGTCTTGAACCAAAAAACCATGGTCCTGCATCTAACACTTTTCTCATTTAGTGCTCCGATGGGAAATCAAACAAGAAAACACCTGATTTGATCAGAATGATTTTAGGAATTGAAATTCTCCCCCAAGCTTTATTTACATATGCTTCCATGGATTTGAATTTTGCATTGAATCCTATAACATGACCTATTAGAGCATTCTTCCAGTAATCAACTCCTTCCCTCCATTCCATTTCATTAAAAACAGCAGCATTAGATTGATCAGATGGTATGAAGTTAAGGGATAAACCTTTTCCAGGTTTTCTATTATCTGTAAACAAGATGGCAAAGGATTTCTTCTCACTTTCCTTTGTTAAATCTATCTCATCTTTCAGTTCATCATTCTTTCCCTCCAGGTTGATTTTCTCGTAATTTTTTGAAGATTGAGCTACAGGAGTTGCAAGAATCTCAACATTGCTATTAATTTCACCACAATCTACATCATTTTCTATATTAAGATCATCTTCAATATCTTCATCCCAGGAGATTGAGTTAGGACTCTTACTAAGTTGTCGAGCAAAGGTAAAGTCAGATCTGAGATGAACTTGAGCAGGATCAGAGAGAGAGGTAGTTCTAGCCAGTATTTCCTCCATGAGCACTCTCTTCTTCGCCCCAATCGGACCTGTGCTTCCCATTAGCTTCATCGACGATTCCTCTCGAGCTTCAACTGTTCCATTGCTTTCTTCATCATTTTCGATTCCCTCTGTTTCCTCAGATCTACGAGTAGATGAAGAAGAGGGGAAAACGAAAATAGAGTCTCTCAGAGTAGCACTAGGAGTCCCTTTACTCCCAATCTTCTTCTTCTTCCTCATTGCAGATCTAGACGGAGGTGCACAATAGCGGGAAAATTTTCGCCCGCTAAAGTGCGCCAAAAGAGACCGCCACTTTTTTTTAAAAAAAATTTAATTTGATGCCGTTATGTGAGTCATATTTTCAACCTAGAAAAAGGACGCTCAAATTGCACGGACATGTTATAACATGAAAATATAAATCTCAACTCTCATGGTAACTTTAAAATTCTAGTGTAATGGTTAGAGAGACTTTAAGAACAACGTAGTTTTCAACCCCCAGCCTAATTTTCACGACAAAGTCCCATAACTCATTATTTTGACAATGTCACATACTCACGGTAACGTTAATATGGGCACTATGTGTTTTCTTCCTAAAAAATCCTTCCTTCTCTCTTAGTTTTCTCAACGGAACCCACTGGGCATTGCCCAAATGCTTTTTTTTATTGCATTCACCCACTCTCATTATTAGCATACATCTGTCTCTCCCAAAATTCAGGCATTCATAAGTGTACTAATAAATTTATCTTTATTTATGAAAGACGAACACAAGCACAAACATAGAGTGTTCTCCTAGTTCATTATAGTTAGTCCATATGTGGCAGCGGACTTTATGAATGATTTGAAAACCAAACTTCATTTTCCTCAACTTGGTCCTGTGTAGAGGCTTCATCCTCAAATGGGTCCCCTTACTTTATTTTTGATAAATGTAGCCCCTCTATCGGCGCTTCATACCCAAATTGCTTCTACTTTATTGTAACTTTCAGTGTTTTGCAGTAAACTTCCAATAACTTTTAACATTTAAACCACTCTAGGACTCAAAGGTTAGTGAACCAAAAGATTTTAACAGGCCGAGGAGATCTCTGTCTGAACCGAAAGGTTTTAACAGATCGGGGAGATCTTTACCTTGATCGAAAGGTCATATAGATCGAGGAGATCTTAACAGTATTGGGTCGATGCACACTAGATTATTGTATTGTTGTTCCTGAAAGCATTTTGGCCTTGGGATCCTTGCACCGGAGTAGGTCAAATATTGCTTTAAGCACAGCGTTTCATAAACGCACAGCAGCTAAACTTAAAAAAAGTTTTAAATTACAGCATTTTAGTTCTTACTATTTTATTACAGGTTTAACCACAGACGCTAACAAATATATAGTAGAGAGACCAATTTGAGTATGGAGGACCTAATTGGCCTTTTAACCTTTCTAAATAACTAAATGCCCTAGGTAGAAAATATTTCAATTTTGTAATTTATATTTACTCTGCTCTCCTAAAATTTGAGTTTTTTTTCCTATAAATGATTTTTTTTATTTGCAAATTTAAAATAACAATCTGATGAGTAAAGTTTATATACGTTTTAAATTTTGGACACATAGAGGTATTGTGAAATTAATCTCTCACTCACCCAACTAAGAGCATCTCCAATCACTCGGCAAAATCTCCATCCCTCCAAATTTGGAGAGTGAATCCTCTCTAATCACTCTCCAAATTTGGAGATCTGGAAATGATTCACTCTCCAAATCTGGAGATTGAAGCTAGAATTTGGAGAGGCTCCTCAGATCACTATTTAAACTTTTATTATTTATAACTTTCACTTTTAACTATTTAATTTCTTAAAAATTATCACTTTGTCATCATTCTTAGTAATTTATATTAGATGTTTAATTTCAAATAAATATAGTTAAAAATTATTAATCTAATTTTCAAAATAATTATATATTTGGAAAAGTCTCGTCAAGATCTTCAAAATAAAACTAAGATTAATTTATTTTAGCATTATTATAAAATTATTATTTTTTAAATTAAATAAATAAGTATTAGACATGAAAATTTAAATACAGGGATTTATTTAACTTGCCCTATAATAAAATACAAGCATAAATTATAATATTTAAATTACATTCATTTGTTGTCGCGCCTCTGCCATAAATGTTCAATTAGCGCATTTCGAAACATAAAATGAGCTTCCCTATCTTGAATCTTCCTATGTCGATCAAAGAATCGTTCGGCATCATCAATCTCCATCTCTTCAGATCTTGAAGATTGATCGTGAATAATAATCTCTCGTTCTGCATCGTGTTCATCCTTCATAGTCATGTTATGTAGTATAATACAAGCAGTCACTATGTCGTGTAGTCCCCACTTGTCCCAAGAACATGATGGTCTCTTGATAATGGCAAATCGTGACTGAAGAACACCAAAAGCCCTCTCTACATCTTTTTGATATCCTTCTTGCATAGTAGCAAAGAGCTGCTTCTCAGGCCCTTGTGGTTGGGGTATTGTTTGTACAAGAGTAGACCATTTATGGTATATCCAATCGGCCAATCAATAACTTGTATCATAATTCTTTCCCAAAATACTATAATTAACAGGAGATGAAATACCTTGTGCTAGTTGGTCAAACAAATTTGAAGATTGCAAATACGTTAATATCATTATTACATCCTAGTAATCCAAAAAAACATGTCATATCCATAAGTCATATGAGGCTACTGCCTCGAGAATCATTGTTGGGCCTCCGTGGCATCTCGATTACTGTCCCGAGTATTGTTGGGCCTATGGTATGTTGTATTAGAGGTTTATGTTTGCTTCATCGTTTTATCGTTTTATGCTTTGTCCTTGTTATTTCAGATTTTATTTTTTTAATATGTTTTATTGTATTATTAATATTAGGTTCATTTTAAAAGCTCTCGTCGACACCTTTCTAATGTTATTATTTTTTCCAAATAAATTATTAAAATAAAATTATTAATGTAAACTATATTTAACATTATTAATTTATATGGCTTTTTTAACAAACAACAAATAAAAAGAAAAATGTTTAGAGAGTGTGGGTTGGAGCAAATCTCCAAATTTTACTCTCCAAATTGAAACATTCTAAGAATATTCCAATTTGAATAGGGTTGTGTTTGGATTTGAGGATTTGATTTCAAATTCCAGAATTGAAATCTGAAATTTGAAATCTAAAATTTCAAATTCAATTCCTTCGTTTGGGAAACATCGAAATTTAAATTCCAGAATTCAATTTCTTCCCCTAATATGAGCAACTCAGACCTAGAGCATAAAACAAAAGAAAAAACTTCGATCATTTGCATCACCTGCAACTTGAGCGTAGTCGGGTTCACCGGTTTGTCGGTCTTGGGTGAGATAACTGGGACCCCCAACCAATCAATTGGGTCGGCAATCTGCGAGAGAGGGATCTCGATAGTCTCAGTGAGCTCGGCGCCGACAAAATGGCCCGGGCTCGGGCCCGGAACCCGGTTTGACCCGGGTTTCTAGGCCAAACCTCGGCCTAGCCAGGTCAGGGCTGGGCACCGACCCGGGCCTCAAGCCTAATTGGATAAGCTCTATCGCGGCTTCATACCCAGGCTCTATCGCGGCTTCATACCCAAATTGGTTCTCCTCTATCGTAACCTTCATTGTTTTGCAGTAAACTTCCAATAACTTTTAACATCACATTAAACCACTCTAGGAACTTTAAAAAATCACGCTAAACCTCCAATAACTTTCAAAAATCACGCTGAGCCCCTAATAACTTTCAAAATCACAATAAACCTTGGATGACTTTCGAAGAAAACACCCCAAAGCTGGCGTGGTTACATCGAACGTGACACATCTTAGTATTAGTGGAGCCAATTTGTTAAGAAAAATGTAAAGTAGGGGGACTAATTTGAATATGAAGCCCAAGTATAAGGACCGAGTTGAGAAAATACATAGTACGGAGACCAATTTGAGTATGGAGGACATAATTTGCCTTTTAGCCTTTGCCAATAACTGAATGCCCTGGGTAGAAAATATTTCAATTTTGTAATTTATATTAACTCTGCTCTCCTAAAATTTGAGTTTTTTTTTCTATAAATGAAATTCTATTTATTTGCAAATTTAAAATAACAGTCTGATGAGTGAAGTTTATGTACGTTTTTACTTTTGAACGCGTAGAGATATTGTGAAATTGATCTCCCACCCGCCCGACTAAAGTCCCGATCAGGGCCAACAACCACGTGGGGCCGTGGGGGTGGTGGGCAAATAATATGAGCCACGAAAGGACCAGTGAATTACCAGACTGCCCCCTCCCTGTCATCTTATTAATGGACCGGGCTACACAATGTGAACGCCCTCCCCCAAATTTCTTCGCTTTTCAATCGCCGCCTTCGGAGCTCGCGTGCTTCGCCTCGGTGTTCTCGCCCGTCAGCCGACGATATGGCGCCTCTCCTCGCTCTTCCTCGCTGCAGCAGCAGTGCCAGTAATAATGATTTCATCTGGATTTAGAAATATGCCTGCTTTCACAATTCCATTTGGATGTGCTTGAGTGTTGTTTAGTGCCTTTCCTCTTTTGCTAGCTCGAGATTAGCGTGTTGGCTTCAGTTCCTGAAATTTGCGCTGTTTTATTTCGCTGGAAATTCGCGTTCTTGAGAAAAAATAGAAAAAGAAAAAAAGCCCTAAAAATATGCTCTTCTTTTCAGGGATGGCTGCCGACTGGACCAATCTGCCGCGTGATGTTTGGGTGCAAATTGCTGAAAAGTTCGTCTTTCGTGACCTCGGCGTATTTGCGTCTGTCTGTGCCCAGTGGCGAGACGTCGCGAGGGAAGTCCGCGGGTCTTTTCGCTCTCGGCCCCCGCTCCTCATGCTCCCTCTCAGGGAAGGAACCCACGCCAGAGGTCTCTACGATCTCTCCGCAAATTCAGTACGCGGCATTAACCTCCCCCAACTCAACGATCGCTGGATCTGCGGAGCTTCCAATGGTTGGCTGGTAACGCTGGATGCTAACCTGAACATCGAGCTGTTTAACCCTTTCTCAAAAGCGAAACTGCAGCTTCCGCGTCACCCAATCGTGGTTGACTACCAGCATCGGATATACCGAAAATACCGGTCATGCTACATGCAAAAAGTCATTCTGACGGGCAGCCCCGGTTCGAACCGAGCGTGTTTTGCCGCTTCGATCGTGTCGAACCGGAGGAGGTTAGCCGTTTGCGGGGTCGGGGATGGCGAATGGACCGACGTGGAGACGGAACCGAACCGGTACGTCGACATTACGTGTTACAAAGGAAGGCTATTCGCGATACGGGAGTGCGGCCCGCTGGTGGTTCTTGATGTTGGTCGAGACTACTTTAAGACCGACACGATCGATGCTCCTCCCGGTGGCTTGGCGGGGAGTGGTTCTGTCTGCCAAAAATATTTGGTGGAATCAGCAGGTGACTTGTTAGCGGTGCTGAGGTTTTCAAGCTCCTCGGCTAATGGCTATAGGACGCGTAAGTTCCATGTTTACAAGCTGAATGAAAGCGTGCAGGGTTGGACTAAGGTTGAGAGTTTGGGAGATCGGTCCATATTTGTTGGAGTCAGTCACTCCATCTCGGCTAAAGTTTGCGGGCTCGATGGTTGCAGGTCGAATTGCATTTATTTCTTGGAGGATCTCACTCTTCATCGCGATGAGAAGGGTTTTCAGCTTGATTGTGGTTTGTTCTGCTTAGAAGATGGATGCACCAAGACATTGCCGGAGGAGGCCCGGTCGTTTTGGTCGGAACCCGGATTTTGGTGTATGCAGTCTTTGTAGAGGGAATTTCTTACATGTTTGTTTTAGGATAGTTTTATGTGTGTTTTACTTAGTTTAATAGATGAAAGAATTCCACACGTTTGAACTTGGGGGAGAACATCCTAGGTGAGCTGGAGTTACTCTGTAATAATTATTCGGTGAAATATACCGAAGCTTATTTGGCAGAAACAAAATCTTTATAACCCTGCACAATGCCTCAACAAAAAGCTGATGCCACAAAAGAATGGAGGAGTATTATGCATCCAAGTAAGGCCCCGTTTGTTTGAAGTTTTTTGCCTCGGGGAGGGGGTGGAAAGCTGCCACATTGGCAGCTTTCCACGCCCCTCCCCATGCAAAATACTTCAAACAAACGCCCCCTAAGAACCTTTAAGACCTTCATACTAGTGTAATAAGTTTTTCATTTCTGCACGTTAACGTACAAGTCATTGTCAAACTCAGCATATCCTAGGAATACTAGTATTTATATAGGACTGAGAGGTATCTCACTGTAAATCTTGCTTTCAGGCAAATGATAAAGCTAAGTTGCGCCCTGTTTCTGACATGAGTCTAATGGGAGTTATATGGTTCAAGAGAGAGAGCCTCACTGAGAGCAGTAAGTTTCCTGTTCTGATTTGTTTTTGAGATTGGTATAAATACCAAACACGATTTAGGGTTTCTGGAGAGCAGTATTGGGGATGTTTTGAGCACAGAAAAAGAGAGTTTTCTGGAGCTATTGGTTAGGGTTTGTGTCAGGGTTTGTGCCGTTCATAATCCCTGACATCTGGGCATCGCATGTTGGCTAGTGATTCTGCTGAAGAATAATTTGCAGCGGTTTAATTTCAATTATGTGACTCTTGCCTACATAAGACCCTCGTTTTGCCCCTCTTTTTGTCAAAATTTGTCAAAGTCCCTAAAAATTTCTGGTCATGCTTATTTGAAAACGCTTGATTTCTTACCTGCAGTGCACCAATATTACCGGTCATGCACTTCTTGTAAGTTCCGAAGGCTTTCACTCTTCTTGTGTGATCAGATTATTTTGAAGCAGTCATCAGTTGAAGTTTACAAGCAACAAGATATCTGAGTGAAAATAACAAAATACCCCTAACAAGGACTTTCTTCACATTTTAGTATTAATAAAATGTGAACACTAACTTCAGTGATTATGAACGAACATTAAGACTAACAAAAAAAAGGAGCAAATATAGCGTTTTCAAATAAGCATATTCAATCACTATATAGTGTATATGCCATTCTGTTAAAAGATGGGGTATACGTCCCTGTTAATAAATCTGATTTAATTTAAAATTTTCCTTCCTAATTCCTTTTCTTCTCCTAGATTTAATAAAATCAACTCTTAATTGTTACAATGATCCTGGTTTCAGTTTACAGCTCTCTAGTTCTTATTCAATAAGACGATATTGGAAGTATTAATTATGCTGTTTTAGTGGTAATTTGTATGCGTTCAGATCTCCTATTCTTGTGCATTGACCCCAATAGTTTTTAGTACTAAATCTCAACTTATTTGTTAAGCAAGTCTTACTAAAACTCTTGTCAAAGTTGCAAATAATTTTAGGATTTATGCTAAATGCCCAAAGTTACTGAAAATGGAAGTTATCTTTAAAAAAAAGTTAAAGAGGGCCAAATGACAATTTTCAAAGATTTTTTAAATCATGGATAGTAATAGTCTAATAGTTTGATTAAAGTTGACAAGATAGCTTATTACAAAGTTTATATTTATCTTTGTTATTTGAAGGAAAATTATAGGTTGTTCATAGTAGTTTCTTAATTTTGTATTCTGTAGTTCTTAATTTTGTATGATCAGATTATTACAATTTTATATTCTCTATGATAAAAACAGTGAGAAAAACAGTGAAAGGAGGTGGAAGCCCAGGTAAACTTATTATGATTTATATATTCTTTATGCCGTCGCTCAGTCCTCAGGGTTCTCAGTTTGATTGTGGTTTGTTCTGCTTAGCGGACGGACGCACCAAGCCATCGCCAGAGGAGGTTTTACCATTTTGGTCAGGACCTGGGATTTGGTGTATGCAGTCTTTGTGGAGGAAACTCTGTTGGCGCTTGTGGTTAAATCTGAAATAATATAGATATATAATAGCAAAAACTGAAAAGAAAATTGACGTGCAGTAATTTAAAATTTTCAACTCAGCTGCTGTGCGTTTGTAAACGCTGTGCTTAAAGCATTATTTGGCCTACTCCGGTGCAAGGATCCCAAAACCAAATTGCTTCCAGGAACAGCAGTCCAGTACTCTGGTGTGCACCGACCTAGTACTGTTAAGATCTCCTCGATCTATAAGGCAAAGATCTCCTCGATCTATCAGACAAATATCTCTTCGATCTATCAGGCAAAAGATCTCCTCGATCTATCAGGCAAAAGATCTCCTCGATCTATCAGGCAAAATTCCTATAAGCACCAGCTATTTTACAATCTATATCTGTATATATTGATTGTTGTTTTTGGAATGAAATTTCCTTAAGGATTTGAGGTCTATTTATAGCGTTTGGGAAAATACTATGCACTAATAAAATACTATACATGTGGGGCTCACGTCCTAATTTTTTCTTCGGTGGGCCCCACGCCTTTTGAAAAAATTTGTCACCTGCATTTTAGCCGCCCAAGTGAGGTTTCATTTTTCAAATGACGTTAGGCTAAGGTCATGGTCATAGGGCCCGCATAACTTTATTTTAAAAAATTATATCCAACATTCCCCCATAAGTTTTTTAAACCAGTCGTTAAATAGTGCCGTTGTTTCAATTGTTGTGCATAAGGTAGATGTCGTAAGGACTTGAATCCCCTTTAGACCAACTGAATAAAAGATAGATGTATGGTATCGCAGAGACTTGAACCAGCACATGTCTAAAAATCCAGCGATCACACAAGATCAAACTTATCTATGGTAATTTTCACTTTGAACCACACTTGCCTTTGCCTTTGCCTTGCCTTTGCATATTTATGGCCCCGTGCATGTCCTAATTTTTGCTAGGGTCCTAAGTATCTTTTCACAAGACACCATAGGAGACGGCCAAATCTCCACTCATGCATAGATGAGTTCTTTAGGTATGTTTCCTATCAAACATCCTGCATCCGAAATGCTTTGAACTTATTAAGGTTTAATAGCCATCCTCTCTCATGATAGAATTCTAGGTGAGCCCTTTAGGTGTGTTTCCTATCTAACACCCCGCATCCGAAATGCTTTGGACTCATTAAGGCTTAACAGCCATCCCCTTTACATGATAGGATTTTAGGTGAAAAGATCAACGTTTTACTCGGGTAGTTAAGCCAGGTAAGGATAGTATTAGAGGTTGATCAAAGATCAATTAAGTACCCCGTTCCTTGCGGAGCGCGTTACGCAACCCCCAAACTTTGCCTTAGACACCGACTAATCCAAGAAAATTTGAACCCTTTTACTTGTAAATCTTACTTGACTTTTAAACTATTTATCTTGTCATTAGTAGCATAAGCTTTGAACTAACAACTGATGTAAATGGTAAGTATTTGTAAGACTTACCAAACTTTACAAATCTTACTTAACTTTTGAACCAATTATTTTATTATTAGTAGCATAAGCTTTGAACTAATAACTTAATAAACATGGTAAGTATTTGTAAGACATACAAAACTTTGAGACCCATTCCAGCAAACGTCCTTTCGACTATGTCCTTTTTCAGACCCTTAGTCAAAGGATCAGCCACATTCTCTGAAGATCAGACGTCAATCACAGAGATGACTCCTTGACAAATGAGCTCTCTCAAATAGCCATGCTTCAGACGAATTGTCCGCTTCTTTCCATTGAACAACGAGTTCGCTGCCACAACACTTGTCGCTTGATTATCATAATAGATAGTAATTGTGCCTTGTAATTTCGTCAATGGAAGGTCTCGGAGAATACAACTGAGCCACTCCACTTCATCTCCTGCAACACAGAGTGCGAAGAACTCAGATTCCATCGATGACTGTGCAATCATAGTCTGCTTCTTAGACTTCCACGAGATAGCAGCTCCACCCATGGTGAAGATAAAACCTTTAGTAGATCTGCACTTATCTGGTTCTGAGCATCAGCTCGCATCTGAATAGCCTTCGATTACACCCGGATATCCAGTGTAGAATAGGCCCAGACCTGTAGTTCCTTTCAAGTATCTCATTAATCTCTGGACAGCATCCCAATGAAGCTTTCCAGGATTACTTGTGAACCTACTAAGCATTCCTACAGCGAATGCTATATTTGGCCTTGTGTAGCTCATCGCATACATTAGACTCCCAATGATCTTTGAGTACCTCAGCTGCTCTACTGGTCTTCCAATGTTTGATCGAAGCTTCTTGTCGTAATCATATGGCACTGACAGTTCTTGCAGGTCGTAGTATCCATACTTCCTTAGCATGCTCTCGACATAATGAGATCGGGACAATCCAATACCCTCTTCAGAGTATATGATTTTGATTCCGAGAATCACGTCAGCGGTTCCAATGTCCTTCATGTTGAACTGTGCTGAAAAAAATTTCTTGGTAGATATTACAATCTCTAAATCACTCCCTATGATAAGCATATCATTCACATAGAGGCAGATGATCACCACCTTTCTTTCAATGACCTTGATATATAGGCACTTATCAGATTCACTGACTTGATACCCGTTGTTGCAAACAACGCCATTGAACTTCTCATGCCAGAGTTTTGGTGCCTGCTCAAGTCCATATAATGACTTAACAAGTTTACAAACATTACCAGCTGTTGCATCAAGTCCTTCTGGTTTCTCCATGTAGATCTCTTCTGTAAGATCTCCATTGAGAAAGGCAGTCTTCACATCCATCTGATGTATGACGAACCTTTTAATCGCCGCTCATGCGATAATCACTCTAATGGTAGTGATCCTGCAAACCGGTGCATAAATATCAAAGAAGTCTATACCTTCTTTCTGAGATAATCTTTTCGCCATCATTCTTGCTTTGTACTTTTTAATAGTACCATCAGGACGGAGCTTCTTCTTAAAGATCCACTTGTAACTGATAGGCCTTGCACCTTCAGGTACATCCACCAGCTCCCAAGTATGATTTTGGATCAATGAATTCATCTCATCATCTATAGCTTCTTTCCACAGAAGAACGTCTGTTGACTGTATTGCTTCTTGAAAAGTCTGTGGATCTTCTTCCACATTATAGGTGATGAAGTCATCTCCAAAATTTTTCTGCCTTCTGACGCGCTTGGAATATGGTTCGATAACTCCTTCATCATTGACTGGCTCCTCTTGTGCATTTGATGTATTAGCATTCTATGCTATATCTTTGAGCAATAAACCTTTATGTTTAATAAACTTATCCTCAAAGAATTCTGCATTCCGAGCTTCAATGATGGAGTTGGTTCTAAGATTCAGGAACCTACACACATTGCTATCTCCAGCAAAGCTAAGAAACACACATCTATTTACCTTTGGTCCGAGCTTAGCCCTTCTGATATCTAGAATTCGAACATATGCGAGACACCCCCACACTTTGAGACTATCCAAAGAATCTGGATATCCCAACCATAACTGATGAGGAGTATTATCAGTTTTGGAATAGGATACTCTGTTCAGAATCCAGTTTGCTATTAGCAAAGCCTCTCCTCAATAGTAGGTAGGTAGACCAGATGTGTTTAGCATCGAATTCACCATTTCGGTCAATGTGCGATTCTTTCTTTCTGCAATCCCATTAGATTACGGAGAATACGGAGCAGTAGTTTCAGCAATGATTCCATGCTCCTTGAAGTATGCTTCTGATTCCTTAGATCGGTACTCTCCCCATCTGTCGCTCCTGAGTCTTTTCACCTGAAGTCCAAGCTACTTCTCCACTCGAGTCCGAAATTCGACAAACTTGCTGAAGGCTTTCATCTTTAGATTTCAGCAGGTAAACGTGACAGAAGCGAGAATGATCGTCAATGAAGGTGATGAAGTACTTATTGCCGCCACGAGTGATGAAGCTCTTGAAGTCATAAGTATCTGAATGAATCAGATCCAACAGGTTGGTGCTCCTCGTGACACTTGAAAATGACTTCCTCGACAGCTTTGCTTGCGTGCAAACTTCACACTTCTCAGGTTTGTTACCCCCATATTTTGGAAGTAATCCTAACTTCTCCATGCTGGATAATTTTCTATAATTTACATGTCCCAGCCTATTGTGCCATAACACAACGGAGTAAGCAGAAGAGGATACTTTATTTACAACGGGGTTGGGTGCACTCGTACTGATTTTATACATGCCATCAGTACGATATACATTGCCAAAATATATTTTCTTGAAGGATAATACAATATTTCCTCCTTGGAAATCCAGCCTCATGCTTGCATCACACAACATGCTTCCAAAGACTAAGTTTTTGACAATTGAGGGAAAATGTTTCACATCCTTCAATGTGAGAGTCTTTTGTGAAGAAAGAGCCAGCACTACAGTCCCAGTTCCAAGAACAGGAACTACAGAACGATCAGTCATTGATACGTTCTCTTTGGTAGCAACATAAGAAGAGAACATATCTCTATTGGAGCATACATGACAAGTAGCACCCGTATCTAACCACCAACTAGATATTTTGCTTGGAGTTGTTACGTGAAAGTGCATGACCACACAAATCATCAACTTGATTGACATTGTGTGTTGTTTCCTTCTTTGGTCCTCTACAGTCTTTGGCAAAATGTCCTTGCTTCCCATAGTTAAAGCATTTGCCGCTCTTCTTGAACTCCTTCTTCTGAACGTTCAGGTTCTTCAGATTCTGGTTCTTCTTTCTGTTAAAAGACTTCTTCTTCTTAAAAGATGAATTATTATCTTTTTTAGAGTTAGCATCCACCATATTAGCAGACGCCTTCTACTTAGCAATGAGCTCAGTCTTCGTGCGAGTCCGAGTCTCGTCCTCGATCCGAATGAATCTCTTCAAGTCAGACAGAGTCACCTGTCTTTTCCTTCTTCGAATATCAGTGGAGAATGATATCCAAGATGGAGGAAGCTTGTTGACAATTGCACTAGAGATGAAGGTTTGACAAAGACTAATCTTTTCATCCTTCAGCTTCATAACAAGCTTTTCAAGCTCTTTGACTTGAGGTAAAACCTCAGTATCATCTTCGAACTTCAAGTCCAGAAATTTGTCAACGAGGTGAGATTTGGACAGCTTCTCCTCATTCTTGTACTGGTCCTCCAGAGCATTCCAGATTTCCTTTGCAGAGGGCTTGTTGGTGTAAGCATCTGCTAGATGACCGGCCAGGCAGTTAATGAGGTATCTCCTGTAAAAGTGATCATCTCTAGCACAAGAGGCTTCAGCTTCAGAGTCTTCTTCAGAGTCGGGTTTTTCCTCAGAAACCACATAGTAGATTTTCAGGAGTTGCATCCCGAAGATTATTTTTCGACGCCATGCATTAAAGTTGGAACCGTCAAAGTTCTCTAACTTAAGACAGTCCACTCCAAGAGTCCTCGTAGGATCCATGGTAGATCAAAATAATGCTTTAAGATTGTTGGCGCATATGGTTAAATCTGGAATAATACAGATATATAATAGCAAAAACTAAACAGAAAATTGAAGTGCAGTAATTTAAAATTTTTAACTCGGTTGCTGTGTGTTTGTAAACGCTGTGCTTAAAGCATTATTTGGCCTACTCCGGTGTAAGGATCCTAAGGCCAAATTATTTTCATGAACAGCAGTCCAGTACTCTGGTGTGCACCGACCTAGTATTGTCAATATCTCCTCAATCTATAAGGTAAAGATCTCCTCGATCTATCAGGCAAAAGATCTCCTCGATCTATCAGGCAAAATTCCTATAAGCACCAGCTATTTTACAATCTATATCTGTATATATTAATTGTTGTTTTTGGAATGAAATTTCCTTAAGGATTTGAGGTCTATTTATAGTGTTTGGGAAAATACTATGCACTAATAAAATACTATGCATGTGGGGCCCACGTCCTAATTTTTTCTTCGGTAGGCCCCACGCCTTTTGAAAAAATTTGTCACCTGCATTTTAGCCGCCCATGTGAGGTTCCATTTTTCAAAGAGTGCTGCTACGGGGACCCAAACTATGGGACCAAGGGAGGGAACAGATGAGGTGTCCCCTCCCTATTGCGTAATGAGTTGGTCATGCCAACTCATTATGCAATAGGGAGGGGACACATCACATGTCCCCTCCATTGGTCCCATATTTTGGGTCCTTAAATCATTTTCCTTTTTCAAATGATGTTAGGCTAAGGTCATGGTCATGGGGCCCACATAAATTTATTTTAAAAAATTATATCCAACAAACTCTTATATATTTATTCTAGGATAATTTTGCGGGATCTTTTATTTGTTTTGTTAGCTGAAGAATTTACTAGATTGAACTTGCTAGTTTGAAACTATCCTTTGTTCCTACTCTCTATGCGTATGCACTTTGCATCTGTTCCAAATTGTGATGGATGATGATGGTCTCATAGTTTATGCATGTCCTAGGCGAAGTGTTAGTATAGGCTCTGTTCCAAATTGCTTACGTAAGCAATGCAAAAATATTAATTAGACATGTAAAGCATAGGCTCTGCTTGCTTTTTCTCCAGATGAATTCTCGTCATTTGTTGTACACGCGCTATCCTTTTTTCCTCGTTGATTTTAATGTCTAATAATGCATAACATTAGACATGTAAAACACACGGACGCTTGTAACCATTTTACCTGCTCGCTGGTAAAATGGGGGAAAGCTTCCTAGCTAGTTGAGCCGGAGTTGTTCTGCAATCATTATGGGGTAGATTATATACAAATAAAACTATGTATATAAATTAACAACTTATATAATATAAATTCTACCAATAAAAACAAATATCTCAATTATATAACTTTTTCACTAGCATTTTCTTATGAATATATGATCATTTTCATTTTCATCACAAAAATTAACAAAATACTATCTATTAGGTTGCAACAATATTTTCTTCACAATTGTTCTCTATTTGGTCTCATTTTTTGTAGTTTGGGTGGCACTTAATAAAATTCTATAGGGGCATCATGCAAATTTGTATATCTTTTAGTAAAAAATTAAAATTTTCATGGGGGCAAGTGCCCTCACAAGTCCCAACATAAATCCGTCCTTGACCACATGTTTCTAACATGAGCCTGAAGAAGCTACCTACTCCAAGCGAGATTACCTCAAAGAGGAGAAATGTGTAAAAAGTTAATGCAGCAGCATTTCCTGTATCCTCTAACATTTAAAATAGTGCAGCATAAGTCCGTTTAACGGTCTTCACTATTAGGCTATATTTGGTTTGAGAGAAAGGGAGAGAAAAAAAGAAAAAGAAAGAGAAAGTAAAAAAATAAAGAAAAAGAAAAAAAAGAAAATAATATTCTTTTTATTATTTGGTTAGAAAGAACATTGTAAGGAAAGTTAGAAGAAAATTCATAAGAAAATCATTTTCTCTTGTTTGGTTACCTTTCTGAGAAAAAAAGGAAGAAAATTATCACAACATAGTTTTAATTCATACTTTTTGGAATTAGATTTAGATTTTAAATAATTTACAAAAAATAATTAAATTAAATTGTGATTCTTCAAAAAATTTACAAGTTACCGAATATGTTTGCACAATCTTAACTCAAGAAAATTTAGTCAAATTTACGATGACTCGATGACTCTAATTTGCGAATAATTTTACATGGTCTTGAACTTGCAAGTTATTCATAACCTCATGTGAAGAAAGATGATTCCAAATAAGCTCTAGACAATGATGCAGTTCAAGCATAATTATTCAAAATTAGTAAATATTAACAAGCAGAAGCACAACCACAATTCCACTAATTAAAGAACAATATTTTTCGCACATAATATTTGCAGAAAGAAAGGTCAATAAAAGAACCAATACAAATCTAAAGTAAATGTCATGATATTCCTAATATAAAGTACAATCTATTTCTAGTCACAAAATCTATTACAATCAATTTCATATAGAAGATCTTAACCAACAAAGTCTATTACAATCAATTTCATATAGAGAACCTTAACCAAAGAGAGAGAGAGAGAGAGAGAGAGAGAGAAATATGCTGAAGTCCTTGGTTTTTGGTTTTTGACTTTAGTAAGCCCATCAAAACATCAATCTCACATCCTTCATCCCTTAAAATTAATTCAAAAAAATTCAAATAAGTAGAATATATATAAACATCAAAAACCTATAAAATATAGTCTTAACATTCTTTTAGAAGCAAAATGCAACTACTACTCGGCGTATCATGGTTCTTTTCTTAAGACTAATCATCAGAAATGATGAAAGTGGCTTGTAGACGACCAAAACTAGCATTATAAGTGGTTGCATAGGGGGTTGGTACTACTAGTGAAATTAATCAGCAACAAAATAGTTGCCTTCTACTTTTGATCCAAAACAATGTAACAAACTTAACATTACGATGCTAACTTGCAACCAACTATAATGAGCACAGATCGATTGCAGACATGGATACTAAAAGAATCGTTCGGTCTAGACTTAAACAGCTCCTGAATTCATACCAATAGTAGGTCATAAGAGAATCTAAGCCTAGAAACTACAGTTGGATTAGATTATCAACCTCGTTGATCAATTGAAGTCAGGCATTATTTTTAGCTACAACATAATAGCAGGTTTAATCATTCTCTGTGAGCTGTTTATTCCTAATTCTATCAATTGCAATTATTACTAAACCCAACAATGTGCTAGCAGTTGCTTTCCTTGCCACTGGAAATTGCTGAGAAGCACCTCAGATACCAATATAACTAAGTAGAATGCTTGCATAAACTTCTTAACAACTCAATAGACAACCAGGTATCTCTTTGCATAAACTGTCCCCATGTTTTCTTTTCACCTAATGAGTTGAGTCTTTGTACAGAATGGGCATACAGAAGTTTTCAGATGTAGCCAAGCTAACGATTTCCAACCTCTTAATGAGCATCTGCGTGTTTTGGAGTATTTCTCCCCTACTGAATATCTGAATAATACTGAATTTAAGATAAATCACTTCTTCACTATACACTGATATGCATACATATGCTTGTGAATTTTGTTATATAGGCAGGAAGGCTTTTATATTAGGCGAAGGAATGTTAGTTAGTTTTTTTGTCATTATACCTTAAACTTATGAACTATGTGGTAAAATGCAAACATGTAATTAGAGTGTAAATTAAATTACCTCCTAGTACCGATACCAAGATTGTGTGATGCCCATCCAAACTTAATATCCAACCACCTTTTCCTCCGATGAATTGGTAACCCAATGAAGTTCCTTCCTCAAGCCGCATCCTCAGTAAGATAGTCATACGCTACAAGCTGTGCGTCCTCATTGAGCCCTTCAACTTTTGAAAGCTCCTCAAATATCTCTCATTCTATGTAAAAACGAGGACCGGTCTTCCTAAATGAGGGAAAAGTTATTTTTGATGTTTTGTACATGTTCTATGAAGATTAAGGAGTGTGATAATCAAGAACGCAATGGGATTACAATTAATTAGCTGTGAAACTAGGGGAGTCCAAAAAAACATGAGTAGAACCAAAAATGATATAAAAGAAGTATTCATGTGGCCAAACAAAAATTTGGGTGTTTTCTTTTAATGTTGAGACCCTAGTCTGAACTTTCTAGGACAACTTAAAATCCATTTCCAACCCTTCACCATATAGCCTGACCTCAGAGCATTTGCTATCATTGTCTTGATGTTATGATAATCATTTTTCTCATGATTTTATTCAGCAGTTACTATGTCAACTTATAATTTTCTACCATACATCTGACACGAAATCTGTAAACAAGGGTTAGAAAATCACATAAATGGGAACATCCAGGCCTTTGCTCTTGCCATAAACTAGATCCAGAGAAGTCAAAGCATGTCAAAAAATCTAACTAAAATCATTCCAACTCTAATAGTACATTAAAACCCTATGATTACTAGACACTTGTCGTGCTCCAGCAGAGACACAAAGTGTTGAGATTAGCAATTGTTCATCAAACTGACAAAAAGACGTTACAGTGTACTTATATATTCATATGCATACTTATCTCATATAAATATGTGTTTGTGCCATTCAATATGAAACTAACTTTAGTATAATGACCTGTGCTGCAATGTCAAAAGGGAAATAGCATACTGAACCTTAAAAGATACTAAGGTAACTGGTGTTTCACATTCAAGTGAGTTAATAACCAGTCTTCTGTCGAATGAAGAGTCTTGTGCATCATTAGCTGAAAACATCATGAAATAACATTATATATTGCGGCGACTATGCAGGACTTGTAATATATAACGGCAATGCAAATATCGATGAAGCCACCATTTGTAAAACCCATTCATTTGCACACAAACATATAACTTATACTTACATGTTACAATCTATCAACCAAAAAACTCTCCCTACAGCTTCCAGTACAGTGGCCATGAATTTAGTTTACACATTAGGATGCCAATAAGTTTCTACATCAATGATCAAGAATTAATTACTTCAAAATGCAACATTTACCTAGATTTCATTTAACCACTCGTTTAGAAAATCATTATTCTTGAGATAAATGAGAAATTCTATAAAAAAATTGTCCTTACCCCATCAATGGTAACTACCGAGAAATCAACTTTTGAAGGAAAAATGTAAAGCATTTAACTCAAAACTTGACAATGATGAGCGAAAAAAGCACCACATTTCTTGTTCAGCCATGTCCCAAACTATTGCTTGGCCCATAAAAATCCTAACGATAATGGAATAGAATCAAAAAAATATTTTGTAGGAATTTGAAGGGGTGAAGAATACCAGAAGTCAAAGAGATGAGGCAGAGAGAGATCAAGATCAAAAGAACATTCATCTTCATCTATTCCTTTCTCGACGATCAGCAGAGCCCTGCGTTCCGCTCCGCCCCAGGCCACATTTTTCCGCCGCCGCCGCCGCTGGCGATCTCGAGTCATAAAATCCTAAACCCTAGCTCGCGGCGAGATCTCAAGATCCATCAATCCCCCCCCCCCCCCCCCACCCCACACACACAGAGAGAGAGAGAGAGAGAGAGAGAGAGAGAACGAGGAGGCGAAAGATAGAAAGAGAAAGAAGATAGACTCGAGTTTTGGAGGGAGAGGCGAGAGATCGGGGTCAGGTCGGGAGGCGACGAAGGAGGCGTTTCCGTCGCTCTCCCTCGTTTTCACTAGGGCAGCAGAGAGAAAGGGGGAAAGAAAAAAGATATACAGGTTTTTTTACAGTAAAATTTATTTTCTTTTTTA
The DNA here is from genome assembly GCA_022839385.1 of Asparagus kiusianus. NCBI lineage: Eukaryota > Viridiplantae > Streptophyta > Magnoliopsida > Asparagales > Asparagaceae > Asparagus > Asparagus kiusianus. The sequence goes on from BQKN01000038.1 coordinate 836,554, forward strand.
TTTTCTTTTAAAGCAAACGGTAGAAACTCATTTTCTCTCCCACTTTACTTTCCTTTCTTTCTCTTTCTCTCAAACCAAACACAACCTAAATCTGAAGATAGGAACACCCTAACCGAAAATCCAGTAAAACAAATCCAAGAGGTTGCGATTTCATCAATGGTTTGAGCAAAATCTATAAAAATATATTTTCAGACTTTTTGGGTTTATCTCATCGATATGAGAATAATTATTTCGGTCAGGCATCCATATGCAGATACCCTCATATATAGGCTCACTTATGTATGGTTTGACCTTATTGTATCTGGGAAAAGCTGAACCTGCAGTCTGACTAATGATTTCTTCATCGGCAAGGAATCAACTTTTAAGAGGATTCATTCTAATAGACACTACAGTTGATACTGTAATTCTATCAACATATTCTTACTTGGTCAGTTGAAGCTTATTTTATGTCTGAGCCAAAAATCTATGAATTTTTTTTTAGATTCAATCAACAGAGGAGTTACAACCCCATATTTTGTGGGTACTTATCCTCACTATTTGTTACACTCGAGTATTTCTTAACTAGAATATCATTATACTTGAAATTAAGCCTTAATTTCATTGTTGTTTTCCCCGATCCGACACAGCACCTTCTTCTTTAATAACCACTCTTAAAAATTCCTCGAAAGAATTTGTTGAAGATCTATCAATTAGATGTATATGGATTAAGCAACTCATCAACAGTATGATACATGACATCTGGATAGAGCTCGGTTGCTTCCACCCCAATAGATGGGCCAATCTCACAAAGTTGGTCATCTCTCCCTCAACAAAACCAGAATAAGCTATTGCATAAATAAAACTCGGTGAGGTTGGAGTCTCGGCAAGAAATCATCACATCGAATAGTATACAAGTTAGGCAAATTTCTTTCTTTTTTTTTTAAATAAAGGTGAAGAAATTCACTTGTATTAAAGAACAGAAACTTACGAAGATGGTCCAACCCATTTTTAGATATCAACACAGGAACAAATAAATATATTTAAAATTGACAATGATGAGGTTTGATTCCACGACCGCTTGAAACTATGAAGGGTTTCTCACATTAGAATCTAAATTCTCTCCTATTTTTATAGTAGGCCCCGAATCTTTATACTTGTAAATCAAATCAATTTTGCAACTTGCGCACCTAAATCCATCAAGTTGTTTCAAATAACCACCCTATTTAAAACAACTTGATTAAGTTTATGGTGTAAGTTATAAATATAAAAACTTGGCTCATCTAATATAAAAACAAGATATAATCCAAGGTCTAATATGGAGAAAAAAAATCAAACTTTGAATACTTTTGTATCATGTCAACTGTCAAGAACTATTTTATCCAAAAGTTTAAGATGTTGGGTTGTGAACCAGTTATATGTGTCATACAAAAATTAACTCTTAAATTCTTAACAGTGTACTAACAAACCACGTTTTAATTTAACTCTATCGCAGTTTCTCCAAAATACGAGTTTGGGAAGGTAAGGAGAGTATGGAGCTACAATCCAGCCTAACCCAAAATGGCATCCAAATGTGCCTATTTGGAAATTAAAGCTCCTAACGACACAAAACTGCTGGTTCAATTAAGTTAATGTGTAGAACAAGTTCAAGGCACAAGCAATACCCAAAAACATGAAATTTTAACTTATTAAATTGACAGGGGTTCTAATAAATAAAAGGGGGAAAGAAAACTATTTGATAGGTTTTAAAATCAGTAATTAAAGAAAACTTTTTCTACCTCGTATTTACTTCAGAACCACTTCTTCAGGCATATAGATCCTCTCCAAAGTCTTTCCCAGTCTTACTTCTCCTGCAGATGGATGAGCTCACTGTGAGAGTATGTGTTGGCCTGTAGTTTCATATATAAGATCTTGTTCATGGCTCTCGGGTCACCAAGCAGCTTTTATTGTGTATGTTGCAATATTTTCTTCTCTCACAAAAATAACTAAATGAGAAACATAAATAGAAAAATGTCAGGTGTATCAGGAAACTATCTTCATAACCTGACATCAGATAAGATACTCTTCCACTCTTGTTTTGCCAATAGACATTAATATCATTCAGTTTTTTTTTATTGAAATAGTTACTACAAAGCCTCTCAGCCCCAACGGTTCAAACCGTTAGGGCAAATAGTGTCCCCAACGGTTAAAACCGTTGGGGCAAAAACCGTTGGGGCAAAAAAAGAGTCCGTTGGGGTAAATTGCGTTGGGGCAAAGTCAGCCCCAACGGTTGTTTTATCAGCACCAACGGTTATAACCGTTGGTGCTGATTGTTTTTTAATTATAATTTTAAAAATATAAAAAACCAAGCACCAACGGTTACAACCATTGGTGCAAATAACAGCACCAATGGTTACAACCGTTGGTGCAAATAACAGCACCAACGGTTTGAACCGTTGGTGCTGCTATTTGCACCAACGGTTCAAACCGTTGGTGCTTCTATTTGCACCAACGGTTTCAACCGTTGGTGCAAAAAACGTGCATAGCTCTAAAAGATCCCTAGGCATAAAAACATACAGATATTTCCCTCTGATATTCACCGACAATGAGGAGATTATACTACAACTTTTTTGAGCTACAAATAATTCAATGGAAATGCATGTGTTATAACGAAACAGAAGGCGGAATAAAATTTCCCCAAAACAATAGACATCCCTAGTATTACATACAGATAACACTTAAAAAATTATTAAAGGAAACCGCCACATCTGACATAAAGATGTATAGAGTGATATCAGAGAAACACAAGTTCCATTTAGACAAATAACAAATAGGAGAACATATGAGAACTTTCTTATTTGTTATGAGAATGTATATAATCAGAACATCAGTGCTCCCTCGAGTACAAATACAAAACAATGGTATTAACTTCTCCGCCAAACATAAGTCGCGGTTCTCGTATTCTCAAGGAAGTGAGCATTGTTATTCCGTTTGTTTGAACTCCAAAACCTCTAGTAATCAGGTAATTTCAAAAATCCAACAGAACAGATGACCTTCAGGTTTCAATAAACGCGTGCTTTTGGAGGGAATTTCACTGTCCAGAGTATTCATATGGACGGGTCTATATGCTAGCCTAACTTTCTTCTTCTCCAGTACCTGTAAACACAGGAAATAAACATTAAACGGCTAATTAGAAAGGAGCAGAGAAAAAACTCATGTATCAAAAATTAAAACCAAGGGTATACTTCCTCTCTCTCCTCTAGATTTTTTGTGGACATCCAACATATGTTTCAAGTGGACATGGATATAATAAGCTTATAAATATCCAACATGTCTGATTACATATCAAAAATACCCGGGAGCACATATATTTCAAGAAAGTCAAGTAGTGCACAGTGTGATATCTGTGATATCATGGCTATACATGTCCTAGCATTTAAGAAAAAAACATTACATAAGAAATTAAAACTAAGGGTATAGCTCCTCTCTCTCCTTCTCTAGATGATTCTTCTTGCTATATTCAGAAACATGCAAAACTAAAGACCTAGTTTAGGAATAACATAGAAAATGAGGATGCTTGTGGAGGAAAGAAAACAAACATATAGAAGACGTTACCAAGAACCAATCCACTTAACGCTACTCAGACTCATCAATTATTAAGAAGGTAAGAAAAATAATCATGTTACCTCAGGTCAAGCTTGTGATGAATTTGTGCAGCAATAGGGTCCTCGATGTCCATGAGGGCTAGATGATGATGCCAAGTCTTCCAAAATAATTTCTTGTAGTCTTAAAAGTGCATGAATGCGAGGCCAGAACTTTTGCAGTCCTACGCTTGTTTATATACAGAAAATTAATGTCGTAGTTCTGTTACTACAACAACTACAGCCACAGTAGTGGTGGTTCAAAGCATTGTCTTTGTACAACTGTGACAGCACAGAGCAAATTGTGATACCTATTTTATTGTCAAAAAAATATGCTAAAAGGCACATATATATTATGTAAGGATATCTATGTTAATTAACAATTAATTATGTAAGGAGAGTGTGCTTTGACATATATTATCGTGGTTATGTAATCATTACAAATGTTGATCATTTATGTAAGAACACAAAATTCATGAATTCATTAATGTATTTAAGATACAGTTAAATAAAAAATAGATAAATACCAACCATCTTTAGTCTCATGTACGAATTTTCACAATTTGAACTTTATTCAACTTGCAATTTTACATACAAACAAATAACAGCTAGTAAAAAATATGAAAATAATTTCTATACATTGTTATCAAATAGATAAAAATTTAAAATAAAAAGATAAACAGTTAAAATTCTATCAAGCCAACAAATATTAGCACAAAATACACAAAAAAATACTTCAAATTACATTATTGATTTGCTAACCTTCATTTGTGTCCGATTTGTCAGGTGACTCTGATTTTGGCCCTTGACAATCTAATTAACATCAAAACAAATATACCCAATTAGAGAGAATAATGAAAAATCAATAGAAACTTCTACTAAAACTTAAAAGATAAAAAATAGTTGCTATCTGTTTCAGAAGTTTGGTATATGATAAGATCTGAACTAAACAGCAGAAAACTAAAGAAAAATCAGTATCTATGACAGGTCAATAGAGCAATATCCATGACGAAATTTCAAGGAGATTCAGCTCACCCAAAAGATTTTAAAAAAAAATTCTTACACCGGGGCAATGTTCAGCAACGGCAACACAAAGGGACTTGACAATCCCAGCATTAATATTGAACAAATCATCCCTCGTCATCCCCGGCTTTCTCGGCACGCCAGCCGAGATAATCACGAGATCCGACCCTTTCAGAGCCTCTCCGATCTGCTCCTTGCCGACGAAACCGGCGACTTCGGGCCGAGTGAACACGTGGCTGACGTCGACGGCGACGCCCGGGGTAGCGGCGATGTCGTAGAGGGAGAGGGAGGACACAAGGGGGTGGAGCTTCATCAGCATCGATAGTGGTTGGCAGATCCCGCCGGAGGCGCCAAAGATCGAGACCTTGCCGTCGGCGGCGGAGGAGCAGGAGATGAAGGATCGGCGATGGGGTGTTAGGGTTTTGAGAGGGGAGGTTAGGGTTAGGGTTTTTGATGTGTGAGAGAGATGGAGAACGGGGTCGGTTTGGGGGTTTTTGTTTTGTTTTTTCAAATTTCGCCAAAATAAAGGGGGGATTTTCCTCTGCTCTGCGTTTTGGTTAAAAAAAAGCTGCCCCAACAGTTTTAACCATTGGGGTTTCTGCGGTCATCCCCACAGTTGTGTGCACCTGTTGAGGCTGGATATATTTTTACTAGTGTAGGCGGGAGACTCTTACAAGTAAAATTGTTGCTAATATTATAGAAACACACAAAAAATCCTGAAAAATGCTTCATTATAAGCAGTAGCAAGTAGAAACTGACTAGCCATTAATATTAGAAGGAAAACCTATCTGTAACATACCTAGAACAATCACATGCATAACAATTGTAATCATGTAACTTACTAGTTTATAAGTTAATATTACCTTTTGAGTTTCCATCTCCTAAGATGACTAATTGACTATTTTGTCTGTTGGAGTTTCCGTTATAGCCGAACGTGAAAGAAAGATCATTTATGTTGATACTCATAAGATCATTTTCTCAAGTGATGGGGACACTATAAGCATTTCATTAGTTATGTACCAACGTTCCAACGAAAATACTTGTGCGCATCAAAATTCAAAAACCTCAGGTTCGGCAGCGTAAATGCATTAAAAAGGGACAAATTTTAGCAGATGGTGCAGCTACAGTTGGTGGGGGAACTCGCTTTAGGAAAAAACGTATTAGTAGCTTATATGCCATGGGAAGGTTACATTTCTGAAGACGCTATACTAATTAGCGGACGTCTGGTAATGAAGAATATTTATACTTCTTTTCACATACAAAACTATGAAATTCAGACTCATGTGATAAGTCAAGGCCCCAAAAGAATCACTAAGGAAATACCGCATTTAGAGGCTCATTTATTTATTTATTTATTTGTACTGTATCGACAGTAAGTGCGAGGAATGCATTCCTCCGTGATTATTTTCCGGATTTTAGCCTTAATATGAAGCACAGTTTTTGCTGGCTCCATCACCTTCACTTGCTCAACATCAAATCCAAACTCAGACGGGAAGTTTCTCTACAATCATCACCAACCCAACAATCCACTAAGCTAATAAGTGGAAGAATAACAATGACAACGGGAATAAAGAAGGTTTAATTGCACTTTGGTAATCCAAAGTTTCACCTACTTTAAATTTTGTAACCCCTAAGTTTTCCCCCTATTTGATGCCCTGCTGTTTCAGGAATTTGCACTTTGGTGCCATCCGTTTGGGGACTATAGTTTTTTGCTGAATTTACATCACGCGCGTAACACATGATCCGATTTGGACTTTTATATTCCTCTAGTCATTATAAATGCCTCAGAAATGGGTTGGAATTGCCAAATTTTGCAGTCACGCATCTTCTATTGGATGTTCACAGTATGTTTTTCACCCACTTCAAGGGTGTTTATATTAACTACAGAGGTAGAAAAAAAAATCAGAAAATGAGTTTACCAAAGTTCAATCTTTTAAAACATTGGGGTATCAAATGGGCAAAAATATTTGTTGTATCGAAGTTAAAAATGGGTCAACCTTTAGGGTACTAAAGTAGAATTAAGACAATAAATAAACTCATACCATATGCAGCTTATTACTCACCTTGACATTTCCAGCTTCTTTAATGGCATCAACGATTTTAACTTGATCAGCTGACTGTTGAAGTGATTTATACAGCAACTTGGAGATCACTATATCCACTTTCTTGCTTTTACCATGCTCTTATAATCATACATATCTCCCTACACTGAAAACATGTAATACTTAAAATTTTATGAAAGACAAAACATAATTATACACGTTGTAATTATAGTTCATTATAAGCAAAGTGACACCAGAGGTTTTGAATGTCTCGATGAGCTTAGCCCTTTTAGCGCCCAACTCAAGGACTGTAGATTTTCTTACAAGAGCAAATGTGGGGTGATCCAGCCTCACACTAGCCTCCACCATGTAATTTCCAATGTATACAGTCCCCCCGATAGTCAAAATCCTGCTCTTAATCTCACCCATTAGCTGTATTGCTTGCTCTACAAGGAATAAAAGAAAACTTTGAGGCTCTAGCTCAAATTTAATCCATTCATCACCTATTGAGGCATAGATAAAAAAGAAGACAGGTAATGTTAAGATTTTCTTTTTTCTAGTTGCTCGTCAATTGACTTGTTGCAATTTGAGCAAAACATTACCATTATGCTTAATGACATGCAACCTAGGTTGTGAGATTATCATTCCTTTAGTGGTTAAATTAAACTCGAGCAGTCAAAAGGTTGCGGTTGTTATTTGGCCTAATCCACACACATTGAATTAGTAGTAACTTAATGAGATCATTAAAGTAGTAAATCATGTGTTAAACTCTTGACTTGATGTGTGTGATTTAAAATAATTACCATTCTATTTTGGCTTCAGCAAGATTTTTAAATAAGACTAATGTATAACTATGATTATCTACATGGTTTTGACAAGGATTATTAGAAAAAGTAAACCATGTGAACTTTATTGATGTGTTTGGTTTATAATAATGATCAATTTCACTTTTGGCTTCTACAAGTTTTTCAACAAGATATGTACAACCTACTATCCCTTGCTAAGGGCTACAAATAAAACATATAACATGACCTGAAGATATTTAGCAATGAGAAGCAAGGTCCTTCTCCTCCTTTGCGTTGTGCACGTACGATTTCCTAATCAAATCAACACCCTAGCCAGTTTAATGAATATAATGACAACAATATACCCAAAAAAACAAAGAAATTAACAAAATCTATAAGGGACTACCATAAATTCACTGAATCGAGAGGAATATCAACAGTAGCATCACTCTTGTTGCCAAAACCAAACGGCAAAAACCACAGCTCAGGGGAATTCTGAGAGGAGACAGTGCAGACATATCAGTGCAAAATCAGAAATCTGAGACAGTCCTTTAGTTTGCATGATAACATATAACTTCAACAGATCTTAAGAACTGAAACCCTAGAATCCATCCATGATTTCTCAATTTGGATGAAATGGCCGTCAATTCACCAACCATTTCAAAATCAAGGTTTTTGTTCGCTTGTGCATTAAAATTTGAAAAATGAGGAAAAGATGGGGAAAATAGAGGGAAAACGTATTAGACTATTGAAGTTTTATCTTCAAGATTAAGTATTTATTCAAAAAGAAAGAATATGACCCCTTGAATATGATTGTAACTTGGAAGGAGCATACAGATCCACATATTAATGGATAACTATGATTAAAAAGTTGATAATCCAGCACAAAAAAAAAATGCAGTTGAGAGGATCCAAATCCATCTTTGTAATTTCTCAAATAACAATTACTAGAGGTTAGATGTGTCCTGCAAGGTATCAGAAGGTGATGCTCATGTAAGGGGACATGATATGATAGATATATGGTAGACAGATTCCAACATGAGGTAAAAAAACAATCTTCGAGTTTGACATTTCATATCTATTATCTTCTTTTAATCAAAGAAATCAAATAAATATATAATAGGAAGTCCTCCTTCACACATAGACGTCCAGCATAACAGAAATGACCTTCTAACCTAATATATCATGCATTGATTAATTAAAATATGAACTAACACAGATAACTAGCTTTTGTCTACTGGTGTGTTTTCATAACAACCAAGAAAATCTCTAGATAAGTGTATTCTGCAAACATAAAACTTCAAAAGAAGTTGCAGACTTTCCAGTTTAGAAGAACATTAAAGAAGACTAAGCAGATAACACAAACCTTCAACACCTAAAAATTACAAAATGGTATTTACTTACTGACACAGTGGCTTCAAATAAACTGTTGTTCCAAGCAATGACTCCTTTCTTCGAATACTGGAAGCCACTATACCCCCACTTTAAGTTATCACCTTGTCCTTGAAAGTGCATCTGAAAATTTAAGCGCTACTGCATGAAAGTTCAAGTGATACTGTTGGCGACCTAAAAGAAAAATAACCACTCTACTCAAACATTTTCTCATCCACCCAACTGTTTACTATTCCGAACAAATCAAATTTATTCTCCTCCATATTGCTCAAAAGTTTCTCCAAACATTCATATATCCACTCAGTCTGTTGATGTGAATCATCATCTGCATAAAACTGGTGGATTTCCTTGTCAATCTCAATCCAACTACACCCAGGGTTTTTCTTTAATCCTCTCTCTTTAATCGCTGATCTCATCTTGCGGACCTCATTCCATTTTCCAGCAGAAGCATACATGTTAGATAGAACTACATAAGTAAAGTGATCATCTGGGTCCATCTCGACAAGAAACCTAGCAAGTTTCTCTCCTAACTCCAAGTTCCCATGTAAGCTACATGCAGAGAACAAAGAACCTAACAAACCAGCATCTAATTTAATATTAGTCATGCTTTTAAGAATCTCTAGTGCTTCTTTCAACCTTCCAGCTCGCCCTAAAAGATCAACTAAGCATGAGAAATGCTCAACACCTGGTTTAATTCCATAGTAGTTTGTCATTTGGTTGAAGTAATAACAGCCTTCATCAACTAATCCAGCATGGCTACAAGCAGAGATAACTCCAAGAAATGCGACACTGTCTGGTCTTACCTTTGATCTCACCATTTCACTGAAAATCTCCAAAGCTTCGGAAGCTTGGCCATGGGATCCATAAGCAGTTATCATGGAAGTCCATGACACTTTGTCCTTGAACTGCAATCCATCAAAAACTAATCTTGCTTCCTTGACTGCTCCACACTTTGCATACATATCAAGAAGAGCGCACATAACAATCTCGTGAGACTCCAAATTACAGTCACTGATTTGCTTATGGATCTCCTTCCCTTGTTCGAGAGCCGCTAGTTGTGCGCAAGCAGATAAAGCACTTGCAAATGAAAATGCATCCAGTCTGATACTATACGTTCTCATTTCATTGAAAGCATTAAGAGCTTTAAAGTAAAGTCCGGTTGCTACATAACCAGATATCATCACATTCCATGTCACTGTGTTTTCCTTCGGCATTCTCTCGAACAAAGATTCAGCGTAATTAACATTTTCACATTTGAAATAAAGGTCGATAAGCAAACTGTTGGCGAAAATATCATCTATTTGTTTCCTAAGCGTATATGCATGAATAAACTTGCCGTTCCTAAGATCTGAGCTCCTGGAGAAAGCTAGTAGCAAGTTACTTACAGTAGTCACTGTCGGCTGAATCCCTTCTTTATTCATCCTAGAGAAAAGTTCCAAACAAGAACGGCTATCCCCTGTTAAAGAATAAGCACCAATCACTGTGTTCCAAGTTATAACATTCTTCATTGGTATCTCCTCAAAAACCTCTCTTCCACCCTTTACACACCCACATTTTCCATACATATCCACAAGAGCAGAACCAACAAACTCATCCAACTCAACCCCATTTCTCACCAACTCTTCATGAATCCTCCTCCCCTTTTCCAAATCTGATACCCTTGCACACGCGGATAAAGCCATTGTGAACGTCACAGGATCAGGTTTAAATCCCTGATCAACCATTCTATCAAACATTTCCAAAGCTTTCTGAGCTTGTCCATCCTGATAATAGCACGAGATTACAGTATTCCAGCTTGCCACATCCTTCTCAGACATTTCATCAAACACCCTAGCTGCAAAGTCAAAAAGACCACATTTGGCATACATCCCAACCAGAGAGCTTGACGCTACAATATCGGTTCCGAAACCCGATTTCAGCAAATGGGCATGGATCATCTTCCCATTCTTGATATTGCCCGATGCACCACAGGCCTTTAGAGCACTCGGGTACGTGTAGATATCAGGTTTAAGGGATGGGCTTCGATGAAGCTTGGCAAAGAGCAGAAGGGCTTGTTTGTGCATGTGATTCTTGGAGTACGCAGCAATGAGAGAATTCCATAAGGAGGTTTCCGATGGGTTTTCGATGGTTTGGAGAACGAGCTTCGCAGAGTCGAAGAGATTGAAGGAGATGTAGAAATTGATCAGGGATTTGGAGAGGTGGAGATTTTGTTGGAGACCGAGAGGGATGGATTTAGAGTGGAGGAGCTTTCCTTGGGACAGAGATTTGTTTGAAATGCAAGATTTGAGAAGAAATGATAACTTTTGGGCGTCCATTAGAATGGAGAGAGTTGATATTGAATTTAAATTAAGGAGATTTTTTTTCTAAATATGCCACTTTTGCTAAATATTTAGTAAAACCGATCATTTTGTTGAGTATTTAGTAAAACCGGCCTCTTCTTGGTCAACTCATCAAAGCTGGCCAAAAAGATGTCAGTTTTGCTGAATCCGGCCTTTGAAACACACGGGACTATAGACGGTTAAAATATACTCTTTTGGACCAATGCTGAGTCCGAGTTCAAGAAGTAAACACACATGAGCTAGACACTTCAGATGGGCTCAAGCATCAGCATATGGTAGGCTACAGCGAATTTCACTAGGATCACATACGAACATAATTGCATCCAAGCTAAAGAGGACCTAAGTTTGAGTCAATCCTCAAGCCGGACTCTGGGCCGAGTCGAAAGGCGTCCTCAAGTCGGCCAAGTCAATAAACAAGTTCAAGTCAAATTCTGAGTCAAATTTGAACTTATCAGCAAAGCTCGCCCAAGCCATAGCGAAGCTCAACCAAGGCATAATGAAGCTCGCCACGAACTTCACCCAAATAGTCCACGTGTGACGTATAACGAAGTTCGCCGAAACCAAAGCCGCAGCGAAGCTCACCAAAGATGTAGCAAAGCTCATTGTTGCTTGGATGAGCTTCGCCCAATAGCCCACATGGGTGGCGTCACCCATTCTAGCGAACCTCGCTCATGATTGCTATTAGCGAACCTCGACGTGGCCATTATTGGTGAACCTCACCCATAACCGTTCTCAGAAAGCTACTTTTAACGAAGCGGTTAATGACCACTAACTCACCCATTTAAGGAGAGTTAATGACCACTAACTCACTCATTTAAAGGATGGTTAATGATCACTAACTCACTCATTTAAGAGGAGTTAAGGCACACTAACTCACCCACTTAATGCTCTCAAGCCTATAAATAGACATGATCAACATGAAGCAAGAGGGAGAGAGGCGGAGGAAAGGTTTTTGCAATGGAGAAAAAAGAGAGAGATTCAGAGGCTAGTCAAAAAGCCTCTCCCTCCACCATTCTCATTGATCTTCATAGAACATTATTCGGCTAATTATTTGGCCCGACCAACGATCCTTGTGAGAAAGGATTCGCTCTCTTCAGCTAGTCATCTACCTTAATCAACAGTTCTTGTGAGAAATGATATGTTAATATCTCTATATCCAGAGATGACGGCGCTATCTTCTGAGAGATTAGAGATTATCAAGGCTGGTGTAGACGGTCAAAATGTGTTTTCACTTAGGACGATGATCAGATTAGATCCAAAAAATGGATACCTATGGGCTAAACACTTCAAATGGGCCCAAAAGTCAATTCCACAACAAGCTGCATCGAAGGTCACCTGATGATTGAAGCGAACCTCGCCAAGTAACTCATATCGACTTAACTCGACCAAGTCAGACACGAGTCGACCCCCGCAACACGCTTCAGATCAAGTCGAAAGGTGTCATTAGTCGGCCAAGCCTAGAGTCGATTATGAGCTAAATTCGAACTCGTAGACGAAGTTCGCCAACTATTGAACATCGCCCACATGGACCAAGTCATCCACTTCTGAAGAAGGCGTGCCCACGTCCGAAGCGACCTTCGCCCACGTTTGAAGCGAACTTCGTCAAGTCCGCGAATTTCGCCTAAATAGCCACTTCAAAGCTATTTTTGTGGGATAACCGCTCCCCACTAGCTCCTACTTTAATGACCACTTAATCCATAATTAAGGGGACCATTAACTCTCTCTTTTAGCCTATAAAAGGAGAGGAGATCATCTACTTTACACACACACACACGGAGAGAGACACACACGCATAGAGGCATACGATAGGTATTGCTAAGAGAAGACTGAGCTAGCTTCTAAGCAATATAATCCTCATCAAGATCAAAAGATCCATCGTCTTAGTCGGCGAGTCAATGGAGTACAAGAGCGGTGCTCCACTGGCACACGGAAAAGAACCCCACGAAAAAATAAATTTTTCTTTATTTCATTAAATTTCTTTCTATTGTAATTTGTGTTAATTACAATACAAAAGAACTCGAAACATGGACTACTAGTCCCGTGTGTTTAATGGTCGCTAATCTCCGACTAAAGGAAACTCAGAAAACCCTAGTCTTGTGCGTTTTCTGACTAGTAGTCTCATGCGTTAGACGGAGATTTCGTCTATGTTGCCCAATAAATCCACGGGACTAGTTGTCTCATGCAGATCAAAACATGCACATATCATACTTGCATGAATATATACCTCATATACATTGTTAAACATGCACAAAAAAATTAAAATCCGCCTAATATACATTAATTGCTAAATAGTATAATCATTATATAAGTTATAAACATTAAGAAATAAACATAAATTAGAACATGTTTAATTAATTCACATCACAACACAATAGATACCTCATATACATATTCATACGCCAAAATAATATCTGACAAATCCAAATGTATCAAGTACATGCAGTTACAAATAGAGTCTCTAAGCAGAAAAACTAATAAACTATCACATACAACCTAAAAAGTCCGCCCCTTCCTTGTTGCCTCACTAGTCATACCCGCTCCGATCGTCAGCGTCCTCCTTCAACTTGAGTTTGTACATGCTCACTCTCCGTTTGCGTGTGGGACTGAGACAGACCAGCTTCATTATCATGCGAGCAAGATCCACCTCGTCTTCGTCGGCGTACATATACCCTCTCCTCATGAGCCATCTTCTCGCGACCATCATGTCGATCCTCATGGGTTCAATGAAGAGCTCTACGAACTCTCCGCACTATCCGCTGTAAGACCGATACATGTACTAAATCTCCTCTGACAGTAGTTATGCCCTCATTTGCAATCCCATCTATCTCTCCATAGAGTCTATGTGCAATTATGTAAAAGGACACATATAAACAACCAAAAGCTAACAAAGGATTAAAAAAACTAAAATGGATGGAAAATTATTTGAAATTACTTATCCATTCTCTATCATCTACACCCCTTGGTATGTATCTTGCTTGTTAGGAACGTATCTCGAGCTCGTCGACTGGAGGCTTGGTTTGAGTGATTATCCATCTTCTGGTAATCCCCCAATACCATCTTATATAATATGTTTCCTCCATCGGAGGATAAACCTGCTCGACGATACTCAAATGTCGCTTATTCCATCTATGAATGTAGTCTCTATGCACAAGTGCCCATTCAATCTGATGCTCACTCAATCTGATGCCCACCCTTGGACGTTTTTCTCTCTCTTCTTTTTACTTCTTGTGGAGCATGTTGTGTGAAACCAAACTATCTAAGCTCGCGATCCGACACATGCATCTCCATAATTTTAAAACAAATGAGAGGAACTCTGGCTCTTCATATACGGTGTCCCTCCATGCAAATCAATGGTAGATGATATAGGTAAGTTCTGCATGGCTGCCAGTTGAACTACAAAATATTTCATATATTAATAATTCTTTGAAATGTATCGGTAGCTTAAATTTACTTACATTGAAATTTGATCCTGAAAATTTTTCATCTGGTCAAGCTCTCCTCTATAAAAATCTAACTATCTTGTCGGGGCCTCATCGTAGTATTTTAATTGGACATTCCACCTACGTGAATGCAAAAAGGTTAGCTTCTAACCATAATTAAAATTCAAAATAAAATATACTTTAATTAGATCCAAAATTATTTACCAGTAGCCCAGTGGAAACTGTCCATCTAAAACTCGCGTCTCGCATAATCTTGGTTTCAAAACTGATCTCTTCATGCCCAAACTTGTAATAATGTCAAACACCCCTTGAGCTATTTATTTTGCTTAAAAGCAACTTTCGATATTTCCCTTTATAGGTATACTAAAACAGCACTATCCTATAATAATGTCCCACACATGTCGAAGTCCCAAAGAAGTGGTAACCACCTATCACAATAAAATGCATTTAGTCATATTTTATGAATAATGAGTAATAATCTAGCAAAAATGACAAATAGTTAAATATTGGGAATAATTATATTACCATAAATGTACTTTATCTTTACTTGAATCGGGGAATAGAAATATCCCGATCAAGTGCAAAATATATGCACGAGTATGTTGCTGGATCACAACTTGGGATGCATCTGCTGGCTACAGGTGTGTGAAACTTTCTCGGAGCCACTTCAATCTAATATACCCCCGGGCAATGACTCCTGAGATACTCCTGACAACTCATCACAAACTCGACGCCGCACATGTCTATTTGTCCCTGTAACACAATGACCATCAATGCGGAGACCAAGGATTACTGTTACGTCTTGGAGAGTAATAGTCGACTCGCCAACATGTTGATGAAGCATGTTAGTCTCTGGCCTCCATCTATTCATCAGTGCATAAAGTAGTGCCTAATCGAGTTTCATCCACCATAGTCTCAAGCATGTGAGAAAATCTGCTTGGGATACCAAAGCAATCATATGCTCATTTTCAAGTGGCCAACGTGTATGTCTGAGGCTATGATCAATCATGACTAGCTCTGGTCCTATCTGCACAACAATGAAAAATAATATGTGAGTTAAAAGAAAAAAGTTATAATTTATGTAACTTTTTCATACATGTATGCATCAAGAATCATTGCACACGAGACATTTTCTAAGTGCACGGCACTTGGAGATGGAAAGAATTTACTCGAGTTATTTTCTAAGTCAAGCATGCAAGAAAACTCTTTAGGAGCATATGAAACTTGAGCAACACCAAATATTAGAATATTTTTAATGAACAACTCGATTGAGATTTTTCGCAAGTTGTATCATGTCACTAATTTCTTGATCATTGGTGATCTCTACAACAATTATTTTTTTCATTTATCAAAAAATTATAGAAGATCTTAGTGGCATACTCCACATGATTAATTCTAGTAATCTGTATATTTGCTCCATCATTCCTTCGAAGTTACAATATCTAGATAATATGAATATTTTTCTAGATCCTCCCTTATATATATGCATATTATTCATTCTAATACTCAGTTTCTCGTTGAATAAGCAAATAATTGTTATTCTATTTGCCATTCGAACTGAAATATTAACATTCATCATATGCAATTTATTATATTTTTGTGCATGTTTAAAAATGTATATGAGGTATATATTCATGCAAGTCTCGTGGATTTGTTGGGCAGCAACGACGAAGTCTTTGTCTAATGCACGGGACTACTGGTCTCATGCATTTTCTGAAAACTATTCAGAAAACCCACGAGACTAGTAGTCTCGTGGGTTTCAAAGACCATATTCAGCAAAACCGATCTCTTTTTGATCAGTTTTTAATGAGCTGGCCAAAAGAGGTCGGTTTTGCTAAATATTTAGTAAAATGATCGGTTTTACTAAATATTTAGCCAAAGTGATGTATTTAAAAAAAATCTCCTTAAATTAATGCTAGTCGTTGGGGGCTGCCATGGATCGTATAAGAGAAGCACGCAACATTAGCGAGTTAAATAACTCAATTGAGCTTGAGAGAGAGTTTATTCAGACTTGATGAATAGTCAGAAAATATACCATGGTGCCTATAGGCAATTTTAAATTCATATTGACTGCAAACGTATATTACCAAAAGTAATTTATTTTTGACACTAAAATTGCAAACGATAATGGTTTGCATCGAAACATGCTGTCAATACTCGTAATTTGTCTTCCAACTAAGGAATCCACAGAATCATATCTAGGGAATTACCAGCGGTATCAGATAGTATGCAGATAAACAGAATAAAGAGGGGATAGCTGCAAATTGATGTGCTAGGAACTTCTAGTTTGTAAATAATACTTTCAATATTTTGATCAACAAATTTTCTGTTATTATTAGTTATTCATGAAACATACTATCAATACATCAAATGAGAGGAGTATACATAACCGCAACAACAGTTTTCATCCTGATGGCTGCAGGAATGCAAACTTAAACACACGCATGAAACATAACAATTCTCATTCTTAGTGATGATGGTCATGCTGGACATAACGAAGCCCACAGTATTTGCAGATAGCAGGGTCCTTCAAATCAAGGCATATGAACTCAATCGGATGGCCCAAGGCAGGATTAATGTCTGCAGTTAAAAATGAACAGAATAACATTAAATTTAAAAAATTAAATACGAAAAACAAATATTATAAAAAAAAAGATGAGATCATTCAAGATAGAAATGAGCAAGTTACCTCCTTCACAAGCCACAATCCGCCCTTCAACTTTTATTGGTGGAACTTCATTGATCAACTCCATTGGAGACTTCTTACTCGTGTCCTGCATTGAAAAGGATTATATCCATTACCCACTTGGTATTTGTTTGTTCACCCGCATGCAACTTGACAATCTAGATTCAGTCACAACGTAAAACACAATAAAGTTCACTTTACCAGAAACGTTATTACTATATAAGGTTATGCATAATTACAGAAATATATGGACCTTCTCGGTTCTCCTTTCCAAGATCCAGAAACTGACCCAAACTTTGGATGCCAGGCTACAGCCTTAACTACGAAAATAGAGAAAGGACCAAGGTCTTCCTTTTATTTCCTTCAATAAACTAAAGATCCTTTCCCGGATATCTGAGTTTTATTTTTTCCCTTGTTGATCCCAACATTGATGCAAGTTTACTATTTAGTTACTTGTGATTGAAAGTTGTCAATCACTTTTCAAACAATTCAGATTTTAACTGCACATTATCACAACATCAACAACAACAGTCACGAAATTGTAGTCTGTAATTATCTTAGGAACCACCATTACAAAAATTATCGTGGAAGTTTAATGGAACCAGACTTTGGCTGAAGTTAGATTTAGTCTCATTTAGACATCAGATGCTATCCAAAACAACTCTTGTTGACTGGAGACAGGAAAGGACTTCCAAGTCAAAAATTAAGAGAGAAGCTTGAAAAGGTTTACTTAAGTCTCGATCCAGCCTCATATACTTGGTTTCTGTTGGGAGTATAGACTGGCTGGTCCAAATATTGGGATGCACATTACGGTAACAGGTTACCCAAACTTGTTATTCTTTTTATATCTTAAAGAAGATTCAATTGAAACTGGAAAAAAAAAGAAACCTTATTTGATATAGTTTCAAGTTCCTGAACTGTAATAAATTCCCAAACTATTTACATCAACATTGATGGATACCAAGATTTTGTAAAACAACACTCTCTCTAGATATTGTATAAAATCGCAACTCCACTAGAGCTCAGCGAATTACCCCTGGCATGAAATTATTAGTAGGTTGCATTCTCCTTTGTAAGTGGGGTAGGAATTAGAATTCTGACTTGAGGTTGAGGTTAAGCCAGAGCACAGGTGATTCAAATAGAAGTACTTTGGACTTAGCTTCTATTAGTCTAGAATTTGGACTCAACCAAATCTAACATGTCATATGAGTTGAAATACAGTAGCAGAACCTATTTCGGTACAGTGTCCACATTTCAGGATGACGAAGTCCAGACTTAGTAACATTAAATTTAACCATTAAGACTTGTGATAAAGTTCATGAAGAAATTTAAATAATTTCATTTATTATCTGAGTAAAGGGACATTACCAAAGTGAATGATGGGAAATGGCATAGCAAAAAAAATTATGGTCAGGTATGCCTTTTCAGAATCATTTTTAGATATCAAAACAGAGAGTAACTGAAATTAGATGTACAAGAGTTGGAAGCTCAAGAAAAATTCTCTCTTTAAGATTTAGGAAATAAAAAAATTGTATTGAACAAGCAAACATTTCTTAGATGCTTTTTTTGGCTACTAATTATGAAGATAGGTAATGTTCTAACTAGGACCGTAATCAATCAATCTTGTTTATATTACAGGACATATATTTATGAGAATAGTTATTGGGTGGAAACATCAACAAACTTATATTAATTTGAAATTTCATAATGAGAATGAAACAATGTAAATTAACAAGACAAAAAAGAGGCAAGGCAAAGGAGGTAAGGTTGATATTTCCTCCAACTAGCTTACTCATTTCAAGACGAGGTCATCATGAGGGAGTAGCTATTGGATGGATGTATCAAAATACTTCTACTAGATTGAAATTTAATTATGTGAATGCAGCAATGTAAATTAACAAGAAAAAAGGGAGGAGGTAAGGATGATCTTGCCACCAAGCAGATGATTCATTTCAGGATGGGTCATCAATTCATTTCGTTGATTGATCTGCTGCCCCCTACTGAGTTTCATGCCGGCTGTTACCTATCTGAAACAACCCCACTCCTTTATCTAGGATATAATAGGACATCGAGCACAATAACCATATGAACTTGAGGTAGCTTTAGTTGTTTATAAATGGGAGAAGTAGTTGATATGTTTAGTGCATGATCAAGAGAAACCATTAAGTGCACTAGATAGGATATCTCAACAGGATTGTAGTTTAGGGAAACCCATCGTCGAATTGACATCTCAACAGGTGATATAAACAACAATTTAATTGATTGCCCAGGAACATACAACCAAAAGTTCTTAACCTGAAAACACAGGGGAAAAGTAAATTCGATGGATAAGATAAATAGCAGGCGAAAGGCTCTTGAAAAAACAGTACAACAGGTTAAAATTCTCTCTGTTAAATCCTAAACATATCGTTGTTCTGGAGTTTATTAAAAGCCCCGTGTCAGCATCTCGGATTAAATTTATGCTGCAGCTCCTACCATGAATTCTTAAGGGGGTGTTTTTTTCAAATCCTATAATTTTAGGATATGGATTTCACCATGGGACTTGAAATCCATAGGTGTTTTGTTATGACTTGGGATTTCTAAAATGTTGTTTGTTTCATTAATATTTT
Source organism: Asparagus kiusianus (assembly GCA_022839385.1). Taxonomy (NCBI): domain Eukaryota; kingdom Viridiplantae; phylum Streptophyta; class Magnoliopsida; order Asparagales; family Asparagaceae; genus Asparagus; species Asparagus kiusianus. The sequence goes on from BQKN01000038.1 coordinate 856,466, forward strand.
GGGATTTGGAATACTACAATTTGTAATATTTTGTTTATTTCAAGCCCAAATTGTAGCATTACCAAATACAAAAATTTTGTAATATGATGAATATGATATCTTGGTGAGGTTACCTCCCATAAAAAGATAAAATTGAGATTTGTCAAATCCTCTCCAATTGAGAGGTAAGCACATCATTTATGGGATTTGTCAAAATCCTCTCCAATTGAGAGGATTCGACAAATTCTAAAAATTGGGTACTTTCTGTACTTTTGGGATTCAACATTCTAAAAGTTTTCTTAATGGTGTGTTTGGGAGTTTACTAAGGGAAGGGAAGGAAAGGTAAACAACGGAAAGGGAAGGGAAAAGGAGAATTGTAATATGTTGTTTGGGAGTTGAGTAAGGTGAATGAAGGTGAAAGGAAGTAAATATATATAAATTTACATAAATGACTTTATACTAATAACACATCAGTCCTTTTATTTGTTTTGATGGGGTAAGAATGTCATTACACCCCTTTATCCTCATTTACCCTCCTCTACCGCCCAAATCGGGGGGAAAGAAAACCAAGCAATTTTACCCTCCTTTCTCCTTCCTTCCTCCTCTCTACCCTCCTTAAAAAAACTCCCAAACAAGGTGAAAGCCTCATTTCACTTCCCCTCCCCCTCTCTACCCTCCATCCAAACAGGGCATAAAACAAACAACATATATGGAATCCCAAAATACAAAAAGAAACTCATTTTTTGATCCCAAAACTTGTAATCCATACCAAATGTAATTTTGGTGAAACAAACACCCCCTAAATAGACGGGGATGTTTTAGCTCCCAGAGTAAGGTGGGAAGGAAAATAAAGCGGTGACGAATTCGCGATCTCTCTTTAATTTCCTTCGAAATGTCAAGAATTTTTATTGGCCTACGCGAAACCACACCATTAACTGCCTTTTATATAGGAACGATTCAATACAGACTAAAAGAAACAAAATCGGTCTGCTGTGATTCGATAAGAAACTAGCCCCACTTCAGTCGACCAAACCCTAAATCTGAGAAGAGATGAAGGGCTTACCTGCATCCATTTGGCGGTGTGGCTGCTGACGAGAGAATTGAAAGCCCTAATGTTTCCAGGGCCACGGAGGGAATCTAGGGTTCTGAGAAGGCTCGTCACTCTTCGGGACGCCATGGCCGTCGCTCTGACCTTGTTGCTTTTTTATTATTTGCCTTGTTGCTTTCTTCTGAGCCTGAGATGGAAGGCTTTTTATTTTTATTTTTTATTTTTTATTTTTATGTTTATTTTTATTTTTTTATGGTGTCGCTGAACGACAGTCAGACAAAACACTTAAATATTTTAATTTATAAAAGATAATATTTTATATTATAAAAATAGTAAATTAATATTTTTGTTAATTTTTAGTGGAATATATTTAGGAAATTGTTTTAACAACTAATAAAATGTGTCACTTTTATACATTAAGTTAAAGTACTACTTTCTTATAACTTAATGTATTAAATTGTTACTTTTTACAATTTAGAATATTTAAGTGTAAAAGTGATAAAACAATAGGGTATTTAAGTGTTAATTTTTTGGGGAAAATGTATTAAGGCCCCAAATAAATAAAGCTGTTGTGACTAAGCCCCATGTATTATTTTTTGAGTGACAAAGCCCCAAACACAAGAATTACTTGTATTTCAGCCCCTAGTTACATTTCCAATGCAGAACAATGAGAGTATTTTTTTTCAAAACCCAAAACTACCCTCTCACTCTCTTCTCTCTTCTCACGCTCCAACCTGTCTGCCGGAGATACCTCTCCACCGCCGCCGCCGTCGCCTCTGACCACCGCTCCTCTCCGGCGGATACCTCCGCGAAGGTTGACCCCAAGATCCAGACCTCCGACGCCCTCACTCTCCCTAGTTGCCACATGAATTTTTTTCTTCTCGTTCCTTTTCATGGCCTCACTCTTCTTCCTCATGCGCCGGTGGTGTGAAAAGATCCGCACCTCCACCCCTCTGCATGTCGTTGGGTTCGTTGAGATCCTCTCCATTCTCTCCCTTGTTGCCTCCCTAATCTATCTTCTCTCTTTCTTTGGCATCGCTTTCGTTCAATCTAGTGTATCCAGCTCCAATGACGAAGAGGAGAATCAACAGCAGAGCCAGCAACAACAGAGATACCCTCCCCCTCCTCCTCCTCGCCCTCTCCTGGTCGTCGCCGCCGCCGGCGAGAAACCCAATGGTGGCATTCCAACAATCCCCGTCGAAGACGAAGAGATCATCGAATCTGTGGTCATGGATACGAACCCATCTTATTCATTGGAGTCCAAATTGGGACACTGCAAACGCGCTGCAGGTGTTCGACGCGAGGCCTTAAGGAGAATCAATGGCATGAATCTCAACGACCTACCTCTTGATGGGTTCGATTATGCCTCCATCCTCGGCTAGTGCTACGAGATGCTGTTTGGGTTCATCGCATTGCCCGTTGGCACCTCGGGCCTGCTGGTTTTGGATGGGAGGACTTACTGCGTGCCGATGGCCACGACCAAAGGGTGTTTGGTTGCGAGCATGAAGATTGAATTGTGTGTGTTAAGTTTGGTAAGTCATAATTACATTTTTCTTTACTACATGGTATTATTCTCATGGTGACATAATGTTCTTGTCAATGCACCAGACCTTTCCTAGACTTAGTTATCCTTTTTATTTATAAGTTGATGACTGACGCTTTTTAATCCCAGCTTGATATTTTCATAGTCTTATGCATAGTTTCCATTAGATATATCATATATAAACTTAAGATGTTTCTGGATGTCTTTATTCTTGCACTTGGCCGATTTTCGGCTTCATTATTTGATCTTATTAAGTTATGTAATGTGCTTAATTAAGATGCAAGTTCTCGTATTATACTAATTCTGGTGGTGCCATAGAATTGAAGAAGTCATTGCTAAGTGTCTTTCAAGATGGGAAGCATCACCCAAGGATGTCTTTAGTGATTGATGATCGTTTGGCAGTGTGGGATTTTAAAGATAAGCCGCGAGTTCATGTTGTTCCAGCTTTTGCCCCTTACCATGCTCCTCAAGCAGAGGTATAATGGATGCCTAAGTAATTGCGATTTGATCAAAAGATTGATTTAACTTGTTCTCTATTAAAGGTGGTTAGTTCCGTCTCTGTTTTATGTGTCGCAAGAAATGTTGCATGCAACGTTAGAGGCGGTTTTTTCAAGTAGGGAGCACAAGCTCTTCTCATCTTCCATCCATCTTTTGTTACTGTAGTGGTGATACTTTCCTCTTGATATGATTATCAATCGTTAAACATGACAACCATGGTATACAATGGCTAGAGGGTGCAAATCTAAGATGTCCATGGCATTGTAAAATTACACAAAGCTTAGGATGTCGTGCTTGCAGGTGGATAGGATGGTCTAATCTAAAGTTCTACAACGATTTTGGTCCTTGATGCTTCATATGAAACAGTGTTGGCATTGATCTGATGGGGCACGGCTGTGGAAGTTCTCTCTTCTTCCGTAACTTCGTATGTGTGTGAGTGTTGGTGGTTTTCTTGAGCTCAAAGAAACTACATTTAGATTTGTGATGGGGTCTATCTGCATGTAGATTTGTGATGGGGTCCATCTGCACGTAGTTGTACTAGTTTGTGATTATTTTTGTAATGCTAAGAGATTGATGTAAGATGATGATGTTATTTTGTTATTATTATATAGGATGAAAGGTTACCGGGGAGGAAGGGGAATCGTGGTTTGGTTGTACTTAGATCAAAATTTAATAAAATGTATTGTGTCTATTTAGTGATCAATTTTAGTATAATTTATTGCGATTGTATGTGAAATGTATTGTGACTGTCATGTGAATATGTACAAGTTCATTCAAATAGAACTTGATGTGCATAATAAACTGAAGATTATATATAATTTATATGTATCAAAACCTGAATATTATGGTACATAATATGTACATAATCTTGAGGTTATTGTGTACATAATATATACAGATTATGTACATAATCTTCAAGTTACGATACACTATTAAATCTCATTATATGTTAACTCTCCTCGTAACATGTTAACTTTTTAGCTGAACATGTTAACTTTCATCATAATAGGTTAACTTTTACTGTTATATGTTAACTTTCATAATAATATGTTAACTTTCATCATTATATGTTAACTGTCCTCGTAACATGTTAACTTTCATCATAATATGTTAACTTTCATTGTTACATGTTAACTTTCATAATAATATGTTAACTTTCTTCATAACAAGTTTTTTTGAACTAAAATTCGATGTGTTTGAAAGTTTCTTCATAATAATATGTTAAATTTTATAATAATATATTAAATTTTAGTTCGAAGTTAAAATTAAAGTTTCTTCATATCCAAGATTTTTCTGAAATATGCTCTAGCATACGAAATATAATTAAAATTAAAATTTAAGACAAAGTTAAAATTAAAATTAACATTTTAGAAAAAGGAAAATTTAAGCCAAGGTTAACATGTTTAGTTGAAAGTTAACATGTTACGAAGAAAGTTAACATATAATGGTGAAAGTTAACATGTAATAGTGAATGTTAACATATTATGATGAAAGTTAACATGTTCGACTGATAGTTAGCATGTTATAAAGAAGGTTAACATATTATTATAAAAATTAACATGTAATAGTGAAAGTTAACATGTTATGATGAAAGTTCATGTTATAAGGAGAGTTAACATGCTATGAGATTTACTTGTGTATTGTAACTTGAAGATTATGTACATAATCGGTATATATTATGTACACAATAACCTCAAGATTATGTACATATTATGCACCATAATATTCAGGTTTTGATATACATAATTTATATACAATCTTCAGTTTATTATACACATCAACTCCTATTTGAATGAACTTGTACATATTCATATGACAGCCACAATACATTTCACATACAATCGTAATAAATTACACCAAAATTGATCACTAAATAGACACAATACATCTCATTAATTTTTGATGTAAGTACAATCAAACCATAAGAACACATAATATAATCAACTAAACAATGAAACATGACACGTTACAAGTAATTTTTGAGAAACTACATAAGTATAAAGACTAAACATAGTATAACCAACTGAATAATGAAACATGACATGTTACAAGCAATTCTAGAGAAACTGCACAAGAATAAAAAGTACAAACAACTCTATTATAAAAATTAACATCTTCTTCCTCTTTTCTTCTGCAAGCTCACCCATCAAATTCATTTCTTCTCTTCTCATTTTCACAACCTCATCCAAGCAATAACAAGCTTCTCCTCAAATCAGTGAGTTCTTCTCTCATAAGTGGAAATAACTAAGTTCCTACACTATACACGAGGTTGTCAAACCACTCTCGAAATCTACAACCATCATTCTGAAATATGCACAAAAATGAAATCAAAATCAAGTTAAATCATGAATCATAAATCACAGCCACTTGAGCAAAAAATAATAATAAATCCAAGATTACTTACATGAGGATTTACATTAGCCATAAAAGTGTAATACTCACACTCTAAACCTCATGAACAAAACTCGACTCAAAGCCCCCCCTCCTCCTCCTCCCCCTAACTACTGGATAGAGGCTATCAGTTTTTTTGGAGACCACAAATTTCACACCTGAAAATATTTTTGATAGCTTAATCTGATACTTCTCTGCATCTCCAACAATATCCACATACACCTTATTAAGAAATTATGAGAATACCACATGTTAGTGAATAAAAAGGGAAAGAAAAAGTGAATTTAGGAAAAGCAGAGATTTTACCTCAGTTAATAACACACCCATATTAATAACCCTCCTGACAAGGCCAAGAGCTCTTAGGATTGGACACTAACTGTAAGATAATCCACAAAGAAAAATTTTTAGCCAGGTTATTCTGGTAAAAGTAAAGGTTACGGTCAGAAA
>BQKN01000038.1:868997-906205 GCA_022839385.1 Asparagus kiusianus
CACACACACACACAAAAAAGGAAAAAGGAAAAACAAAAAACAAGTTCATCACTATTCTAGTCCTATATTTATGCTGACACTTTTAAGCGAAGTGTGGTGTTAGATAGTCTGATATCCACATGCTCAAAACATATTAATGGCCCTGGTGGGGTTAGGCTATACCCTACTTTAGAACATCGTTATATTCTAGGTTCCCCTCTGATTTGATACTTTTTAGGATAAGTATTGCTGAAACTTCTGCGGATAACCTACTCGAAGATGGACAAAAGTATTTGCCTAAAGTACCTTTTCAATGTTCTCTGGCAAAAAGAGACATTTATAACTCTCCAAACTAGGATTTGGACATAAGATACTTCGGAACAACTTAAAGGGTGGATTATCCTTCTAAATAAGCTGAAGTAACAACATGAGTCATGGTCACTACAGGAAGGCTTTACTTTTTTGGTTCAGACCGTTAGTCAACAGTTACTCTCTTCCTCTTTACCAACTTTAACTTTTAACCTATGCATGCAATTGGAGAACATTTGAAAAATCAATTTCCCACATAATCAATACCATTGAATGATAATATAACTAATTTTAATTTACTGATTTAGTTTGAACATGTTAGCCATCCATCAAATCCCAGTTAGCATATTCTAGTCCCTCCAGCTGAAAGGCCAAAAGGCCCAAAACCTATTTGTCTACTACCAACTGGGTTTGACTTCATAAGATTCCATTGCCTTGACCACTAGAGTGGTGCCTTTATGGTGAACACGATGTATATAATGCACAATGATTCCTTGAACTTAAAGCATGACAAAGTTTTATTACAAATGCGAGGAATATTCATATAAATCCTAATTGTGAAACAGGAAAATACACTGCAGTGCCTACCTTTGAGATTGGTGATATTTTTCAAGCAACGCAACTAAACGTGAATCTCGTGATCGGTCATCCAACACCTAAAATGGGAGAGATATTTGAACAAAAGTTGCACAAAGTAAGCAGTAGTGTATAGAAACTTATAAAATACTTCTTCATAAGAAATAGCCTTCTTTTCTTCAATCTCTTTTAAGTTCACTTCCAGTTGATCATATAGAGACATACCTCTACTATTTGCATCACATCATGATTAGCTGCAAGATCCTCTGATCCCACAACAACCTATAATAAACAGTCATAATGTAAAACACATAAAGTTGAAGGTTAAACAAAACAAAGACACAAACCTTAACAGGGTTTGGATCCATGAATTCTTGGGCTAACTGATGAACAGCTAGAGGCCAAGTTGCACTGAACATAACCATCTGGCGAACTGCACAAATATAACAAATTATAAGCTCAAATGACACTCAACTTTGCATACAGTAAATAAGTACTCAAATACTGCAACGCCTTTTAAAGTGACATGAGGTCAACAGGGAGAAAATTAAGGAAGAAGGAAAATAAAGCATGTACACAGAAAGCTAGTCACCAGGTCCCTGGAATGGATAGCTCTTTGAACCATCAGGCTAACTTAATGTGAGAGAATAATGATGCTTGAAACTGGAAATAAATATGCATGCAAACATGAATAAGAATAAACTTTGTTTTCCAATAAAGATGTAAACGAGGGACTTCTAATTTTTAAGCACCACCTTCGGTGACCTTATGTATCCAGTTTACACAAAAAACAGTGGCGCAAACTTATACTAGACATGTTAATTAAATTATGACCAATTAAAGCTCAGCAACCAAAAATATTTTTTCAAACCCGCGATAGCATGCGTAATAACTTGCATTTGACAAATAATAGTTTCTACAAACCAGAGGATGTTTGGCTCAGTATGGAGCGAACTTCAGGTTCAAATCCCATGTCCAGCATTCGATCTGCTTCATCAAGAATCTACAGATGAGTATAAGTTTAGTGTTTAGTACAACTGCAGAAAGTAACAATAAACAAATTATTGTGCTTCAGCAGCATGGATAAGCAATAAACAAAATGCATGTCTGAGAAACAAATACAAAGGATGATGTAGTACTCAGGTTTTTGTTCATTATAGACTACAAATTAGTAAAAAAAATTCACCGGTTACAATAATCTAATCATCATTTGGATATATACACATCTTTTGATTGAGGAAAATAAAAAATTCACCATTACATCATTTAGTAACTTTGACATAAGCAGACATGATGCGGAAATATAGTATTTCTGATATATACATACAAAGGATACCAGGTTTCACCATGTACTGGAATCAACATTATTTGTATTATCTGGAGTCAAACTTTCAGATATAGTATGATAACTGGAAGAAACTATCAAGACTCCTAATCCACTTGGAAAGTAATTCAGTAAATAAAAGAACATATTCTAACAACTAGATAAAAATTTCTAGCCACTGAACTATGAAGAGAAACTCACCATACTAGAACAGATCCGCATAGAAGATCGAACATGTTAGTCTAAAATTTTCAATGACCTGAAGCACAAATGGATCAGTGTCTTACATTATGTCATTAGAAGGTAACACACTTTCTATTGTTCCTAGGTAGATTCAATCACTCAAGCTACTATCATCAACTACTTTTGATAATTGTTGAAGCAATCTCCAAGCCAATTGTTTCTCCCATCTTCAAGTGAATTGTTGCCAAATAATCTGCCACCATAGTCTGAGTAAATCTATCCACTTCCTGGTAACATCCTTTTAAAGTTGATACAATCGATAATGGAATATGACTATATGAGAAATGAAAGCTTCAATTGCTCCCTATCCCAGAACTCATCTTATTGTCATCTCCATTCATATGCCATGCCCACTAATGAACCTGCCCAAAAAGGTTTTGTGATTCGGATGCAACTCCTAGATGCTTCCAGTGAAATTTAAAGCTTCTCTGTGGGTTAATGATGTCATGGGTTCAACATATTCACACAACCAGAAGAATACTCATTAGCTTTCATATCAGATTGTCAATATCCTATACTGGAGAAAGGGATGAGGATTCCTCGAGATACATGCTAAGGGGGAGATTTACACTGAGGGAAATGAATTAACGTAGCTAAAGTTTAGTTAGGGTTCTATTTAGTAATTAGAATTAATTTCTCGTCTCAAAGTTTATTTGCAAACTTAATCTTAGGCTAGTTAAAGTAACTCGCTCACATTTCATGGGTCCAAGATCAACTTGGCACTGCTGTAGCTGTTCATATAAACATAATGGTGTAACCAGTAAAATCTTACATTATCAGATTAGATATTATTAGAGATTAGGTTGTATTCATTTTGGTTTGATGCTCTCGTTTAAATATAAAGCCTTTCAAGGCTTAAATCAATGACATAAAAAAGCACAGAGATGACTTGAGTCAGTTTACTAGGGGTAAGGTCTCACTTTCTCTCTTTCCTGTTTCGTCTCCTTTCTTTTCACCTTCTCCTAAACTGTCTTAAAGACCATCATTGAAGTGTACTTTTAAGTATATACTAGGCAGCCTTTCTTGTAAAAAATCAAGAAGTAAAATTAACAATATGAATGATTTCTAAGCCCAAAAACTATTTCCCATCAACGCATGGAATGTGTATATTTCAAAATATATAAAAATGTGAAGGATGTTGTCATTAAATCTATATTTGCTTATCCCTGGATGCTAGCTTTGCTATTAAAAAAAACAAGGTTATAAGAGATAAAAGATGGAAGATCTGAGTCAGGAAAGTATTGCCAATAAAAATATGGAAACATATGCAGGCCTCTGAAATCACATTAAGCTATTGTTGGGGATCAATGAGCATACTGAAGAACATAAATCACTCACCACAAAAGACACATCTTTCAAACGGCAAATGCCCATTTCAATAAGATCCTTCATTCGTCCAGGGGTCCCAATAACTATGTCCTGAGAAGAGCAAGAGAACAAATGACATCAGAGGAAGTAAGCATTTATTTCAGCTGCAAAAAACCTATAATCATTTATCGCACTCATATCACAACAAATAGATATTATCTATACAAATATACAATCATAGATATATTAAGCATAAAGTGCTGCAATGATCATAGGTCGTTCAATGGTTGTGTGTGTGTGTGTGTGTGTGTCTATATACAGTTATAGATATAAAACCATAAAAAAGAATATGCCGCCTAAATTTTAAGAGCCAAACTTGACCACAGCGGGGTTTAGAAGGGATGGGAAATTATTCTTTGTATAGAACATTCAGTTCTAACCCTGAAGAGGTAACACTGAATATAGGTAAGCTGCTAAAAGGAACATACCTAAGGGTTCTAAACTTGAACAATCGATTAAATATCTGTGTTGCAAAATAGTAAATATTAAAGCCACATAGCTCTGAGCTTGTAAGTTGCAACCCAAACTTTATTTTGGAATGATTTCAACAAATTGTAAATAATCCATCGTATAGGATAGTCAGTTCAAACCCCATAGCAAAGTGCAATGGCCCACTAGCACGTGGGGGGCCCTACTTACAATGTACCATCCCCCACCTAATTCAACAACATAAAGAAACAAAAAATATTAGATAGCCATTCCAGGATTATAAGAACACATTGACACATTTTTTAAATCATGTGAAGGTTAATGTAGATCAGACAAAAATGCAAAAGAATGTTACGTTGAATCTGAGACCTTTCTGCAGAAATCAACCCAAAATGACATGTCTAACATTTCAGCATAACGTTTTTACAACCAAAGTCGAGGAACCTTGCAACATAACAAAGAACCCATGAACAGTAGGTCTGCGAAGAATCGATCCTCTAAATATATCTTACAAATTTTAAGACAATTATTATTTATATTTTACATATTATTTACTCGTTATAGGACTCTACAAGTTCACGTTATGATGCATTTGGTTGATAAAAAGCATAAGTTAGTTAATCCAGTACAGACAAATATTTATAAAATGTAGTTCAGTTCATTTCAATAAGAGTAACTTTATATTTAAATAAGCAGTTCAGTTCATAGATATTTAAATAAGCAGTACAGACAAATATTTATAGGAGGGAGTACTTTATATTTAAATAAGCAGTACAGACAAATATTTATAGGAGGGAGTACTTTATATTTAAATAAGCAGTTCAGTTCATAGATAAAAATGAATAATGAGCTCATTCTTATGGCTTTTTAACAATAAGAGTAACACTTGGGAGTCAATGCTAATCTATTGACTATTTTACCACTCCATCCTTCACAAGTACTAAAGTTAACAAAAGTGCTACCAATGAGATTGACAAATAAAGAAGTATGCAACCAAAGTTTACAGATTTTGGCTCAGTTGAAAAGTAGCATGAATTTCTTAATAGCTTGTGTGAGCCTTAAACGTCATCCAAAATCGACCAGAGGGAGTATTTGATAGTTTATGGTTAAACTTGCCATAGCTATTGACAGACTGAAGCTTTCATACAATGATCAAATGGGAGAATGAGAATATGCACAAATTTAAAGTGAAGGGATAATAAGATGCAATTATCTTAGAAATTAATGAAGAAGCACCAACAACGAATGCAGGATAACATTCATAGGTATCTTACAACTCCTGACTTCAGAGCAGATATCTGCGGCTCCTTTTTGGTCCCACCATACAAACAAACTGATTTGATGCCACAAGGAGACCCAGCATCACATAAGACATCTGCAATCTGTCATCAAAGTGAACTTCATATCAGAAACGTATACCAGTTTAAAGAAAACTCTATGAATGAAGGAATAACAATTACAGGATTTATGTGAAAAGAAATGTGTTGCTTCCGATCAAATCATTATTCCAGGATTACATACAAATCACTTATATTGAAATAAACCGTTATATAAAAATGAATATTTGGTGTAAGAGGATTGAATGTAGCATTGAAGTAAACCAGATTGTACTATAACCTCTGTATTGTATAATATGGATAGACTTGACGTGTAAACAAGATAGCCCTATCATCCAAAACCCCACATTGATTTGGAATATTTGGTGTAAGAGCACATTCTAATTGACTCCAGCACCAAAGCTTATACCAATTTATTTTAACAAAAAGCTTGATTATAGTCAAGTTGACTCAGATACAAGCATCAGTCAGACAAACTTATATCACAGTCTTAACTGGCAGATGCATGCTTTTAAACATTCATCCAGCATGGCTTTATGGGTATACATTGTCTTAGCCTGCTCATGTGGTATTTCACACAGGTGAAAATATGGTGCTATTTGAACATACTCCAAGTTGTCCATCCAACCCAGAGACTTCTAAACTAGTTTTGTGGAGATTAAACATGTGAAATATTTGCACATAGCCATAAAACATATCTACGACAACTTAGTGCTCTATTCAACATAGGGAGGCCATTATATTCATACTTCAACTACGGGATGCTTGTTTAAATTTCTGCATCCTTTTCTAGTTGCCACATAAAGAAGTATTAAACACCCCCGCTTTTCCATGTAGGAACAAAAATATTCAACCGAAAATGATTAGACGTACCTGCTGAGCTAACTCTCTTGTAGGTGATAGTACCAGGCAACGTGGAACTGCTTTCTTTGATGTTTTTTTGTCATCTTTCTGCAAGATATGCACGAGGGCCGGAACACCAAATGCTAGAGTCTTGCCTATAATACATACATTAACTATGAGTAACATAGAAGGAAATACTTGGTTTGAATGTATGTGTGCTTTGCATAGAAAAAGAAACAACATGGTCGGCTGTGAACTAAATGACATAGTTTACTACTATCATCACTGCAACACAAAGAACCAGAACTGGAGAACTGGATAGAAACAATATAACATAACATAGAAACAACCACCTACTACTATTGAGAGACAAGTTTCAAGGCTATGGGTTAAATGATAGTAGTTCCCATATGTCTATATATGAAAAGATCAATATTCTCACTACTTTTAAGTACTACAACATGAGCTATGACGCATAGCAAGAAATTGACAATAGGGCAGTCAATTAGAAGATATCCAAAACCCCAGTAAGAAGACAGCTATCTTACTCTAATTTCAGGGGGAAAAGACATATTATCAGCTGGAAATACTGAACTAAGTCAAAAGCTAAAATTTTGAACAAATTTCAGATCAAAAAAATAAAAAATTGTAGAAAAAATTAACAAAACGCATTGTCAAAACAATTTATGCTTCGTTTGGGAGTTTACCAAGGGAAGGAACAGAAAGTTAAATAATAAAAACGAAAGGTAGGGAATGAAAGTTAAAAGATAAAATGTTGTTTGGGAGTTTAGTAAGGGAAACGGAAGTAAATTTAAGTTCTAATAAAGAGGAGAGAAGTGAAGTGAATATATACAAAGTTATATAAATATCCTTACATATTGGATGAGAGTATATTTTAGCCATTGATTTTAATGTCATAAGAATATAATTGTCCTATCACATTCTAAAATTTTACATGGTTTCCATTCCATCCTCTACCCCCAATTGGAGGGGAGGAAAATGGAAGAAAATTTAATCTTCCATTCCATCCTCTATCCCCTAAAAAAACTCTCAAACAAGGTAAAATTAAAATTTCACTTTTAACTTTCATTCATTAAACTCCATCCAAACAAGATGTAAGACCATCAATTTTACCTGACCCCGTTGCCGCAATGCCGATCAAATCCCGACCATTAAGCAAAAAGGGCCAAGAATTCGCCTGAATCGGCGACGGCTTGCTGAAATTCTTGCAGCAATCGAGAACCTCAGCCGAAAGACCCGAATCCGAGAATGAATCCAAAGCTTTGTACTTGGAATCCTTAGTATCTTTTCCGGTCACCACCACTCCCTTCACTCCTTCAACACCATTAATCCCCTCTTCTTCTGCGCCACTCAAATCCTTCTCTTTCTTCTTCTTCTTCTTTTTCTCGGAGTTTTCCGAGGGTTCAAGCTCCGATTCAGTAGATTCTCTCTTCTTCTTATTCTTCTTAGGTTTTGAGTCTTCGTTAGCTGTAGAATCTAGGGTTAGGGTTTGGTCAGCGGCGGGTTCGCCGTTGACTGATTCCTCGTTGTTTTTGCGCTTCTTCTTTTTCTCTTTTTTTGATTTCTTATCTTGATTCTTCTCGTTGGTTGGGATCTCGAGGTCGTCTGCTTCGTCGCGATGCGCCATGGATACTTCGAGCTTTCTGCCCATCGAAGGAGGCGAAGCAGAGACGACGAGGTAAGAGAGAGAGAAAGGTGTAGGTTTCTAGGGTTTTAGAGTGATTAAACTTTTGTTAATAAGCCCAGCCTGAAATAGGTTATTCCATATAGCACCGTCTTAGGAGCTTCATTTTTTTTCTTTTTTCCCCCTTTTTTTTGCCTTTTCCGCTTGCACCCTCCAAATCATAGTTACTTTTAAAATTAGCATTATTTACACTTAGATATCCAACGTTTAACTCATTTTTATACTTTGATACCTTAAGGGGTTTTTTCCCAAAGAATATTTCAGGCTGAAGGGGATTAGCTTTGACACCCTAAAATTTTCTTGTGCACAAAAAATTCCCAATGTTCATTTTTGAGGTATCAAAGTTTTTTTTTTTTTTTGTTAAACTTCGAGATTAAAGTTAAAGTTTGTTGGACTTTAGAGTATTTTTTGGGTAAGAGAAACTTTGAGGTACCAAGTTGGAGTGAGATAAACTTTTAGAGTTTTTTGGGCAACAATAGCTATGGAGTACTATAGTTAAAAATGGAATAAACTTTAGAGTATTTAGCTCAAATAACCATTAGAATTACTATCTACTCATGGCAATTGTTGTTATAGCTTCTATATTATAGACGTTTTCTCCTCCACAAACTTTTAGGAAGTAATTGAACTATTTTATTAAAATGATTATTTTTCTCATAAATAACTAAAGGGTTTTTTGTTATTAGTCCCCTAAATCTTCAATATTTTTAAATTAGTCCTCTAGGTCTTCTTATTTTGAAACTAGTCATACTCCCTTTAAAAGTACGAGTTCGGGAAAAACTTTCTATGGCTAATATTACCCTTAGGTTTTTTAAAATATTACATTGCTATCCTAATCTATTGTAATTATCTTATCTTCTTTGAATTGATAACCAAATGATTTATTCTATTTATAATGAGACTTAACATGTTATTGGATAAAATAGATATGTTTCATATAATTCAAATTCTTTATTATTTCAGTTCGTAGAGAAATCTAAAAAACGTATGCTAGCCAGCTCCTAAAAGTTTTTGGACTTTGTAAAAAATATTCTCCAAATTTTAAAATTACAAAAACGCCCCTATAAATTTAAAATTTTATTAAAGCATCTTAAAAATTATAAATTTTGTGAGAAATGTAAAAAATATATACTAACTAGAAACTGAAAGTTTTTTAACTTTGGAGAAAATTCTTGTAAGTTTTAAAAATTACAAAACACCCCTAAAAATTTAAAATTTATAAAAACACCTTAAAAATGTCAAACTTATAAACATACTAAAAACCTACAAATAACACAATCAACCCCTTAAATTTTATAGAATTTGCAATACACACTTTGAACTTTTTATAAATTATAAAATAAAACCCTTAAAATTATAAATTTTACAAAAAAACCTGATAATTTCTGACCTAACAGTACATTAAAAATATAGGAATTATAAATATCCCCTACATAGTTTATAATTTATAGAAAACACTCTTAAAGTTTTAAAAATTATAAACAATCCTTTAAAATTTAAAATTTACAAAAAACACCCTGAAAATTTTAAATTCATTAGTAAATTGAAAGCATAGGAAGTATTAATAGTCTATAAACAATTTACAATATGTAAAAAAGGCTATAAGTTTAAAAAACTACAAAAAGTCCTTAAAATTTATAATTTACAAAAAAAAAACTCCATGAGAATTTCTAATTTATAGACACTAAAATGAATATGCAAAATTACTAACAACATCTAGAAAATTAAAATTTTACAAAAAATATCATACACCTTTAAAAGTATAGGTTTAGGAAAAAAATTCATAGTAAACATTACCCATAACTTTTTTGAAAAGAACATAACTAATTGAAAATCTATTAAATTTAAAATTTTTAAAAAATACCTTTAAAGTTTAGTATATTGCAAATTACTCATCCAAAGTTTGAAAATTTTTCAATGATTTTGTTTAATTCCTTAATTTAAATGTAATGTTTAATAGTTTTGTGTATTTATAAATTACAAATTTTAGGGTGTTTTCACACTTTTTAAAAATTTTGAGGGTGTTTATTTTGTAGTTTTCTAAATTTTTATTATGTTTTCGGTGTAAAACACATATACATTAATTAATGATGATATTAAATAATAGGTCGTTCATAAGATTATTAGACCATAGTTAAGTGTGCACACCAACACATCACTATTCCTAGGTAGTGTAGTTTATATACGCAGAAATTTTCAAACAATCTATGTAGTGGTTAAAAAGATTTTGACTTTAATGTATTATTTTTTACAAATTATATTCAATGTGAACTCGTCATATAATTTTGACTGTGGTTATTATAATTTTAATATGTTTGATTGATTGACTATATACGTATATGGACCATAGATTACTTTACTTTCTCATATGAGCTAACATTTGGTGCTAATAATTTAAATTATTACTTTTAAATTTAATAAAAAAAGAGCTCTAATAATATTTATTTATTTACCTACAGCATAATACAATCTCAATTCCTATTTTTTGTAGGAGATTTAATCCATAGTTACACGTATCAAATTAGTAACTAAAATAATTATTATTTATGCTTAAATTAGGATGATTGTAATTGGTCACTCACTATAAAATTTTTTATGAATATATATACCTTACTTTCTATAGCTATCTGCACTACTCATGTATATTTATAAATTAGTTCTTAATTTGATATATTAAATTACTTTTTCTTTGTAAAAATTTCTTCTTTGACTTTTAGAATGTGTAATCACTATATCACCATTCTAGCATAAAAAGATCTCATTCTAAATGGCTTCACGCCAATGTTTGAGTTGCACTGAAGTATATACTATTGTTACTATGTGTATATATTTTTAAGGAAACCATGTCAGCACTTTTTAAATAGAAGATAATAATCTAAGCTCTGATATTATAAAAATTAAATATAGCCAATTGAATGATTAGCAAAAGAGAACTTACATCAGAAAAGTGTGAATAACAAGATAAAGAGGAAAGATAATGGCATTGCCAATAGTACTACAAATAGCAAACTATAATGTAAAGTCAACCTATTTTGTGGAGGTCAACTACTTGCTATAAGCATCGAGGTTTCCATATATATACTTTATAATTTATTAAAAAGAGTCATATAATCTTATATAATAAAATTAATTTAATATTTAATAGTAATATCATTATAATAATATCAATATTAGAAAAATTCTTCATGAATCGATATGTTCTTTACGATATATTGTTGGGTATCTACTCAAACTCTAAGTTGGGATAGAGTTTTTAATTCTTTGTATAACTTCATGAGAATTAGATAAGGTTAGAGATCTATCATGATTAGGAGTTTGGGTTCCATCATGATTGAGAGTTTGAATCTTATTCTAATTAGGAAGTTAGACTAGAGATAGGGTTTTGGTTTCTCTATATATATCCTTCTATTGTTAGAGAGAAAAAAAAAGAAAAAGAAGTGTAGAGAGAGAGGGTTTGGCAGTCTTTATCCGTGCAAAAGATTATAATTTGGAGGTGATAGTGGATTGATTTTGATCCCGTGGTTTTCCCCTGTTGAGGGTTTTCCATGTTAAATCTTGTGTGATTTTATTTAATGCGTTTGGTGGTTTTTTTGGGGGGGTTTACGAGATCTAAAAATCCCTACAAGTGGTATCAGAGCGGAGGAATTGTTCACGGAGGCGCACTGTTCATGGTACTGTAGCGGTGGTACTGTAGTGACAACAGACCCGACGGTTGAGGTTGATTTGTCTTTTGATCGAGAATTTGGAGGCGGATTTCGGTGATCTAGGAGTCGTTCCTAGGGTTTTTTGACGTGCTGAGTTTGTTTTTGATGTTAGTTTTATCAAATTCAATCTCTATAGGGACTGATTTGAATTTTGATCGTGGTTAGAGGATGATGACTTCTTCGGGTCCGAAGTTTGATATTCCGCTATTCAATGGCAAGACAAATTTTGTAGTACGGCAGTGCACGGTTCAAGATATTCTTGTGCAGCAGGGTGTTGATCAAGCTTTGGAGGAGAAGAAACCTGAAGGATTGAAGGATGTTGAATGGAGTTTCATACAAAAGAGGGCGGTTAGCACAATTCGTTTGGCACTCGCCCCCGAGATCAAGTACAATGTTATGCAAGAGACCACACCAAGGGGGCTGTGGGAAAGGCTCGAGGGGATTTATGCGTCGAAATCGATGACCAACCGATTGTGTTTGAGGATAGAGCTTTATTCGTTGAAGATGGAAGAAGGTACTGTAATTCAAGACCACATCAATGCCTTTAATCAGCTAGTTTGCTAACTTATGAATATTGATGAGGAGATTAAAGAAGAAGAGCATGCGCTACTCCTATTGTCTTCCTTGCCGAAGTCGTACAAGCCGTTAGTTCAGACGATAATTGCAGGGAAGTAAACTTTGAAGTTCGACGATGTGACAGCACTCCTACGTGGGAATGAAAGAATGATGGGAAAGGAGAGCGCATCTAATGGTGGTGAGAGTGCACTAGCTTTTGAAGGTTCTAATCGAGGGAGGAGTACGGGGAGATGTGACAGTTACTAAGGAAGGTCAAAATCTCGGGCCCGAGACGACAACAAAAAGGAGTGCTATTATTACGGAGAGAAGGCTCACATTCAGTTCAGATGTTCCCAGATGCATGATGATTTGAAGAGTATTAGACAGATGAAGTTTCAAGAAAATGGAAAGAAGACGGACTT
Source organism: Asparagus kiusianus (assembly GCA_022839385.1). Taxonomy (NCBI): domain Eukaryota; kingdom Viridiplantae; phylum Streptophyta; class Magnoliopsida; order Asparagales; family Asparagaceae; genus Asparagus; species Asparagus kiusianus. Next base: position 881,792 of record BQKN01000038.1, read on the forward strand.
CTCAGTGGTTGTGTGTGATGAAGATGTGGTTTTATTGATGCAGAGTACAAGTACTGATGCGAGTAACACTTGGGTGTTAGATTCTGCAGCCTCTATGCACGTTTGTAACAACAAAAATTATTTTAACACATTGAAGACAGATGAAGAATTTGACGACGTAATTGTTGGAAACAACAAGAAGATGAAGGTTGAAGGTGTTCGAAGTGTTCGCCTCAAGCTTCACACTGGGAAGGTCGGAATTCTTCATCATGTGAGATATATGCCGACATGTAGTGCTAATTTAATTTCGCTAGGTGAGATGGCATCACATGGGTACAAGTATGTGGGTGAAGGAGAGTGGTGCAATGTGTATAGAGATGGTGATTTGATTTTGCGAGGAGGAAGAATAGCAATCATATTTGCTATTTAGATGGGCGATCCTTAATAGTGCAGATTACTCCTCTCAGACTCTTGTCCACAAGGGAGAGGTGAAGAACAAGAAAAAGAGAGTGAATTTTTCTGAAGTCGTTGAGACACTTGGAGATTTTTCGTCGAGGAAGGATATGTTGGGTATCTACTCAAACTCTAAGTTGGGATAGAGTTTTTAATTCTTTGTATAACTTCATGAGAATTAGATAAGGTTAGAGATCTATCATGATTAGGAGTTTGGGTTCCATCATGATTGGGAGTTTGAATCTTATTCTAATTAGGAAGTTAGGTTAGAGATAAGGTTTTGTTTTCTCTATATATATCCTTCTATTGTTAGAGGAAAAAAAAGAAGAAAAAGAAGTGTAGAGAGAGAGGGTTTGGCAATCTTTATCCGTGCAAAAGATTGTAATTTGGAGGTGATAGTGGATTGATTTTGATCCCGTGGTTTTTCCCTGTTGAGGGTTTTCCACGTTAACTCTTATGTGATTTTATTTGCTGCATTTGGTGGTGTTTTTAGGGTTTTTACGAGATCTAAAAATCCCTACATATATAAGGTATGCACTCTAAATTTTTTGTCTTTTACAGAGCCAAAAGTTTGAATATGAGCCTCTAACATGTTGCTCTCACAACAACAAAATCCACTTAGGAGATATGGATATTCTAGATGAGTTATGTATCATATATACAATACAATTATCCTAGGCAAGTGAGTTATAATATTATTTTTTATTCACATCGTTTGAGATAAGATTTGATAGTGGCCTTACATCAAAGAAAAAAATTATATCTAGAGCACATGGCGAAATATATCATTATCTCTCTGTTCTAATTTCGTAAGAAAATAATTCTTCATACTTTTAGTTTTACTTATATGATACAGAGAATGAGCTATAAAGTTGAATGAGAATATTAGATAATATAAATATGAGCGAAACATCAACTAAAAGTTAACATGAATATGAGTCAAATCATAACTAAAAGTTTAAAGAACATATTGCAAGTAAATTCATATGCAAAATTCTTTTACGATTTGAATGACCACTCATCTTTTGAAAACTTTAAGATACTAATAAATAGAGATGTTGTACAAAATTAATGTGTTTATAACTCACAAATAGTAGACCACGTAGCCACAGTCTGGATTGAAAGAAATAATAATAATATTTTATTTGAGAGAGAGATTATTGAGTTGATGATCAATCCCACAAAAAAACTTTATTTTTTCTTTTTACTCTATTTTTATCAATTTAAATAATCATAATATTCAATCACGTGCATTGCACCTGCAACTCAACTCATGATATTTAACCACGTGCATTGCACGTGCATCTCAACTAGTACCCTAAAATGTGTAAGAGATTTGAAATTATCCCTAAATCTTTTCAACCTGGTGCTAAAATAGAAAGACTAATTAAAAGAACTTAAAAGATTTGGGGGTAGGGGTGAGCATAGTTCGGTTCAAACCAAACAAACCGATCGAACCGGCAGAAATTTAACAGTTCAGTTCGATTTTTATTAGAGTTCAATTCGGGTCGGGTTGAAGTTTTTTCAACCCGAACCGACCGAACCGACCGAATTGTATTACTCATTCTAATTACTATTTACATCCGCTTAAACCCAACCCATTATAGTTCATATAGAGTTACTTCTCCGCAGCTTGATATTTTTTACACGCGACCTGATAGCGATAAAATACCCCAAGAATAGTGTCCTCTCCAATTCTAGGGCTTTTCATTATCTCTATATCCCTATCTCTCTCTATTACATATTCGCTTCTTCTACCTTGGACCAATCCACTTTGGAGGTAAGAAACTTAAACCATAATTTTGATTCTAACATATTCCTGGTTTTTCTCCTCGATTGATACATTTTTTTATCAGACTTTTCTTTGGATCAGACTTATAATTTTATAGAAACTGTACCCAACATCCAAGTTATTATATATTTTTTTTATTTACTTTGTTTATTAGATTGAGATCACTTTAATTTTTTATGTACGTTTTCTCTAAAAAAAATTATATAATCTTTGGTAGGAATAAGATTCTGATTTCTACATCTAATATTCAGTAGCATTTAATAGTTTATGAATTTCAATAACTTAAAGTGTAAGAGACTTCTTTCTTCATATATAGATTAGAGGTGAATTGAATTTGGACATAACATTTTTTCATAAGGGGCTGTTTGGTTCGCTATTATAAGGGGTGGAAAACTCAGAAAACCCCTCCACGTCAGATTTTTAGCCCTCCACGTTAGTTTTTTTTGTTTTCGTCCATTTCTTTGTACCGCTTTGGTTCGCTCGGATGGAAAAGGGAAAACTCTGCTGAAATCGCCGCCAGCTCAGAGTTTTTTTCCTCTCTGATTTCCTTCCCCAACCGAGTAAAATTGATGAAAACTCTGCCACGTCAGATTTTTTCCTTCTCTGCTTTGTTTACAAAAGTTTTTATTTTTTTTCTATGCGAACCAAACACAAGAAAAATAAATACATTGGTTTCTCACCATTTTTTATGTGCGAATCAAAGCAAAACAATCTATTTCTTGGAAAAGTTTGGAAAACTCAAAACTTGTATTTTTTTACATGGAGTTGCATTTCCCTATATCAAGGAAACGAACGAAACAGCCCCTAAGTAAAAACCGAAAAAATCGACCCGACCCGACCCGAACTAACTTAAATCGGTTCGGTTCGGTTTTGAATGATAAGTAGTTCGGTTCAGTTTGACCAAATTTGGCAAAAAACTGAACTGACCGACCGATTGCACAATCCTATTTAGGGGGGCTAACTTAAAAGTATGAAGATATGGAGAACTCATTTCAAAATATTTAAAGATTTTTTATTGGGTTGGGGGGTAGGGCTTGCGGGGAGGGGGTTAATTTTAAAATATTAAGATTCGGGGAATTAATTTAAAAATATTGAGAAATCGACGAGCTAATATTGGAAAAAACGTAATTAAGTATTTTATCAATATTGATTATTTTCCAAAAAATAATTAAACTATATTTAGTTGCATTTATTAAACTTAAAAATAACTACTTAATATTACTGATTGTATAAACCTCCTTTGCTCTTTTCTTTCATTCTTAAGCCCTCAAATTGTGTACTAATAGCATTATAACAACGTCTAAATTAATTTGGTAAGAATAACTGCCTTAACTAAGATAAATTTAGTTATTTTAAAAAATATTACTTAATGTAATATTTAAATTTTATTTCAGAAAAGTTAGGGTGGAGAATCAAATTAAAAATTATTACAATTTGGAGGTTAAAAATAGTGATTACATTCACATGATTAGGGTTTAAATTTGCAAATTGCAAATACCTTCAATCGAAGGTATATATAGGGAAAACCTAAAATAAAATAAAAATGTTTGTTTCAGGACCAAGGGTCTAACTACAACCAACCCAACTAGAGGAGTAGAGCCTTTTATTGAAACTTTAAAACATAGCAAGAAAATCCTTAAACTTTTAGGGCTCGTTTGGTACGTGGGAATGAGTGGGAATGGAATTCAATTCCAACTCTTTTTTCCCGCGTACCAAACACGATGTACTTTTAGATGTTAGAATTGAAATTCCCACTTCTTATCAATTCCCACTTTATGTGGGAATTGTCATTCCCAACCATTTAACAAGGAATTGATATTCCCACTTAAGTGGGAATAAAAATAATCAAATGATTTCTAATTATACCCTTCTTAAAAGATACAATTAGATATAAATTCCTATATGAAAATTATTTTTATAAAAAATGTCTTATCTTAAGCTACTAGTACAAATATATAAATAAATATAAGCATGAATATAACATGCCCAAGTTCCAATTTACAAACATGGTTCCTAAGTAAATTTATATCACTGACCTTACCATAGTTCCAATATCTTGTGATATTATTTTTTAATAAATTTCTGATATCTTTCCTAAGAAGTATAGCATTAGAAGTTAGAAAAGTGAAATTATAATTATTTATAATTAAAAATAATTTCTATAAAAATTATTTTTTAATTTGTAAGCCAAAAGTCCAAAATTGTTGTCGAGATGTTGTGACAAAATATAACTATTACATAAAAATTTATTTCTCTAAGGAAAAAAATCATTTCTATAAAACTTATTTTTCTAAAAAAATGAATTATTTAGTTATTTTTAACATTTTTAAAATTCTGTGTTTTGGTAAGGGCATTATTAGAAAACTAAATTTTATTCTCACTTGTGAACAAATGATACCAAACGAGGGAATGAGAATAAGATTGTCATTCCTGTTCTACTCTCTAAACGCGCCCAAACATGAGAATGAGAATGTGCATTCCATTCTCACATCTATTCCATTCCATTCCTACATTCTTTCCATTCTCACTTGACTCCATTCCCGCGTACCAAACGAGGCGTTAAGAGAATGGAAAAGCAGCCCGTTTTTGTCTAAGACGGAATACAAAACACTATTTCACTGAACTTCAGAAATTTGAACCTATGATTAGAGAAATCATTTGTTTTACATCCATTGATAGCTGTATTTTTTCCATTCACGGTCAAAGATATGAACAAACCATATTATCATGGAGTACTTTTTTCCTTTTATCTTTTTCAGTACATTTGTGAATTTATTGGCATATATATTAGTAACAGAACGTACTCTAAATGTAATTTTGACTTAATTTCATCTTCCTAAAATACTTCTCACGCTTCAAAACGTAATCACTTTGACCTTATTTTCGTAGAAAGCTCTCCATATATTCAAAAAGAGAATGTGCACGCATTTACCTTTGCATTTTTCTACTCATAAAGAGGGAAAACCCAACATCGCGGAGATGAGAGCTCGTTTCTTCTCTAGTAATCAGGTTGAATCTCATCCTTTTATGTTCTATCACGTCGAGCAAAATGCAACAGAGACTTTATTAACAAACTAACATAAAAATGTGGATGATTCTCAAAAACATAAAGTAAAATAAAATAAAAGAAGGAAACAAAAACATGTATTTAACAACATCCAATCTTCTTCTTCAAAAAAAAAAAACCTAGGCAGATCCTGGGCTTTAATTCTAAACTATACTTTTCTTGTGCATGGTGATCAACAAACTTCAGAATCAGACGTTATTACCTGCTATCTGATAGAAATGCACTTGCCTTAGAAAGCATTGTTTTCTTTCTAATTTCTATGGTAAAAAAATATATAAAAAGACATTATTACCTGCTAATTTGAGGAGATAATTATTTTTCACTTATTTTCCATTGCTTTTAGGGGTATATCCCAAAAAACACCGGCTAGAAGTTTACAATATAACATACAACGCAGAGACATGGAGATAAGATAGTGCCTTCACAACATAAACTGAGAAATAATTCTGCTGATTGGAGATAAAAGAAGGATTAGGAGATAGGAGACCACATTCATGGAGTCACATCCTCAGTTGTAACATAAATCTCAGTGCATAATCAATATGTACACATATAATTAATCTAGACAGAGAAGTTGCAACACAACATAATGAAGATAAACAAGGTGTCGGCTGAAATAGAACTTGTATGTCTTAATGATGCATATTGATGCGTTTTTGCGTTGTGATACTGTGATACCCTGCTTAGATTGAGTTCGCAACTCAGCAGAGATCAGAAATTGATAAGCACACTAGAAACTATTCTTCGTAATACATGGTTAAATTATATACAGACCGAAGAGTCAAAACCAAAGATAAATGCTCTCATGGCTAAAGTGCACAAGATAATAAAAGCTGACATTGTTGATGGATGCATTCCTATGACTAAATACATGAATTGCAGCGATGTGAATTTTCATTGTGTATGCATGTAAAAAGGTAGATAATGATCAATCAAATTGACATGAGATTCAAATGCAAGAAGAGCAGCAAAAGCATGAAAATGAATCAAGGGGATCAATGTAGAAATGCCATGATGCATGTAGAGTAATAAACTTCAGAATCAGATATCAACAGTGAAGAGACCTTTCCCATATTTCTACCTCTCCCTCTCCCTCTCCCTCTGGGAAAACAATCCAGAGAAATACAGACGCCAACTCTAAGCAAATATAAAACTCAGAGCAGATAAATATTTTTTACATGTATACTAATCTAAACAAAGGATGTGTCAACACCGCATAGATGATAGCTACGATTAGTTGAAATCGAAACAGCAGGTACATATTGATGTGTTTTTGTGTTAAAACAGATTTGATATCCTTCTTAAAATTGATCTTATAACTCAAAGGAGACTAGAACGTGATATAAGCTTACTACCACAGGTTGCAACAGTACATGGTTAGATAACAGACAGATTGAAGAGTCCTAAGATGGTTTCGTAGATGTTAATCACATCAAATATGCAAATAGAGCAGCAATCAGAAGGAAATACCCCTTAATTTGCTACCTAATCGTGACAAACTTGTTAGTACCATGCCTCGCCCAGTGATCCTTCAAGTCCACAGCATAAGAAAGATCACGATCTTCACTCGCAAGCCTCTGAAGAAGTTTCACATATGCGCCGATACTCATTTTCCTTCCAGCCATACGAGCACCTGGCCTTGAAGAGCTCATCGGAAGAGGATACTCCGATATCGTCGTAGTACAACATGACGATTGCCAGCCACCGGATCCCCACCTATAGCACTGACGAGAAACACCCGTACACGTGCACACAGGTGCTGGCACACCCGAAAAATCCTGTGTTGTACCCTCAATGGTGGCATCTTGATTTCTCTTTTCTCGTTTGCCTGTTGAAATTGAAGTCCCTTTCTTCTTCGCTGGAGGCTTCTTTGGTTCTTTAGGCCTTAGTGCCTTAGTGGCAATTCTGACCTTAGCAGGTTTCGCTTCGATCTCTTTGTTCTTTTTTGTGTGTTCAGGTGAAGGGTCTCTTGTGGGAGAGAAGAAACTTCTCTGTGGAAACCAAGGGAACTCCATTGAAGAGGCTTCATTATCGGGTTCGTTCACTATTGAGCTTCTGTTAGTATATGCACTCATCTTGAGGAAACTTGGCTGGTACCCAGGAGCATTGCCTTCAGGAACTGAACTAGCCAAATTAGAAGGGTTTGTTTGATCGGAAAACACCCAATTCCTCGCACTAAATCTACCCTTTCCTTCCATATCAGCTGAAAGATCACAATGTGAATGCTCAGATTTGGTTTCTTTTCAGCTCATGAGATGAACTAAGTCCACACATAGTAGGGATATTGAGAGTCATCTGAGGAACAAAGAGCACATCAATTACCCCTCATATCATGAAAATATCATCCGGGTTGAAGATATTGAGATCCAAAATAGTAAGAAATGTGTCTACAAAGCCTACTGAATTCTTACCAAAAGAACACAGATAAATTATATAATTTAATGCTACATCCAATTACCTGGAATGAAATCAAACATCAATGAACTTTTACCCCCCTCCAACTAAAGGGTTATGAAGCTTATTCAAATACCACATAAATACATAATACACCATGGGAATAAAGGGGGGAAATCCTTATATCATTAAACTGACAAGAAAAAAAATGAAACACAGGAGCAAATTCAAATACCCACATGATATAGCATGAGAATTTGAGAAGGCACACTGATTTCTCAGTGAAAAGCCCATCTGGGTCATGAAATCTAGCAACAAATAACCTCACAATAAAGTCACGAGATCAGCGAGAAACATACAAACTATGAACTTGTAAAATATGACAACAAAACAATTTGTAGACAACAAAATCCAAGTAGAGGAGAAGAGAGGAACTCACATGTGCTTCAGTTTCCACCTAAAGTTTCAATCCATTTGCTTGGATTGAGATATGAATATGGGCTAAGCTAAGATCAGAGAGGAAAAGAGAGGAAAAGGAAGAACACTTCTTTTGTTGGGCAGTGCACCGATTACCATTTAAGACCAGTTGAATTGATGAGAGATAGTTCAGAGTAACAATATGGCCCCCATTTCCTGCAATAATTGCTAAAACTGCCATTTTGAGACAGGTTAAGTTATGGTTGCGCTCCAGGGCTAATCTAAAGCTGAAGGAAATAAGGATCGGTTTGATTCCACTGCTGCCAGTTGTGGTTCTTGGATACTTTACTGTGCTTTGTTGCTTTGTCCAAAGGATTATTGGGTATTTTACAAGGACATTATTACCCTACATCTAGAATCATAGGAAGCCATATGTGATATGACATGAGCACTAAATTGGTATCTGTGAAAGGAAATTGCCATTTCAAAAGTGTAAAATGTGGTAGATATATATGAGTTTTTGTTTTAAACCCATTAAGACTTTTTAAAAAAAAATCCACTCACTATGTTTTTATTTCCAGAAATCGACCTAATTTGTGGCCACGTCAGCAACATGACACGAAACAAGTCGATTTTTTTTAATATCGTCTCTACATACTCGGGGTTGCCAGCCCCGACTATTTTGATAGTAGCAAAATTAGTCGGGGTTGGCAACCCCGACTATTTAGAGACGAGATTAAAAAAAATCGACCCGCTTCGTGGTCACGTTGCTGACGTGGCCACAAAGTGAGTCGATTTCTGGAAATAAAAACAGAGTGGGTCGGTTTTTTTAAAAAAAGTTGGATTGAGTTTAAAATGAAATTTTCTTCATATGAGGAATTTTAGTTGTTAACTAATGAAATTATTTTCATAAAAGTGGCCTTTAACATTGACTAGTTAATGGCTATTTGTGAACTATATTTGAATGTCAATTTATACGAAACCATCTTTAGATAATACCTCTCTTTCAATCAACCACATTGGACCAATTTTTTCCCCCTTCTATTTTCACCCTTAATGTCAAAGTAACAGTATTTGTTCCCCCCTTGCTAATATAACAAGTATTCTAGAAATTAAGGATAAAATGAAAAAAGAAAATGGTCAAATATGATTGATTGAAAGAGAAACCTCATTTAAATGTAGCTTCCGTATAAAACGAAAGGAAATCCTGTTTCGAAGATGGTCTTCATATTTAAAAAATAAAAATAAAATAGAGCTTTGCCCACTTTCTTTACACGCTTTAGGCATGTTGAAATGGACTTTAAATAATGTTAGAGGCACACCGCCCACCACAACCCCAACCACACCCCCCTCTCATTGCTACAGTAAACCGAGCCCCACACAAGATTTTAAAAATTTTAAAATCTCATGTGGGGCCCGGTTTACTGTAGTAATGAGAGGGAGGAGTGTGGTTAGGGTTGTGGTGGGCGGTGTGCCCCTAACACCACTCATGGACTTTAGCTATCAGCTAGCATGAGAGGGAAGCTCATTCTAATGTTGACTTCTGTAGACAAAGAAGTGGAGTTTTATAGCTACTTGTGATTTGTGAGTTATGAAAATCTTTTTGAAGATTAAGAGATAGTTAACCCCTTCTTTTAAGGGACAAGAAAAGAATTAATCAGACTCAGTCAATTCACATTTATCTATTTAATCCTTTACACATTCAGCACATACATAAAGAAGAATCCCAGATTTATTTTCATCAATTAGTCTTCGGTCCTTAAATATTCAGCGCATAGAGAGCACAAGACCACGGCTGCCTGCAATGCTATCAAATTTAATCATTTGCAGATTCTGCACATAATCAAATTACTGGTTGTTTCAGTCACATCACAATGATTCTTTTCGCTACGACATCAAAAATAAATAACATGATAATGTTGCAAACGGTGCCTCAAAAGTTTCGTCCGTCTCCAAGTTTATATGTGCATTCTGTTATGATCTTTGAGCACGTTTGCTTCTGCACTGATCAACCCAATCTGCTTCTTCCGTCATCAAGACAATAACAAGAAGCACAATCAAACATCTGAATCAACCAACAATCATCAACAGACTTTGCCTCACTGCTGGCACAGAGCAAAGTAGTGAACCAAAAATTCCAGTCAGCGCATAAGCAATAGCGCAAAATGGAAGGGCCTCGGGCTCCTTAGCTGACAATGCTGCTGTCCCCAGTCCATGAGCACTGGTCATAAACATCATGTCATGAACCGTTAAGCTCGTAATCAAGTTAGAATTTAAAACCGTTCAAGTGATGCTAGCTGCTAAATGTCTCAAGTTAGTACGAAAAATTTGTATCAACAATCAGCTTACCAAAAACATATGTAATAGAAATAAAAATCACACGTTATCAGTTACCAAGATTTGATGAAAAATATTATGTAAGTATCAAAAGATATGCATGCTCACATGCACATACACGTAATTTTTGGCTAAGTTACCTGCGCTCATAAGATCATATACCATAGTTGAGAAAAATTTTCTGTAATAACTAAGCAGAACTTCAGTAAAATCCTCTAAAAAGGCATTTGTAAATCATGCAGTTTTATAAGAAACAGTCTATTAGGCGTATAGAAAATAATTATGGGGGATGTACCTAGAAGCAGTTGCAATTCCTCTAGCAATCGGATCGTCTAAGCGGAGTTTATCCATGACTGCTTGTACAAAATTTGCTCCAACAAGTCCAGTCAGAACAACCACAGCAGCAGTAAGAGACGAATTAGCACCTAAACCACACATAAACCACAGCAGTAGTAAGAGATGAATTCGATGGCCATAGACTGGTTTTAACCCTAAATATCGATCCATTCTTCATAATTATTCTTATATTAGAAGTTGACAGCTTGTCACTTCTATTGGTCAGTAAGATTCTAGGATGTTTATGACAATAATGAACAAAGTGTTTGTCACGAGGGAGAATGAGAGAACTGTAAGGAGATAATACTTTACATGCTTACAATTTCTAACTGTTATTGTTTATATTTTATATTTTTCACTTTTTAATCATCAATTACAAAACTGAAACCCAAAGCAAAGCAGACCATTCACAAAAATTACACACTGACAAAAGCAAAAGCTGACAAATGTGAAGAAACTGGAACCAAGGTATTAATTATTGTTTGTCCATTTAGTACTAAGAAGATACCTTCAAACAAGGATACAATACTTAGGGCTAATGCCACTGTTATGCATCTTGGCAATATTGATATGGTCAAGGTTGGCTCCAGCCCAACGACACGGCCTATGATAGCAGTTGAGTACAGAGAGAACGCACTTGCAATAATCACTGATGAGAAAATCTCCGCTGCATGCCTCTTGACAAGCTAATAACCAGGAATAAATACGTTTAGCCATGATAATTTAGACTTCTCAAGTCATACATAAAAATCTCGGTATGAAATAAGTTACACATCGACTAGTGTAAAGGCAATAGAAGAAAATAGGTTTATATCCACGCATGTAGCTTAAAAGATGTAATATTATGTAACAAAAATGGTACCTTTCTTTGTTTGAACATTGAAAAGGCAAATGAAATTATGACTGATCCTAAAAAGCCCATAAGAATGTCACCAGCTCCTGGATTTGATGAAACCTTGGTAAGGTAGGAACCTGCAGATATATTTCGTTACATTCTGTAGGCCTATATTAAATGAAGATAAGAACTCCACATCTTTTCAGAAAACTTTCAATTTGGTGATAACTGAAGATAGATTCTAGGATAAACTATGGATAGACCCATGTATTATTCCCGATTGCGGACTGACCACCCATAGTTCCATCGTTGCAGATAGACCTCCTAAGTGAATTTTTTTGACTCTTTTACCCTAAGAAAAACAATTTGGTTTATTGACAAATAGACATCCTGAGGGTAAAACAGTAAAAAAATTCACTCAGGGGGTCTATCTGCAACAATAGAGCTACAGGTGGTGTAACCACAATTAGCCCTCTAGATTCTATGAAAATGATGCATGCATTTTATTTCCCTTAGTATTGATGACCATTCAATTTTATATAATTCAATTTTATACGGTATATCGTCAACAAAACTAAGCAAACAGTGAGGTTGCTTGTGTATGACAAATTCTCTAGTTGCTTCAAGAGAAAAAAAATCTTAAAAATTTGAGCAGTAGCAAAATGGTCCTAGCACAACCAAAAAAAAAATCAAGTTCAAGCATCTTCCAAAATTTTTGAGGTGCTTCAGGCAAGAATTTACGCTGTTCGATAAAACCATTTAAAGGATATGCATAAAGAATCCAACATTGAAAATGAGAATAATGGAACAGATCTATAAACCTAGAACAGCATCCGTTCCAGACTGCGAAATGTACCCATATGCTATTGCTGCCAGATCTGCAGAAAATGCACAGGAGATAATTGGGTGGAATACTTTCTTCACGTTCGATGGTAACCTTAATAAGAAACCAAACAAAATTAAAATGACTATTAAGATTTCTATCGATAGTAAAAATATTTATATATGTTTACTTGGGCTAATTGCTGATAGAATCCCTGCACTATCGCCCAATTGTGGATAAACACTTGTAGTTCTAGTGATACAGATAGCCCTTTAAGTGAAATCTATTTGACTCTTTTACCCTGAGGAGGTCTATTCGTCAAAAAAAATTCTATTTCTCTGAGGGTAAAAGAGGAAATAAAATTTTCACTAAGAGGTCTATCTGCAACAATAGGACTACATGGGGTGTACCCTCAATTGGGCGATAGTACAGGGTCTATCCATAATTAACCCAATCTACTTTCGAACAAATAAAAGCAGCATATTACCCTGAGCCAACCATGTATCCTAAGACTGTAGCAGCAAGTAAGAAAGGGAGGCATGTCCTTGCATTTGTACCAAGCGCTGTTGGATTTACATAGGCTAAAATGAACGAGGAAACGAAAATGGCACTCCAAGCCCAAACTTCTGTTTGTGAAAATGGAGAAGGTTTAGCCATTGGCTCAGCAGGCATCATTTCGGTATTCACTAATTTCCTCACGGTTAAGGCTGTATATCCTGCAACAGAAAGTGAAGCCAACCAGCCACCAACTGTGGAAACAAGACCACACAGAGTATGTTATTTTTGAAAGAATCGATACTCCACTAGAAATAATATTTCAAGAAAAACACTTCTAGAGTCTTTAGATTCTTTGCAAATGAAAAGCCAAGAAAAAGTAGAAATTGATTGTCCAGAAAATTATTATATGCATGCCCGTTATTCTTTACACTCCCTTCATCCCTCCTCTGACTTATTAAAGTACAAGGAAAACTCGCCCACTCCAAAAAAATCTAATGTTTCTAGTTGCATTTCTGGCATAATTTCCACTTTCTTGTAGCTCTATACAATACAATTACCATAAGAAAAAAATGTTTCGTTATAATTTTCAAATTATAGTTATGCAGGGAAGCACTGGGGTTCACCTTGCTGGCTTTGCAATATTCAGAAACTACTCACTGCAATGGAAGCATTGACAAGGGAAATACCAGTGGTTTCTCCTGGCAGGTTGTTTACGAAAACTAACCTGTTTCTAATAATTCAGAGAACGTTTTAGTTGTTTGTAAAAAGATTATAAAACTATAGATTAACATTATATTATGCTGACTGGTATACTTTGACAGTCATGTGAAATACTAAAAAGCTGAAAGGGTTGCCTCGACATTAGTCCCCTAAGAGCATCTCCAACCATAAAACCCAAAATGGTGTAGTTTTTACACCAAGTTGGTGTAGTTTTTACACCAAATCACTATTTCATCTCCAACCCATTACACCAAATGTTACACCAAAAAGAATATTCCTTTTATTATTCTTATCTTTTAACATTTTTATCTATTTAAAATATTTAACAAATTATATAATTATATAATTATATAATGCATTACATATAATTAATTATAATAATATATTTACAAACACCTAGATTTGTAAAAATAGGGCAATAAAATTACAAACACCCATTGGTCAACCCATCCCCCCCAGGGGTCGACCTTTCGCGATGGGTTGGGCATCCGCTCCCTTTCTTCTCCATTTTATCGATTTTATTTACTTTTTTTGGGAAAGAAATGAAAATTTCGGAAGCGAGCTATAGAAAACGACGAACGAAACCCTTTGAAAAAAAAAATTGAAAATCGGAGAAGCTTTCCGGTGACGAGGATGAGGATCGACACAGAGAGAAGTTTGGGAGGCGATTCTTTCTCTCGAATTGAATCCAGAATCCGAAAGGCCAGCACTGAGAGAGGGGGGTTGCGTGGCGGTTTGGGAGGTGACCAGAAGCTGACAAAAATGGAGGTTCGCCCGTTCTCTCTCTTTAAAATAACACTGCGCTATTCCTACAGTGTTGCGCCATTTCTGGCGCAACACTGTAGCAGCCCTTCAAAATAGCGCGCAGTTTACCGATCGGTTGGAGGAGCATTTTGGCGTAAATTTGGGTTTTTACGCCATTTTGAAGCTCCGTTGGAGATGCTATAAATCTTAGATATTTTGAAAGTAGTCACTCAAATCCTTTCCTCTGATTAGCAACTGGTTGAAATTGAGGGAATATTTCTTCATCTTTCATATTTTTTGGCTGCAATGGCAGTTATACCCTTATGTATTCAAACCTTGAGTTTAGTTGGGTGTTGATATTGTAAAGAACTTTTTTTTCTTTTCTCAGAATTTGAAGCTGCACAAGAATGTGAAAGAGAACCATGGTTAACAATTTGGGTTGTAAATGTAACAAAAGAGACTAATTCCAAAACACTTAACGATTTGGCGGGACTAGTATCAAAATATTAAGATTCGGGGAATTAATTTAAACTACGAAAGATCTGGGGGACTAATATCGGAAAACCCCAAAGCTAAAAGGGTACGTTTAAAGGGTGCCGGCCAATAAATTCAAGTTCGCTCTCATCTTTTAAGTTCATCTCCAAATTCAAAAAACAAATAACAACACGAGGATCTGGCAATTAAATGACACACCTAAGATGAAGCAAATCTTAAGCCCCGAAGCGGCGGGAACGTCCCTAACAGCAAGAGGAAGAACCACCAGAGACGGCACGTAAAACAGCGGCAACCACCTCTGAATAAACAACGTCGCCGGCTCGAAAAACCCCATCAGCCCCATCGCAGCGTCAGGCGCGACCGAATCCAGCGCCATCAACACCGTGAACACGCAGAACATCCCGAAAAGCGCGCTGGGGAACTTTATAGCCGCCGCAGCGAAAGCCTTCTTGAGAAAGTAATCCGACGCGAGAACCAACCCGAGCGAAACCGCTAGGTGCAGAACTCCGACCACCTGCAACATACAGTCACGTGACAGGACTCAGAATTCAAGAACCCAAAAATGGTTTGCGTGGGTCGGACTTACAGTTGGGAGTCCGAACGTGGTTCCGGGGGCGTCCGAGCTGGAGGACCTCACCAGGACTTGTTGACGGAGTGAGTTATCGTCATCGGATTGCATTTGGAAGGGAGCGGTGGAGATTTTTCTGCTCGGAGACGAACGTGAGCAAATGGGTTTGTTTCGAGAGGATTTCCGAGGCCTGGGGATTGAGAAATGGGGTTTCGGGGAGGAGAAGACGGTGACATTGGGAAGCCAAAGAGAGAGGGTCGGAGAAAGGAGAGCCATTGAAGGAAACGTTCGTTTCATCAATGTGAAGGGGACCTATACTTTTGAACATCGTCACTGTTGTCATGTGGACAGAAACAGCTGTCGGGGGGAATAAGAGGATATGGCAACCCAATATATATGGTGCTCAAATCGTAGCAGTAAAAGAGAAGTTGCATGGTAAAGCCAGTTTGATTGCCCTACCACAGAATCT
This sequence comes from Asparagus kiusianus, assembly GCA_022839385.1. Taxonomy (NCBI): domain Eukaryota; kingdom Viridiplantae; phylum Streptophyta; class Magnoliopsida; order Asparagales; family Asparagaceae; genus Asparagus; species Asparagus kiusianus. The sequence goes on from BQKN01000038.1 coordinate 897,719, forward strand.
CTCTGAGTCACTACAAGACTCCATCAGAAACGACATTTTCAGCATTATTTTCGAATAAAGAAACAGCTCATGAAGCATAATACGCCAAACATGCTGTACTCAATAAACCCACTTATCATCTATTGAGTCTCTATCGGAGACTTGGGAAAAAAAAAGAGTCAGTGATCATCAATTTCACACTGATTATTAGTGCAGAACAATGATCATCAACTTCAATGATTGATACAGACAAAAATGAAAATAGAAACAAAGTTTATTTAACTCTTGAAGAAAGAATCACGGAGCAGAGCGTAGTAGTATTTGCTGCCACCGTCCCTACTTTGTGGGCCGATGCCGTTACGACAGAAAAGCAAAAAAAGAATAAAGGCGAACAGCAACAGCTGATTGTGAAAAGCTACCAAATCTACAAAATTTATGGGGAGTGCTTTGCATATTTTTACATGGTAGGATAAGGAAAGTAACGATCGATTAGTTCTCGGCTCGATTGCCGCCTCAAACTCTCCTGTATTGCCTCTTTAATTGCAGTTTCCTGCAGCCAAAAGAAACGTGAGTGAGATGATAATTATAAGTTGAAATGGATGTCACTAATACTACTATCTCAGAGACCCATGTTAAAAAAAAAATAGACCTCAACCATTTAAAACTCATGAACAAAAAATTAAACCAAAGTCCTCGTTCTGAAACCTAATGTCCTTTACACCCTAATGGCTGTGAGAGAACTCCGAAGAAGTTGAATTTATAGTACGCTGATAATACAGAAGAATTGCTACACTGATATGAGGCCCCCCCGGTCGGCCCACCCTACTGATTCAACTAGGTCTCATTATCGATAAGGGCTTTGATTCTACAGCTTACCATAGCATGGCAACCTTCCTCAAACTTCGCAAGAAAACCAACAACCCATCGATCAGCATTCTCCAACCACAGGTTAGGATGACTTCCAGCAGTCTTTGCTACTGTATGTAACTGCAAAATACAAGTCCACGGTCAAAGATTTAGTACATGCAACAAAATTTATAGAGATTGTCTATACTCAAAAGTGAACTGGCCATTTCCGTGATTGAGCCCTAATAATACTTCAAGCTTGAAGCTTTTATTTTGCTCCTCCGCAAAAAAGAGCTGAAACTGAGTAACTAAGAGGACTATTGATCATTTATCTACTTATGTTCTTATACCTTGCTAGAAAGTACAGCATTGCAGAAATTCTGCATATACACATGAAGAATGGACTGGATGAGCTTACAGCCATAATCAAGCCTTATTATCAATAAAAATATCTACATAAAAATTACTCAAAACATCCTTCTAAGACTTTGCCTGTATACTGCCATCTTGCTTATTAGTTTTACTAACACAATGGAAACAAATTATTTAAAAGAAGCCTCACCAGTAAAGGACAAAGGCCTCCATCTTTTTTATTCTGTGTATGCCGCACAGCGGAACAAATAAAGATCAATGATAAAAAAGCTTAAAATAAATAATATGGTATTAATATTTTGTTTAATACAAGTTTAAAGTGAGCCAGTATATGGCTAATAACTATGTACAGAGTCTAACAAAATTGCCAATTAAATGTATTTAATCCCACAGATATTATAGGAGAAAAACAAAACTAACACTTTGCAGCTTGATTGTCTTGACAAAACATAACGTGAAGGAAGTCATCAATTTCAACATAGCAACTATTTAAATAGTGACCAAGGCAAAGAGAAGCTTGATCCACTAAATTTAGGATATTCCAATAGGATTAGCAAGGAAAATATATCAAGGAATGCAAAAGCTCTTTGTTACCATGTACAACATCACTTTGTGGAATTCAATTACAGCAAAAGCCAATTTATTCCAAGCACCAACTAGTTGACTGATTGAATGAAACTTACTTTCACTAGTTCTTGCTACACTTGTCAAGTGTAGTTTGCCTGAAGGCCCTTGGTGACTATAATATGCATTATCTGATTATCTTTATAGTGCAAAACCATCCAAATGAAAACGCACGAAAATAACTCCAACTTATGGCCAATAACTGGATACCAATTCCATCAAGTTCTTGAATAGGCATGGAAGCATGGTAAGTTGCTAACTATAACTCTATCCTTCTTTTGCACTGAGTCTAGAAGATAACAGGAGAATCCAATCTTACTTTTTCCCCTCAGATAATCATCTGTATTCGGGCACATTCTCCAAACTTACCAGTCTTCATCAACTTGGAGCAGTTCAATATGATTAGATATATGTAGTTGATCTTTACAAACCTAAAAACTTAGATCTCACCTTTTGCTGATGGTCCTTGACTTTCTCACGAAATTTTGTGATTCCCATGTTTACCCTTAATTGCTTCTCCTGATAATTAAAAAACAGCAGTCATCAATCATTTTTTTAGCAAAACAAATGCATTGGAAAAAGAGACATAAGAAGGTCAGCAGCAAAGACAAAGAATTGTCCCCACTGGTATCAAAATTTTTTTTTACCTTGACATAGCTCACACCAAGGTCCTTCCTCGAATATCCACGAGCTAAATTACGCATAACATACTTGTTGTAGTCCTTAAGTATCCTCATTATGACATCTGATGTTGATATTCCATCTGTACGCTTTGTTTCCTTAAATTTGCCTATGGATTTAACCTACAATAGATTATTGTTTAATTTTGATTACTATATTCCTGCAATAAAATAAAAACTTTATCATGGAAGTCGTTTCATATAAACAATCTGATCAAGAGAACTAACAAATTCATATACATCATTCCCAGCTCCACTTGAATCTGCATATCTACAAAGATTAACAGACATAATTGTAAGTCACTGCAGTGGCATGGGATAGCAAGAATAAACGTGAAATACATATAGATGTTAGGATGAAGTCAGAAAGTTCAGCTAAAAAGGCGCTTTTAAGTACTTTTATCAGTGTTCACATATAGAAGATAAAGTTGATGGCTGATAACCTGCGATTTTGACAAATAGAGTTATAGGGGCATAAAAGTCGGTACCCAGACTACAGCAAATGCACATTCTACCATTGTTACCAGTTACTATTGTCAGTCACATGGCCTGCCAAATTTGTTCGGTTAAGCAAGGAAAAGAAATCCTCATTATAACCTTAACTAGTTACAAAGAGCTAAGTCCTTTATAAGAGAAAATTCTAAATATCAACAAGGATGTTTAGCATTGGAGGCGAACTCCTCAAGGAAGACAGCTTGATGAAATTAATAGTGAAAGATGAATGGATATTGCCTCTCTATACCAAGATCACGTGTCCAGTTAAATTATGCATCAACTAAAATTGCACAATCTACCATAAATTATCACCATAACGTATCAATACATTTATCTGGTCAAAAGAAAATAGTCATGTTTACCAAGAAGGAACAATTTCATTCAGAATTGAAAACCAAGACTTGGCATAGCGATGAAACTTTGAACATTTAAATGGATAATTCTTACGGGAGGGCATCATGAGCCACATAGTCAATCTTGTGCTTGTCAATGAACTCTTGGTTTAAGACCCATGGAGCATCAGTAATAACCTCATCAACCCACCTAAGATGGAAAATGAGAATAATTTTAGTACCAACATCAATAAAAATGATTCTGCAACTAACTAAAAACAAGAAAAAATCATATGCAGTCCATTTTCTGTATTTCCCAAACTATAGTCAGAAAATAAAATTTTAATCCTTCTTCGGGACAGTTTGTATGGAGATGATATTGGAAATACAGTTTCAACAATAGACGAAATTAGCTAAATTGATCCAGAAGTAAATACACGACAAATGTTTAAGATGCACAATCATTTCACTGTGCCAAATGATTAATATGATGCATGTAACAAATCTCAAGAGTAGACATTGCGCAGTCTATAATTTTGCAAAAGAAGGAAGTGCACTACATTTTCTGCATATTAGCTTAGTAAATAAAGGAAGGTTCTTAAGTTCCCTAATAATTTCTAGAAATGCATCATTTGTAGGACATGGATAAGCACACAACGTATTTAGTGGGGAGTCATCCCCGGCATATCATAACAAAGAAATAAATTCACAATAATACTTCGTGAAAAATGCAAAACAACATCAACCAGTACAACACTGGTATGCCGGCAGTTGATGAGGCACTACAAGTTCAGCAAACGGGGGGTGGGGGGGGGGGGGGGGGGGGCGGCACAGTCAACAATGAACGTGCCGATAATCAACATTCAACAATTTAGAGAATTACATCTAAACTAAAAAAACTTACAAAGTAAATCTGAAAATTGCATCTCCAATATGGTGGGAATTGTAAAAACATGTGGCATTTAATTTAAGTTGCAACAAACTATTCCCTATCTCATAACATCGACAAGATGAAGACATCCTTTTACTTTAAGTATTTAACAATACTGATCTTAGCTAAGCACTAGTAAATAACAGAGATCAATCATTTGTCTGTCTCCTAACTCATTAGCCTAAAAGCATAGTGCAATATAAGATAAAAAAGTGGTCAGAACGAGAACAATTTGTTGGAATGCAAGCTTATGGTCTACAAATCTTCACTTGTTCATGTATGTGTCCTTTTTAACCTATGCATAGAAACACATGAGCCATTCCTTATTATACATTTCATATTGCAAAACACTAGTAATTTTAAATTAGGTCATCAACATGAAAGTCAACAAAAAGAAACATATATGATCCTTCAAGTCCTCAACAACTGATAGTGATAATATCAAACATGACACCATCAAGTATTTAAACACTCATATTCTGTATACGTGAGTATTTGCTTTGTTATTCTGTCTCTACTGCCTAAATCCAGTCGGTTTTGGACCCTTGCCAACAGTGTACTATTAAATTATTCATCAATGTTAACTTTGATGTTAACAATATATGAAAACCATATTATGATACACAATATTTCCTGTCACCTTCTGCAATCAAATTATTAGACAAGAACAGTAGTTTTATGGTTAGAATGGAGTCAAGAGAGCTAAATAGAGAAACACAAGCAAAATTAGTAATAGTTGACATACTACAATTTATTTTTACAATGAAACAAGATTTCGTACAAAAATCCGGTCTCTCTTGGAAGTGCCAAACTAAGAAAATAAAAACAATCATATAGTCAAAAGAAAAGAACAGAATGTACTTGCAGTGACGGAGTGATTCATAGCGCTCAGACTCGGACATGACAGTTTTCCCCTTGTATCGATGAGTGACTTCATCATTACAGCAGCCAACAAGCAAATAGGTGTTTGGAAATCTGGAATAAGGAATAACTAATTAAATTTAATAAAATGGTTGTTTATATGATACAGTTCTACTATTGTAAATGCATGACTAGAAAGTAGTCCTTGGAAATTGTTTATGAGATAAATAGCCAAATAAAATTAAAGTTACTTTGAATAGTCTAGAGTTCAGTTGTTTTTCAGTATTAAGGAGAACATGAAATGAACATATCAGGAAAAAGCTGGTGTTAATATATAGAATATAACCTACATTTGAAAATTAATTTACACACATCAAGTAGGTCAACAATGAACAAACAAATCACACACTGGAGAATAGATGGCTCTGCCTGGCTATATATACCTTACAGAAATCACATAAATGAGGCAACTTTGTTTCCAGCAATGTATATACGGAGTAATCAGATAAAGTTTCCATGTACTACGAACATTATATTTGCTTTCTAAGGTAGAATAATATGCTCCACGCTTCTAGTAATTAATGGCCTAACTTTAGTTTGATGGGAACACAAAATTCATTTATAACAATTTCATTCTTATATAATTAGAAGCAATGATGGTACTGTGGAAGATGCTTGCTTGCTTAAACATTGTATTAACAGTGTAAAAAAATATACTGAGAACTTCAAAGAATAAGTGATACACTTCACCATACTATCTTCATCTTCTATTTTCAACTTATTCACCTACCCTCCCTCTTTATGTTCCTACTCCCTAGACTGAGAAGCCATAGGTGAGATCCACTGAGCTTGCCAGTGTACAGGTGGACATTTTACATTAAACAGCAGAATAATTATGAATGTGGAGAGACATAAATAATAATCACAAGTTGGCTGGAGATTTGAGGGTCGGATTAAAAATTTTTAGCTTTCATTTAATCTAAGCTACCCCCAACTAATACTAGTAACAATAACTAGACAAATTTTTAAAACCAACCCGTTTGCCAAAAAAATTCCAAAAAAAGACCCGTTTCAAACTTAATTTCAAAAACCGGCACAGTTGGGCTGAAACTGGGTCGGTTTTTGCAAAAAAAAATGTCCCCAAACTTCACGGGAGTTGAAGTCCCGTGAAGTTTTGTTATATAACAAAACTTCACGGGACTTCAACTCCCGTAAAGTTTGGGAACTTTTTTTTCAAAAACCGACCCAGTTTCAGCTAACTGGTTCGGTTTTTGAAATTAAGTTTGAAATGAGTTTTTTTTGGGAATAAAATTCAAAAAAGGTCGGTTTTGAAAATTTGTCCAACAATAACTATAACAAAATATGTAAACAGATGCTTTCTATATTGAGTTACAAACACTTGTATTTAATATCATTAATTATCAATAAACAGCATAGCAATATAATCCTTGATAAAATATAAATGCAACAGTCTACTTTCTTCTTCAATATTTTGATAATGCCTGCCTTGGTCTAAATTGTTATTGCATCACGAAATGAAAGAAAAATCAATAGAAGAAGCTTCAGCCCTTAATTCTATATTGCATGTTGCCTGTCCCGAAATTGGTGATAAATTAAAAAAAAAAAAGGAAAATCAATTTCTATGCCTAATTTTACTAACCCAACATAAGCTACTCAATTTGTACACCTAGTTTCACTAATCAGCACCAATTCCAAAAGTGTTCACGTCAAGAGACCAAATTTCTAGAAATAGGTTAAACAAAAGCTCACAATTTTTTGGCCTGCTCTAGGGCTCGAGCGTGTCCAAAGTGGAACAGATCGTAGATCCCATCAGCGTAGACTCTGACCGGTCTCTCCCCCAAATCTTTTACCTCCGCCGCCGCATTCTCCGGCGATCTCGCCGGCGATTCCGCGGCGGTCGCCGTCGGATCACAGCCGCCGCCATCGTTCGCGCCTTCGCACTGCCGACGCGAGGTCATCGGCATTCGCGCCATCGACAAAACGAGATGGATCCTGATTCGAAGCGGTTAAAGGGGGAGAGAAATTGAGAGGACCTCGTGGGGTTTTATAAAGAGGAGGATTAAGGTTAAGACGGCATATAATTTAGATTAGGTGTGGTATTATTTGCTTGATTATAAGCAGGCAAAGGGCTTCGATTATCTTTGCGTAATTACCATATTAGCCCTTTATTGGCGTGTGACGTGATTCACACGATATCATACTCCCTTTAAAAGCACGAGTTCGGAAAATCTTTTTTAGACAAATATACCCCTTTATAGTTTGAACTACATTATCTATAATCAAATTCTAATTTTCAACGGTCAATATTACCCTTCACTATTTTGAATATTTTATTTATATCTTAATCTATCCTAATCATAATCATACATTATCCTAATCCTATATGAACCATGTTTAGCTTAACAATCTAAAAAAACTAATATTAATAAAATATATAAAACATAAAAATGATATTAATTTGTTAAGATAAAGAAATTACAAGTAGATAACATATTATAATACATGAAGTATTGCAAAAAAACATAAAAAGTTTTAAAATTGCAGAAAAGACCCTGAAAAGTTTAAAATTATAAAAATCATCCCAATGTCTCAAAACTTAAAATAAAAAACATGAAATTAAAAAATTAACATCAGTTTGTAAAGAATTTAAAATTTACAGTTAACACCTCAATGTCTCAAAACTTATAGAAACACCCTCAAAAGTATAAATTACAGACAAGCACATTAAAATTCTAAAATTTTAAAACTTACAAACAACACAGATGAATTCAAGAGATTACCATGATACACCTAAAATTTTTGACATTTAAATTTAAATTTTTTAATTAACACCCTCAATACCTCAAAAATTATAGAAACACCTTCAAAGTTTAAATTATAAAAAGCCACCCTAAAATTCTAAAATTTATAAATAACATAAGATGAACTCAAGATATTACCCTTAGACACCTAAAAATTTAAAATTTGCCGAAATTAACCTCAAAATTTTTTAAAAAAACTCCTTCAAAATTTAAAAATTGTAAAAAAAACTCTAAATTTTTAAAATTTTTAACTAGCACACATCAAATTCGTCGATTGGTAGACCGCTAAAATTTAATATTTTTTAAAATTAATCTATAGTTTTAATAATTGCAAAAGACACCCTCAAAATTTTAGAGTTACAAGAAATATACTAACATTTAAAAAATTACCACCAACACATGAAACATAGAATTTACAACTACCAAACTTAAAAGTAAATTTTTTTTAAAACTCTTTCAAAATTTTAAAAATTACAAATCACACCCTCAAAGTTCAAAACCACAAAAATGGGCTAAAATTTTAAAACTTGGCAAAGAAAAGTGTA
>BQKN01000038.1:931205-950709 GCA_022839385.1 Asparagus kiusianus
AAAAAAAGATTTACGGTATACCTGAACAAAATCCACACGAGGAAACATCTTCAAGAAGTCATGGATCAACTTCCTGCTCAAAGGAGCAGCTCCGCACGAAACCTGCCTCAAACTCCCAAGATCACATCCAATCTCACGCACAGCCTCCCCAAGAAGTCCCAGTACAGGAGGAACAGTAGGGAAGTGGGTAACCTTGTACTTATCCATCGCCCTAACAGCTTCCTCGACATCGAACCTCCTGATAACCACAATCATCGAGCCCAAAGACAGCAGCCCAGTCACGAACAGAGACAGACCGTACACGTGAAACATGGGCAGGGCAGCAAGGTACACGTTTTCCCAGCTCTTTTCTTTGTATTGCGAGGCCTCGAAGCGAACGAAGAGCTCCACCGAGGCGATGAGGTTCCCATGCGTTAGGATTACCCCTTTGCTGAGTCCTGAGGTGCCCGAAGAATGCAGTATGGCTGCCGCGTCGGACTGCCTAACCCTAGGCTTTACGAACTGCTGCGGGTCCGATGAAAGGATCCGATCGAAAAGGGAGAACCTCGTCGTGTCAAACTCGATGTTTTCAGGCACGGGCACTATCTGAGCGCCGAACGCATCGACCTTCGCTGCGTTATCGAGGGTGGTGAAAACGGCAGCCAAGTCGCAACCTTCCATCGATTTCTTGACCTCCTCGCGGCTGCTGAGAGGGTTCATCGCGGTGACGACCGCGCCAGCCGAAAGAGCGCCCAAAGCGACGACGGGGTACAGCACGGTATTGGGGAGGAGGATGAGCACCACCCGGTTCTGTAAAACCCCGACCCTCTGGAGGCCGGAGGCCACGGACCGAACCATCGACCGAAGGTCCCGGTACGAAACGGAAAGCCCAGACGAGGAATCGACGAGGGCTGTGGTTCCTTGGTGATCGCGGGAGAAGAGGAAGGAGACCAGATCTTGAAACGGGTCGGTCGGGAGATCTCTTGGGCTGTGCTTGCTGCTGTAAACCCCTGTTTCAGGGGAGTAAAAAAAGCTCGGGGTTTTGGGCTGGTGGTAGGGTAAAGTCCCCTCCATTTTTAGGGTTTTGAGAGGAGGAAATGGGGCTGATCGAGGAGGGGAAAAAGGAGAGATTTTTTTGGGAAATGGGGAAAGTGAGGAGGGGATCAAAATGGAATGGGGGAGGGAAAGAGGTGATACGTGAGATTCGGCGAGAACCTCATCATCGTGCACGTTTACTATATCCACTTTTAAACAGTAATCTTGTGAGTTGGATTGTTAAAAATGACCTTTTGTTAATAGAAAAATTAATTACCCACCGGATTGGTTGTCTAGTAGAAGAAGGACAATTTAGTCCTCACACACCCTCAAAGTTACTGTTTGGGAGTGTGAATAGTTGGACCCATCATCATGTAGGCTGGAATCGGGGCGACGCCTCTTTTCAGATTTAGTGGGGCCCAGTTAAAATCTACTTTAATTTGGTACTCCGTATTAATTATTTGGATCACAGGATGGAGCCCGCGCCACATGGGCCATCCCGTCCGGGAGTGAAATACATTATGTTTTGACGCTTACTTTTCTGAGCACACGAGGAGTTGACTTTTATTGGGTAATTAAAATAATGTCTTTGTTTCCTTACAAAAAAAAAAAAAAAATAGTACCTTTGCAGCTAACCTTAAAAAGACTTAAAATTCTAAATTGTGGGGAACAGTGGACAAGGAAATGTAGGGAACACGAGTCACCCCACTTGCATAACTTATTAAGGGGTGCATAATTTGTTGGCTATGTTGTGGGAGAAAAAGTCATTTTTGCTTTCAAACAATAGTTCTACATGGACTAAGTTAGTGTATTAAGTTAGTGTATTGGGGGTTGTTTAAATTGGCTCTCTTCCATTTAGGCTTTGAGGGTCCCCAAGAGGGGGGTGTTTTGGGCTTTCAATTTGTTTGGGCTTTGCATATCACACACATGCGCGCCTCGCCTCGCCTCGCCGTGCCCGCCCACCATGTTTTGAATTTTTCAAACCTTATTTTTTCCTTTTGACTCGGCAATTAGCAATGTGCGCACGTTTGGAGAACGTGAGCTGAATTTTTACGGGAAGTTCAAACGGGTGCGCGGATATAGAGCGAACGTGGGCTTGGACTCAACGGATTTTTCAATGGCTAGGGGTTTCTAAAACCCTATAAATACCTCGTGTAAACCAGTTCGGAAAACACATCCACGATTTCTTTGTTCTGACTTCTTAAAAATCGAAAACTATTCTCTCTCTCTCTCTCTCTCTCTCTCTCTCTCTCTCTCTCTCTCTCTCTCTCTCTCTCTCATAAATCCTCTTTTATTATAAAATTTTATTTTGGGTAACCGTCTTCATCTGAGAAGAAGTTCTATACCCTTGCCCGAATACAGAGGCCGGCCATTTCCGAGGGTTTTTACCGGTAGGGGAGAGGAGATCATCTGTGTCAGGGCGATAGACGGATCATCAATCTTCTAGAACAGCGCATTGATTTGCGCGGCTGCTACCCGATCAGCCTAGTTTTTTGTTAAATTTATTTTTCGGATTTATATGCATGCTAATAATTTAAATTTTGACAGCAGAATTCACCCTCAAGGGTCACAACGATATAAAATTGGTTCTCTCCAAATTGGGGTGAAACCCAGGGGTGAAGAATTCCCGCAATTTATAAGAATATAAATCAAATCATCAAAAAGTGCCGCTAAATTTCGGATTTCCATTATCCAATTAGAACATTAAGTTTTAGACATTCATTTTGACTTATTAATTGTACTGCAAACAAGTAAGATCCGAGGCCTTCAAATAAGTCAAGAGGCCAAAGAGAACAAAACATTCCACTTTAAAAATTACAATAAACTGATAATTTTATTTAACTTTGTTTCTAAATTCCCATCATTGATCGAAAAACAAATCTGTCATATACACATTTACATTCGTACAAGATTAGTGGAGGCAAAAAAAAAAGAAAGAAAGAAAAGGAAAAAAAAGAATGAAGAAATGAATTTGAGATTAATAGAGTTACAAACACAAAGGGCTGATGCCTTTTTTAAAAATTACAATAAACTGATAATTTTATTTAACTTTGTTTCTAAATTCCCATCATTGATCGAAAAACAAATCTGTCATATACACATTTACATTCTTACAAGATTATGGGAGGCAAAACAAAAAAAAAAGAAAGAAAAATAAAAAAAGGAATGAAGAAATGAATTTGAGATTAGAGTTACCAACATAAATGGGTGATGCCTCTTTTAAAAATTACAATAAACTGATAATTTTATTTAACTTTGTTTCTAAATTCCCATCATTAATCAAAAAAAAATCTGGCATATACACATTTACATTCTTACAAGGAGGTACCACCCGCGGGTGGCCTCGTGGCTAGCAGCCCCAAGGGGAGCGACTCGGCTCCTAGGGTTTAGTGCCCATGTTGGTCACGAGTTCGATTCCCGTCAGCGTTTCACCTGTTGTCCACGCTCTAAGGGTGGGGTGGAGACCGGGGTTTTACTCGGTCGGTTCAGCTGAGCCGCAGTCCGGATCGACACACGCACTCGGGATGCTTCCCTCGATCAACATGGGGGATGCGTGGTTCGATCCAGGGGTGTCGGCCCCGAAGGGGCTGAGTGTTGAGCTGAGCTGACCGAGGTTCCCTCGTTATCAAAAAAAAAAAAAGATTAGTGGAGGCAAAAAAAAAAAAGAAAGAAAGAAAGAAAAAGAAAAAAAAAGGAATGAAGAAATGAATTTGAGATTAATAGAGTTACCAACATAAAGGGGTGATGCCTCTTTCAGATTTAGTGGGGCCCAGTTAAAATCTAGTTATATCAAATTGAATATGGTATTAATTATTTGGATCACAGGACCGAGCCCGTGCTACACGGCCCATCCGAGAGTGAAAAATTATGTTTTGACGGTTAGTTTTCTGAGGGTTTCTAGTTGTCCACATGAGGAATTGACTTTTATCAGATAATTAAAATAATGTCTTTGTTTTCCTTAAAAAAAATTAAAAAATAGTACCTTTGCAGCTAACCTTAAAAAAACTTAAGATTCTAAATGCCCTATTTGAATTGTGGGGATTGGGGAACAGTGGACAAGGAAATGTACGGAACACGATTTACCCCACTTGCATAACTTATTAAGAGGTGCATGCAATGTTCTGATTATAGTTCCGCTTATACTTCCTTGAATTCACCCTCAAGAGTCACAACAATATAAAATTGGTTCTCTCCAATTAGGGTGAAACATAGGGGAGAAGAATTCTCGCAATTTATAAGAACATAAATCAAATCATCAAAAAGTGCAGCTAAAATTTCGGATTTCCATTATTCAATCAGAACATTAAGTTTTAGACATTCATTTTGACGTATTAATTGTACTGCGAACAAGTAAGAGACCTTCAAATAAGTCAAGATACCAAAGTGAAAAAACATTCCGCTTTAACAATTACAAGAAACTGAAAATTTTATTTAACTTTGTTTTTAAACTCCCATCGTTGATCGAAAAACAAATTTGTCATCATATACACATTTACATTCTTACAATTTTAGTGGAGGAAAAAAACAGAAAAAGAAAAAGAAAAAAGAAAAATAAAAGAATGAAGAAATGAATATGAGATTAATAGAGTAACCAACATTCATCAAAGAAATGTTTGTATTGTTATGCATCGAATACATTGTCAAATGAATATTTAGGAGATGAATAAGGGGAGCTGACTATATTACTCCTCGGCGAGCCTTTATCTGTTTGGCTCTGATCATCTTCGATATCAACCATCTCTGTTTCCTCAATTGAATGGAAAATAGGGTGCAAGTATGCATCAGCCAAATATTCTTTAAGATTAATGCTGGGTTCAGTGGCTTTTTCTATAATGTCTTTATCCATTGCTTCCTGTAAATTCACACGCACAAAATGAAATGAAAAAAATGATGGAAGGTTCATTCTATATATGGCAATGTCTACGCTTAAAAAGAAGGGTAAAAATTGCACAAACCCCCTGAATCAGAGGAAGCTTCCTTAAACTTTATAAATAAGATCGAGACTCCCCAAACGCCCAAAAACTGTCAGCGTTCTGCAGTAATCTCCCAATAACTTTTAAAATTGCACTAAACACCAATCACTTTTTGGAATTGTAGAAAAAGTTTATGCGTTTTGTAGATAACACCCGTAGATTAGAAACAAAAAACAATGTAAAAGGCATTTTGAAAGTTATTGGGGGTTTACTCCAATAACATTGAAAGTTCTTTGGGGTTTAGAGTAATTTATCCTTTTTAAATTCTACTAACCCTGTGAAGCAGCGAAAATTCTCAATTAGTGTTAAAGGATAGAGTAGTAACTTTGAAGTATGACAAATCAAAACTTCTGAAGGAAATTATGAATGAACAACATTAATGTGAGAGAACAAGACTTAACCACCAGATCACGTATTTTGACGTTTTACTTGACGCTCATTAATATTGTATGTTAGCACCATCTGTTGGTTTTTGGAGAATACAACTCTCTACACAAAGGTAACTTTTATTTATAGAACATTAGAGAGTACAACACTTGCTCTTACAAGAACACCTCACTTTCACACAACTCTTTTAGTTTGGTGGACACTCACACAAGCCTACACTACACGCTCAAGCTCTCAAGCTCACTTCTTGCTTGCTTACACAAATGAGAGCCCAAAACCCCTATATATAGTTGCTTAAGAGAGCTAGAAAGTGTGTCATGATCTCCAACGAAATTCTCTGCCAACCGAATAGCTGATTGATTGTCGCAATGGAGAGGTACCGAATAGTCGATTGGTTGTTGCTTTGTACTCCGTCTCAGTAGTTGAAAGTGACACAATCGATTGCCTTTTGCTACACCAAGATACTGCTCCTGATCCAAGACTGAATACATACCCTGTTGTTGATTGGCGACTGTCATGATCTCCAACGAAATCCTCAATGCCCAATGACTTTCAGTGATTCTCCTTTCCTGTATAGTATTCTAAAGTCAAGTGTTCCTTTTACATACATCAATATTCGTCGAATTACTCCTAGATGAGGTTTTGTCATCTTACTATACCATGCTCGTGGAGCTTGTTTTATTAGTCCATAGAGCTTTTCTCAACTTACAGACGTATTCTGAATGTTCAAGATTTTCAAAGCCTTCTAGTTGCTCCATGTATATATATCTCAATCTAGCTCTCCATGTACAAGACATTCTTCACATCCATCTGCCATAACTTCCATGACTTATTTGCTGCCAAGGCTAGAAGGATACATATTGTAGTTATTTTAGCTACTGGACTAAACATCTCATCATAGTCCAATCCATACTGTTGTGAGAATCCACGAGCACCAGTCGAGCCTTATATCTTTCGATATACCCATCTGGACAAGTCTTTACTTTATAAACCCATTTACATGATATGAGCTTCACATCTTTAGGTTTCGGCATTAAGTCTCATGTTTGGTTCTGCAATAGAGTTGCTACCTCTTCTTCCATTGCCTTTCTCCATCCAACGCTCTTAGTTGCTTTTTAAAAGATTGTTGGCTCTTTAAAACTATCTACTTCAGCAATAGCTACATTGGCGTACTTGGGATTTGGCTTCTTCTGTTTGCTCGATCTTCTATGTTGTTGTGGCTCATCTTCAATTTCTTCCATTTGATTTGGCCGAGATTCCTCGGGTGATTCATGTACTCATATCCTCCATGAGTTTATAGAAGAACTAGGTTGTATGAAACCTTCTAGAGTGGCTTGTTGCTCTGGAGCTTCTGTACTTGGTGAATTATTATTTTCTTGTCCTTCCTTCTGTAGTTTCTCTTGTAACTTGACTTCTAAATTTTTCGAGTCTAGCAGTTTACCTCTTGAGACCACCAAGATGATGCTTCATCGAAGACAACATTGCGCGAAATGTAGCATTTATCAGTTCTAGGATCACAACACTTCCATCCCTTTTTCTCATTGTCATAGCTGATGAAAATGCATCACAATGCCTTCTTATCAAACTTGGCACGCAAGGGATTCGGTACGAGTACATAGCATATGCACCGAAAGACTTTTAAATGGCTTATAGCTGGCTTGAGATTCCGTAGCTTCTGAAAGGGTATCCGAACCTTGCTTGTAGTAGTCGATTTTTAATACACACTATCATCTTCATGCATTCCGCTCAGAAGCGACTAGGCAGGTCCTTTGCATGCATCAGGTTTTGACACGTTTCTGCAAGATGATGATTCTTTCTTCCAGCCACACTGTTTTGTTGTGGAGTCCCCGAGCAAGGCAACTGTTGTCGACTTCTATAATCTCTAAGGTAGTCATAGAACTCTCTCGATGTGAACTCACCTCCATTATCGGTGCGCAGGCACTTGATCTTCTTATAAACTTCACTTTCTATCTTCTCCTTAAACTTCTTAAAATTTTCTAATGTCTCAGAATTTTCTTTCATAAAGTCCACCCAGACATACCTGGAGAAGTCGTCGATGAAGGTTACCATGTATCGACATCCACTTATTGATGGTTGTTTGATTGGCCCGAAAACATCTCAATGAATCAGCTCCAACAGTTCTTTTGCTCTATACTTGGACTCCTTATAGGGTAGTTGATGTGCCTTACCATATTGACATCCAGCACAAATGATATCTTGACGAATCTCTATATGAGGAAGACCCTTGAGCATTGACCGATGCATCATTATCTTTAACTTGTGGTAGCTAACATGCCCTAGTATTGCGTGCTACAGGTCTTTTGTCTCATTCTTGCGTGTCTTCTCCATGTATGCCTCTTCTGCTAACATTACATAGATAGACTCTAGTCTTCGACCTTCGATGATCGAAGTACCAGAGTACTTTAAATTCCGATACACCTTTACATCTTTAGGACCGAAGACTATGTAGTTGCTAGAACTTGTCAATTGAGACACTGACAATAGAATCTTCTTCATTCCAGGAACGTGATAGACATTTTGCAACTGCACTTGATTAGGATTGAAGCGATTCACAAGTACTGTGTTACCAATGTGAGTAATCAGCAACTTAGAGTTATTAACGGTCACAACAACTTTTCCTCCTTTATATTTGGACATGATCTATAGTTTCTCCTTGTCGTCCGTCATATGGTTGGAGTAGCTTGAATCAACGATCCAATCATTGTTGTAATTTATGACTTGCGAGTTTATGACTGCAAGTGCCTTATCATTTGGTTCGACCAGGTCATCTCCCTTGTCGAGATACTCCTCTCCCTATGTGAAGTCAACAACCTTTCTCGTAGAGAATGATGCTTGAACATCTCACTCCTCTTCACTATCATCTGCATCTCAATAGCTCTTTGACATCACCATGTTTTCTTGTGCTGCATTTTTTCTTCAACCAGCAATCTCGAGCGAACTAACCCTTGTTTCCACAATTGAAGCACTCATCACTTCGTCGTGCACGTCGATCATCTCTTCTATGACCATGTTGAACTCCCCCTGAGTTTGAGCTCCCTTGCTACCTTCGAGACTTCTTTTCTTCACATTTATTGCTATTGCGCCTATTTTCTTGGCTACTTCTTTTACTACCAAAGAGTGCCTCCTCATTACGCAATTTGTTTTAAGAGAGGTTCTTAGTTTGCCAGTATATTTTCCAATTGAAGGTTGAACTGACCAACCTTGTATTGTAGTGATAAATCTGGTGTATTCCGGTTTTAAACAATTGCATATAATTTTTCTCATTCTATCTTCACCAATTTTAGTAGCTGTATCTAATTGCTCTATTTCACGGTACAAGCTTCTAACTTTTTGAAAGTAGTCACTAATAGACTGTGTACCTTGTGATGTGTTCATGAGCTCTCTCTCAAGCAGCTAAAGGCGAGCATCATTTTTCTTTGAGAAGAGAGCAACGAGCGTGTCCTATACTTGTTTAGGTGTTTCTGCGTCTTCAATATGTGAAAGCAGACTTTTGTCTATTGTGGCCTAAATCACGTACATAGCTTTCCCCACTTTTATATTCCACTTCTTGATTGTCTCTGCATTCTCCGTTGGTGGTGAGTTGTCATCGCCATCAACGATATCTCATAAGTCCTGACCTCTGAGATAAGACTTAATACACGTCCGCCAATCTCGATAGTTATACTCGTTGAGCTTCTCCATACTGCCAGGAGCGCTGATTTAATCTGACATAGTGACTTGGTTGTCCCTCACGTTCCAAGTAAGCTTGATCCTAGACGCACATACAATCCCGAATTGTGCACGTCAAAGATCACCCTCAAACAGCGTCTCGAATATGGTCCCCAACCGACTAGCACACTCCCAACACAGGTCCTAATCGCTTGCTCTGATACCAAACTATTGGTTTTTGGAGAATACAACTCTCTACACAAAGGGAACTTTTTTCTATAGAACACTAGAGAGTACAACACTTGCTCTTACAAGAACACCTCACTTTCACACAACTCTTTTATTTTGGTGGACACTCACACAAGCCTACACTACACACTCAAGCTCTCAAGCTCACTTCTTGCTTGCTTACACAAATGAGAGCCCAAGACCCCTATTTATAGTTGCTTAAGAGGTCTAGAAAGTGTGTAGAAAAATCAATCCTAGCCATACATTAGTAAGAAGTTTCAAGAAGAATAAATACAAGTCATACACTTGTATCTTCCTAGAAACTTTTTGATAGATATTTTGTAGGATATTCTAGAAAGAACTTAGAAAATTATTCCAGAACAATCTAAATTGGTGAGGAATTCTAACACCGTCAATGAGATTCCCAATAGCTTAGAGGTGTTTAGTACAATTATGAAACTTCAGTGGATGGTTTGTGTTAAACCCCCTAAAGTCCAAGAGGATTTTGTGAAATTTACCCTAAAAAGAAATTGGAACACTCAGAAACTCTTCTACTATACAATGAACTAGAGAGATTTAAAAGGGAAAGACACATTACTGAACTTACCTCTAGAGACTGTTTCCTGAAAGCAGGCTCGAATCTACTTTTGCAATATTTGTGAAAGCAAAATGTCAGTAGAGGCAAAGCGAGAAGTAATGGAGTGGAATATGCAGCCTTCTTTGTGCTGAGTAAACCGAGCAGAAGTATGTGAGATATTAGCAAGCTTATTACCATCTGGGTGTGAACATGTGGCCAAAATGCACCGGCACTTTCATATTTTTGATTATACACGTTAATTATCTGAAAACCACAAGGGAAAATCATAAGTTCCACAAGCTCGGAGTTTATACAGTAAGAATAATCCATATTTGCAGTACAATGTTACACTATAAAAAATGAAGGTTCTTTCTTTCTTGACAGACTCCGACATGCAACTCCTCGATATGGAAAAACAGAATATAGTTTTAACAAAAAGTTGATTAGAAAAACAATAGCTGAAACTTACAAATTATTATATAAAATACTGATGAGCGGGCTGTCAAAATTTCTGAAATACACCTATGAATTATAGCTTGCAGTATTTCTTTTTAGCATAAGAGGCTGTAAATGAAGTTTTCATCTACAATGTCAAATAATCAACTATCCTAGAATGGCAGTATATAGCAGGCAGTAGCCATAATAACAAGAGTTTGCAGCTCCAAATGGATGCAAACTAATAGTCTCACCATAGGTATTTAATTTATCTGACACTACAACTTCTTCAGCTAAACAGAAAAAGTATTAAGCAAAGCGAGATGTGACTCTTATTTTATGCAGTAATTTACCTGATGTCTGTAAACAAGGTAGGCAAAGGCAAAGGAAACCAGTATAAATGGAAGAAGTATTGGGCTGACAACCGCATAAACAAGTCCAAGAAGAAAGTATAGCTGGATAGTTGGAAGAGTATCAGTAAGCTTAATGCGTGGAGGTTTCATTGCTTTCGCTCTATCTCTATCTGTTTTTACTAAAAACATGTTCTTAAGAGAATATATGACCAATGGCGTGATTCGAAGTATCTCACTGGCAATAGAAGACCATCCATCAACCATTATATATGTGATAAAAAATGTAGCCTTCATCGGTATTGATACACCAACAGTACTTGGAATCCTGTAAAAAAGACAGAAACAGGATTGAGTACAGAATCTGGCAAGTAAATTAGAGTAGAAACCTGCACGCATAAAAAATATGTTGAGACCCAGAGAAGGTGAAATTTTCATTTTTCGCATAAACGTAAGATAATTGGCAAATATAAGTATGATGTAAACTGAATGTATAGCATGCCAATAGATTTGAGTCCAGAAGAGATCAAAACCAATCCTTCTAAAATGCACACAAGCCTCTCATCTATCTGCACACACACAACTTTACACAACTTTAGGAGCAATTTATTGCCAAGGGATCAAATTAACTGAATAATCTTGCAACACTTTGTAGTTTGAATTTATGGAAAAGGAAAAAAGAATAAATACGAGTAGTACATGTAAGTTTATCAATGCAGCTTAGTGGTTCAACAAAACACGCCAGCCTTGGATACGAAAATCCCTTTCAAAACTTAATTTATCTTGCTTCTAATGTATGACGTGTATAATTTAGTGCAAACTTGTTGACTTTATTAATAAAAGTTGTGGAGTCATTAGAAAAGCGTTTATATTCTAAACATGAAACTATTCTAACTAGAAGAAATGTCAACATAGAGAGATCAGCCAACAAAATAAGCACCAATAGTAGCCAGAAAGGAAGCAAAAGAGAATTACTGAGACGGTGGCTGATGAAGCAAAGATTTTAGTTGTTCAAAAGCTGTTCCGGTGACTATGCTTCCCATGAATACATCTATTACGATAAAGTAAAAATATAGATCTGCTGCCCTTCTTTCAAGTGCTGATAATGAGAAGTGTCCTTCAACTTTCGACATAATCATCAGAACTTTTGGAAGGATACACATGAAAATTTTTAAAGCTAGCCCAGGAAGAAATCCCTGTAAGAAGGATTTTATTACCTTCCTGCAATAAATAAACATGCATCGTCAGTGCATCTTACATTTATGTATTATGAAGACAATGTCCATAAATTTCATCCAGTGCAATTTCATAAAAGTAACTCGTAAGCAATATTCATCCAGTGCAATTTCATAAAAGTAACTCAGGATGGTTACCCTTTCCTTAATGATCTTTTAGGGGTGCAACTTTATAATAGAAGAGTGGCCATGTTAACAAAGATATGTTGATTCTTGCTAATTTTCTTTAATATAGAAGGATCCTTGTAAGACTTTGGGCCTTTGGCTTCTATGTTGACCTTCTGCGCTTTCAACTGAAAGCAAGGACAACAATAGGCTTCTGAAGGGAAATGCCAAATTATTATGGAACCATTTAAATCATGTAACATCTGAACTAATGTGTGCACTATCTTTGATTAATACTTGCAGAATTTTGCTGCGTTAACACTGTCCTGTACGTATTCAGTACAGTATCAAAGTGCTTAGCATACTCACCGGCAAAGATTCCCTTAAACTCACAATTTTATCAACGATTATACAGCAGTCAAACAACGCTTCTCGAAAATGAACCTTCCCACTTATTTCTATAAGGAATACTAATTGCAAATGAGTATTTTCCACGTATAGTTTAAGATGGTGATAATGAAGTGAATGTACTTATCCAACAAAAATGTATTATATATTCATAGTCACCGTGAATATGGTCCATCAAATATAGGCGGAGAGTACCAAACAACTGAAGAATATACGACCTTAATACTTACTGTTCTACCACTGGCCTGAGGAAAGGAGCATACTTTTCAAGAGTTTCAAGATTTGCAATCGTTTGCACAAAGGCGATAGGGATCATGTAAAAGAATAAGAGTGCAAATGCTGCAACAGACATTAGTATCTTTCTGATGCCAAGAGAAACAAACGGTATAGCGAGATTCTTCCAATAGACATCACGTGGTTCAGGTGCCCAATATGTTAACCAGCGTGTTGGGTTCCTACTTTGTTGTGTCTGTGCACAAATAGCAGCAGCCCATCTTGAATCAAAGGTAACAAAAGCTACAGGAACCACGGCCTTGGGATTTTTAAGAACCCCCTCCTTCTCAGCTGCCAACTGAAACAAAGACGTTGGTGAATTTTTGATATTAGTCCCTTAAATCTTTCATACTTTGAAACTAGTCCCTTAAATAATTGAAATTGCTGCTAGGTCCCCAGTTCTTTAGTTAATTTGACATTAGTCCATTAAATCATTGAAATTGTTATTAAATCCATTAGTTCTCATAAATTGTTTCAATTTAATTCCTCTGAATGCTACTTCTACTCTTGACTGAACATATTAATTTCAAAACATCTCAAGTAAAAGGCGACCTAGTAGCAATTTCAATGATTTGAGGGATTAATTTCAAACTAAGTCGAGAATTGAGGGACGTGATAGCAATTTCAATGATTTTAATGACTAAGTTCAAAATATCCAATATCTAATGGACTAGTATCGAAAAACGAAACAAAACAAACACCTGGAAAATTAATTCTTGGATGAGTGAAAACAACAACAAGGCTTTTATCCCAAAATTTTGGCGTCGGCTATATGAATTCTATTCTTCCATTCAGTTCTATGGAAGGTTACATGAAGTCCTTCGATAAAGATGTATCAGTATGATAACTGAAGGAAACAAATTGATCATTTATCAACTATTTGACATTAATACACTGGACATATATATATATATATATATATATATATATATATATATATATATAAACATTGATATAAAACAGAGTTGAGTTTAAAAGACACACCTTCTTGTCAAGCTCTTTGATCCTCTCTTTGTAGGATTCAATCGAATCCACTCTTTCACCAAAAAGGCCGAGACACCTTTTCTGATATAAGATATAACCAAAAGGGTTAAATATTCTGGAAGAATAATAATATATTGCAGACACAGTCACATATACTATATTAGAAGAAAATTAACTAAAAAGTCGTCGTCTTCAGAGAAAAGGTTGAAATTGATTAACCTTTATGGTTGGCCTTTTATCTGGATTTCTCTCAAATTTGAGACAGTAATAGTCCAACCAGTTTTTGAGTTTTTTCTTTTCCTTCACAAGCTGTGCAAATTTGTTTGCATTGTATACAGCCTGAAAATTTTTGTATATTCGGGTTACAAATTCAGTGAGTATAAGCATTGAATTAAAAAAAAGAAATCAAAACATAAAAGAGTCATAGAACTGTCAAACAAGACAATTTTTTATTCTTATAATCACTCTCCAAGTAATCATACTGGGAATTATAACGACCAAGCAAGAGATTAATTTCTACAAGTAGTTAAACACCTGGTGGCCTAGATAATGGTCAGGATGGTTCCTTTGAAAGTAATCATCCACACATTTTGATATTGTACCCCCAGAGATATGTGGGAAGTTTCTGACAAGGACCTACAAAAAGATACCCAAAAAAATCATTTAGACATGATTACTGAGTCTAAAACTACCAAATAAATGTGACAAAGTTGAAGTGGTTAAAAAAGTAAAGGAAATGATTGTTGGATTATACCTTCATGTGGCCATTAAGTGAAGATGTTTGTGTCACTCTATGCTTGGCTCAAGGTAAATTAGTAAGACGAATAAGTCAACGCATATCACTGATTTGTGTCTTTTTTCTTAGCTCAAAATAAAGTAAGGTGGATTATACTTAATTCTGATTTGTCACGTTATTATATCAGAGAAAGAATTAACTTTGACTGGCAAAATTGTCTGGTTTTCATTAATTAGGTTCGCGTTAGATTAAAAGCAGTTATATAGATGCATTTATTCATTTTTTTTCTGTATAAAGGAGTTAAAACAAGGCAAGATTTGCTATTATGGATGTGACATGTAATACCAACATTCAAAGTTCAGTCTAATCCAACTTGATCTCAAATCAAAATGGAACACTACAATAACACCTAGCTAACTTGAAGAAAAATGAGAGGAAAATGAATAAAGAATCTTCAATATCCTAGATAGACTTATAAAGCGGAGCAGACTCTAGTGGATGATTCTTGGGGGAGTTTGTAAGAATACAACAATTACTTACAGTGAATTGATCAGCACGTCGATGTTGCGATGCCTGAAACTGCAATCTTAAGGAGGCTATACTATCATACTCCTTATAGAGGCAAAAGCAAGTCCACATGGTGAGTAAGTACTCCAATAATAGGTGAACCCATAACCTAAAAGTTAGCAAGTAAGGATACAAACATGTTATCCTCAAACAAACAGGATGTAAACAAGTTAAAAAGGGAATTTGAACAGATGAAGACTAAAATTGTTCATAATGCTACATGGTAGATTCTTATATCAAAAGAAATATGAAGCACTCGACATATGAACATCTATAATGGTGGATTTTTGTTTGATGGCCTTCTAAATTCCATATTACTCTTTCATAACTGAGAAGTCAGAAGTGCATTTCACCACAAGTATAACATTTTTCTCTCGAATAACTATTCTTTTCACCAGACCATTCAACCAAAATCCAAGTAGCCTCTCATACATTCTATAGGGATGTCACAAATGGTAAATCATTTTGATTGTTTTCCAATATTTAATATTTTGATTCTATTTAATAAAAATTCGATGACTTTATGACATTCTATTCTTCAAAGATATAATAGGATGTATAATCAAGAGCTCGTTGGAAGGCCATCGTTAAAATACGCAAATGTTACTGTTAATTAGGGGCACAGTATAGTAAAAACAGACTAAACTTACAGTTTAGATCCAGCATCAACGTTTGATATTGAAAGCTTATCAATGTTACTGAATACTATTTCTTTCTGAAGTTTGAGCAACGTCCCATGATACACGTTGACAGGAATAAGGACCAATAAAACTAGGATTGTTATGGGAACAAATATCTTCAACCTGTCAGGAAAAGCAAATGAGAATCAAAATAAGCAACCCAAATTGAGAAGTAATAATTTTTTTCACATAGTGATGCATCCAAATATTTACATATGACTAACGAACTTCTTAACAAATGAACTGTGACATCAGAGTTACGTAGATGTAAACAAATAAAGAAGAAATTTGCAAAATAGACCTATTTTGCTAAATATTTAGCAAAACAGACCTTTTTGCTAAATATTTAGCAAAATAGACATCTTTTTGGCCAACATGCCAAAAAGATGTCGATTTTGCTAAACAGACCATTCGAAACATACGGAACTAGTAGTCCTGTATGATTTAATGGGGGATTAAATCATACGGGACTACTAGTCCCGTATAAATCGACCTCTTTTTGGCCTGTTGGCCAAAAAGAGATCTATTTTGCTAAATATTTAGCAAAACGGTCTGTTTTGCTAAATATTTAGCAAAATAGGTTTATTTTGCAAAATTTTCCACAAATAAATGAATTCACCCACTACCCAACCCTCTAGTTCATCAAACAAAATAGAGTACTTTTCAAATACACACAACTATTAATAACTATAAGAGCATCTACCAACTTTCAGTAGCAGTAGTATGGAGCATATTCATTTCCCAGTGGGTAAGCAGATATTAGCATGGACACATTCATTACTAACTAATTTATATATACACTTCTAAGTAGAAAAATAAGTTCTATTACCAGGTCGAGAATAGGGTTGAAGATTGCATATTATGGATATATGATATACATGCACTAGTTGTATTCAAAATTTTGCTTGACCCTAAAAGAAGTGCATGTTTTTTTTCTTGTTTTTGGGTTACTAATGCACAATGTTATGACCTATCTGGGGGAAAAAAGTTTAGCTTCAGCTTATAATCCCTCTCAAGAAATTAATTTAGCACTCATGAGACGGTGTACTGGAAACTCAAAGTCACTACAGGTATATGATAAATTTACCTTTTGCATAGCCCTTATTTATATAGCTTTTTTCCAGGGATGGAACTACACATTTATTGTCTATATAGAACACAGTGTACTACATGGATTCTGAAAATTTTCCTCCACTTTTAAAAGATGTACCTTTTTTTACCTTTCTACTAATAAAAATGAGTAAAGGGCACAACTCACCCCTAAAAACTAGATGTTAGAGAGATAACCCAAATTTTTTATAAACCCACAATTGACTTCTCATTTAGTCAATGTGGGACCATCGCACTTCCACTTTGGACTAGTTTAGTTCCGATCAAACATTGCACTTGATATTCTTAAATATAAAACTATAACTTTGAATCCTCATGGCAATTTTAGAGTTTTAGTATACTAGCATGCATGGTACTTTAAAATAGTGTTAGAGCAACCAGGTTCAAATCCTACTAGTCACAAAATTTAATGCAAATTTAAAGAAGGATAAAGTGGTTCCGTTGGCTAAATCACAACTTTGAAATTTTGATGCAGTGGCAGGGATCTCGCTACAACTTCAAAGTTTTGATGTAGTGGCGGGTTCCAAGCCGAAACAAAGGTGCATGACGAATTTACCCTAGTGCAAGCAATTCATTTCATACAATCTCAACATTTAGTACGAAAACGAATACATATATACCCGAGAATGTAGATCCTGAGAAAAGCAACAGAATCGAACCCCGCGTGCTCGACCAACTCCTTCTCCCTCATCATCAAAGCCTTGGGCATCCAATTGAACACAGTAAAATACGAGCACAGATTCAAATTCACGAACTTTCCGACGGAGGAATTCTTCGTCCGGTTCTTCGCCGGGCTCGATCTTTGGCCGAGAACGTACCATTTCGAGAAGTAGACTCGGTCGTTGGCGGGTTGAATCCTTAGAAATGCGAATGCTAGGAGAAAGATGAATGTAGTGACTAGGTTCGTTAACGCTGAAGCTCCGATCTCTTTCAGAGAATCCAAGCCCATGCTGATGAAGAGTTAGGGTTTCTGAGAGTTTTAGTGTAAGAAACGGTGCTCAGAGGTGTTTGGGGGGTGGCGGAGCGGAGGGTGGTGTGAGATGTGTTTGCGGAGTAGGTTAAGGACAACGAACGGGTGGATGAATAAGCAATGGTAGAGTGACGTGTGATGTGAGGAGGGAGTGGTTTTGTTTAAAAGAGGACTCTGCGGGTTTAGTGGCAGAAATAAAATCCCTAGAAAATGGGAAGAACGTATCAACATTGGACCAATCGAAAACGGAGGCGCTGGTAATTTCCGAAAGTGCCCTTAAAGCAATAAATTTTAGGTTATTTGCCTATATACCCCCAAATCATCCATAATTGCAAATTTACCCTTCAAATGAGCTGGGTGCATCCTTTCCTCTGTTATCTACTCCTCTATACAAATGAGTGAACCCAATATTTACTATTCATACTATAGTATATGCTACAGTAATATTTACAGCAGCATTATTACTATAGTAAATACGAAACTGGACACTGTGTATTTTTTGAAAAAAATATAACTATAGCACACGACTGTAGTAGAGGTGAAATACTGTAGCAATTCAAAAATATTATTGTAGCAATTAAACCGGGATTACTGTAGCGGAAAAAAATATATGTCTTGCTTTGCATGGTGTTCACATTAGTATATATATACTAGTGCACACCTCGTGCAAAACACGACCACTTTTTTGTTTCTGCTACAGTAATTCTATTTTTTTTAAATGCTACGGTGATTTTTGATGAGGTATAGTAGTAATTTTAAATGCTACAGTATTCCTCCTATAAGTATGAACAGTGAATCTTTAGATCCTCCTATAAGTGTAAACTAGTGTGAACACCGTGCAAATAGGGGTGCTAAACCGTATCTGTATCCGAGAAAATATCTGTAACCGTATCCGTTAGGATACGAATATGGTTACTCAAATCTATAACCGATAGGACATGGTTACGGATATGGTTTTGTAGTGAAATATCCATATCCGTATCCGAATATCCGAACACATATTAGTCATACTCTTACGGTAGTT
Organism: Asparagus kiusianus; assembly: GCA_022839385.1. NCBI lineage: Eukaryota > Viridiplantae > Streptophyta > Magnoliopsida > Asparagales > Asparagaceae > Asparagus > Asparagus kiusianus. Next base: position 949,932 of record BQKN01000038.1, read on the forward strand.
TCGATTCTCAGATTATGGATTTGTGGTTAATTTTGATGATCAAGATGTCTAGTCTTAACTTTTCAATTATAATGGACATATTAATAAACTCTTTTGTGTCACATGAACTATATTTTTCTCAATACTATCTAGTTTTCTCATATCTGTTTTGTATCTGCATGCATATTCGCTTATATATCCGCATGTATATCTCTAACCGTATCCGATTTTAGCGGATATGGTTATACATTTTACTTAACGAGGTATATCCGTATCTGTATCCGAGATGGGTAAGCGGATATGGATATGATAAGCATCATATCCGAGCCGTATCCGGACAGAATGCACCCCTACGTGCAAAGCACGACATATTTTTCCCCCAACTACATTAATCCCGGTTTTAACTGCTACAATAATTTTTTGACTTTTTCGAATAGCTACAATATCCTGCCTCTATTGCAGTATTCTCGTGTGCTACCGTAATATTTTTCAAAAAAATTTACGGTGCTACATTGTGAATGATCCGCTCCGTTGAACTTGATCTACATATTCTAAAATCCCAACACACCAAGTTTAGGGTGAACCCATCATTAAAATCGATACGAGTGGATGAAGGCTCAAACGACGACGGGTTCACCCCAAACTTGGTGTGTTGGGGTTTTAGAATATGTAGATCAAGTTCAATGGAGTGGATCATCCACAATATAGCTCAATCATGTGATTTTAGGCCGCGTCCTTAGATGATTATCTAAGGCGTCACATTAGGAACACTTCTCTCTCTCTCTCTCATATATATATA
>BQKN01000038.1:1007135-1022845 GCA_022839385.1 Asparagus kiusianus
AGAGAGAGAGAGAGAGAGAGAGAGAGAGAGAGAGAGAGAGAGAGAGAAACAACTAATAAACACAACAAAATATCTACAACGTGCAAAATCTGTAACTAAGTTGTATAAACCTAAAACACTCATTTCACATTTTAAATAAACTATGAAATTACTGATGAAACGTGAAAGAAATAAATATGTTAACTAATAAACAATATAACTCAAATAACACAAATAACTAATAAATTAATAAAATTAAAGACAACATAAAAACATATAACTTGATAAATATCCAAATAATAATGGTAATAAAACACGTACATGAAAAGTAAAATGTGACCAAAATTATGTGGTAACATACACAACAAACATGTATAAATACATGTACAATACGTAGAATTAATAAAATAAATGTAACACAAAATAAAAGTAATTACAGTATAACGTGACCACTAACAAAAATTATAATAAAAACATAATAATTACTGAATCATAATAAGTATAGCAATACACAAATTGAAACGTGAAAACATGAGCAAGAAGACACTGCATAAAATATAAAACTCACTAACTACAAAAATATTTCGACTAAATACGTAACCATAATATAATATGTAAAAACACAAAAATCAAAGCTAACAAACACACACATTGTAACAACCTTTAATAACCCTATACACAAACTATAAGGCCATAACATCACACACTCACACCGAGAAATAACAATACCTATTCAAAAAAAATCATAAGAATAAAACGCTATTGATATAATATGATCTACAAAAAATACAAAATAAGAGAAACAAAATAGAAGAGTAACACCATGTAAAACAATACAAGTTAAATAATAAAAATACAAATCTGACAAAGAAAAACATAATTAAAAGTCTCAATGCATTCAAATAAGTAACGAACAAATTGACAGCATAGAACTCCAATAAATTAACTCATACAAGATCGTAGAATACACTGAACATAAATGCTTACTAACAATACTGAAACCCACAAACTTACTACTAGATAAAGAAGTATAATATATAAAAACAAAAGCTATGAAAGGTAAACTAGGTATATAAGCAAATGAAAACATAAGAAGAGCATAATTCTGTATAATAAAAGCATTGATACATCGTAGATAAACATAGTTACACAGTTGATACTAGAAATAATGAATGACTACAAATCAATAACATCGTAAATATAATAATCTAAGTGAATACACTATAATGAAAAGAAATAGTAATTATAAAAGAATAAAAAGTAAAGCACAACACAAGTAAGCGAAAATAATGAATAGAGAATGAACAACAACTAATAACACAATAAAAGATGTAATCTAAAAATATAAAAAAAAATACAAAAAATAACACGCGCATACAATGTATTTTGTTTCAATGACAAAACAATACATATCAAAAACGAAGCAAACAACAACAAATATACAATACACTATAACAAACCATGAATAATTACTTTACATACTCATATATGCTATTTAGAATAATCTTTTATATTAGTTATAAAAGGATAATAATTAATGTAACAAAATAACTTTATAATTAGTAACTCAACTCTAAACTTGACAATATGAATAATTGCTTAACTATCAAAATACATGGCTCTTAAAAATAACAAAACCAATGTGAACATACTAAAATAATCTAACAAGACAAAACTTACTGATAAGAAACTATATACTGAAAATGTAAAGGATAAGAATATAGTGATATTAAATTCATGAACTTATTAAAGTATATTACTAAAAATATGAATAATATATAATAATCTAAAATATAAGTAAATAACAGGTGGTATGACAGATAAGTGCACACATACACAATATAAATATGCAAAAGTATATTTTTAAACACAAGAAAATAATCTAAATATCAGATATGCTATGTAATGTGTGTGTGAAGCCTAGAACAATGCAAAACACTTAATGATATGACTTGAACAATTGAAAATATATAGGTAATGGTATATATTTTTAATGAAAAACACACAGTATAACACTGTGTATGATACATAAAATAATATAATAAATAATACAGAAACCAATACAATTAAACAATATATATAGTCAAATCAAAGAAAATATAGTTGTAAAAATAATAACACCTAAAATAATGATCGGAACGAGGATAGATGAGAGATACAAAGAGAGGGTAATCGCGAAGCGATGGGACAAGAACCATGGAAACTCCGGAGTCAAAGAGTGATAAGATAGGGACGAAGCAAAATCTATCAAGATAATAGGATAAGGGCTCAAGATAGTCTTTCGGATGAATTAGTGATATGCGTCTAAATCGTACACTATACTCTTACTAGTGAGGACTCGGGACCGGGACCTGCATGGGCCACCACTAAAACCTGTCACGCCCCGCTTCCCAAAATACCAGAGAACCGGAACGTGAACAAGCCCGCGACGTATTAGATTGAGATGAAATATACACTATTATTTTTTTCTCTTTCTTTTCTTCTCAATTCTATACGCTAAGCGTCTGGAAATAAATACAACGTGAAGGCACGGGTCCCCGATCACAATCAGCAAGAATATAATAGACAACTCAGAATAAAAGAATACATATTATATCACAAATGAATATCATCCAAGACATAATGATACGGGTCAAACATGCCCTTATACAAATTGAACAAATGAATACTGAAGAAAATGTAAACTACATTGTTCAACGGTAATAAAAAGGAAAATACTACAAGAACAACTGAGATCATCAACTAAGAAGAGATAACTGCTTCGGCCTATTCTTCAACTCTATCTGCAAGACACTTCTGTTGAGAATCCTCTAGCTCCTGACGATCTTCCAGATGAACCTGTTCTTCCTCTAAGTCTGACGTACACCAGAGAAAACAGGTGTACGTCAGGGTGCATGGCACACGGCAAGATCCCACAAAAGAAATAGAACGAACGAAAACCCAAAGCGGAAAACGATACGATAATAGAAATGACAAAAGGACGTGCAACTGGAAATTCCACAAAATCAACATGCGAAACACTACTAAAACATGATAAACATAAAGCATCCAAAATCGATCAGGTAACGAGGTCATGCAGCTAGCGATCAGAACAATCATACAAGTCATAAGATCATACAACTAGATGGAATTAATACTTAAAAATCTACAACTCGAGACGTAGTACGTCGAGCGAAATAATCCAAACAAGGAAACCCTCATGTATATACCATATATCTCGAATTATAAATAATTAAATATTAATCCCGATCTATGTATGAAAAGAACAATCCTGGTCTACATCTCACAAGCATCCGTAATCACCTTAAATAACAAGATCAGGTAACTAGCTATTCTATAACGGGTCACTGGTCCTCATCTCACACAGAGTCAATGCTCCTGTCATCAGATAACTGGCTGTTCATAAATCCTCTATGTGCACCCAATACGCCGCTACACTGGATCGGTCAGAGGGCTACACGCAATCTGATTCCGGCCTGGTTCGAACTCAAGCAAGAATCAGGTGAATATCAAGCTCACGGACCAAAGTGGCTACACCGGCTCCACTTTGACCCAACAAACCAGCCCCAAGCTACACTGGATCATGGGGAGGCCTGGAAGATACATCAACAGCCTTATCCGATCACATGAACATGGACTTTCCCATCCCAACTCTCTTGTATTTTCTAAATCAACCATAATCCTCATTGAAACTTGGGTTCTCCACCTAAACTCAGTCAATGCACACACACATGTCACTAAGTCTGTTCATGACGCACGAGGTCACTAAGTCATGAACTGCTAGGGGTTCTCAAACACAACAGCAAACAATAAGTACAACCAATCATGCGCAACGATATTATGACATATCACATAATTAAAATGAGAATCACACATTCAAAAATAATCCTTTAAGTTAATAAATTTATTTACTTTAAAATAATTTCTCTATCCGAAATAAATCTTTTATTTCTTGTTACAATTATCCAAAAATAATTCCATTTTCCAAAACAACTCCTTTTAAATAATTCTAAAAATATTCTTTAAATATTCTTTTTATTATTCCCTCTTCCAAATAATTTCTTTTCTAATTATAATTAATCTAAAACAATTCTTTTTTCAAAATAAATTCTTTTAAAATTATGATAATTATCTAAAATAATTCCGTTCTCAAAATAAATTCTTTTAAATTAGCATAATCATCTAAAAATAATTCTAATACCAAAATAAATTCCTTTAAAATTATAATTATTCAAAAAAATACTATTTATCAAATCATGATTTATCTAATATTATTCATCAAGTAATCCCACGCAGATAATTGTATCACAACTAATCCATGTAACCAAACAATAACAGATACAAATAATGGAAATACAAGTCAAGGAAAGCGGAATCTTGCCTCGGGGTTTTCGTCGAACGAATCAACGTCGACGACGCGGGTCGGCGGTCTGATCTGGGCGCGGGTAGGAACGATGGGGCTACTGGCTTGGCGTGGCGACGACGAGCTCGAGAGGGGGCTGAATGTGACGGCGACGACCGGATCTGAGGGTGGTGACAGCGAGGTGGTGAGATCTTAGGTTGGTGGTGGAGGAGATAGGTGACGTGGCGGCAGTGGTTCGGGGCTGACGGCGTCCTGTGGTGTGCTGGTTGAGGGCGTGGAGGTTTGGGTGGCTCTTCTTGGTCGTAGGGAAGAGGGACAGTCGGAGGCGGCGGCCTGGCTGGGCGGCGGCCAAGGGGAGAGAGCAGGGAAAGAAAGGAGGAGGAAGATGAGGTGGAGGGGAGCTCGGGCGGAGGGCTGGTGGTCGCGGGGCTTGGAGAGGCTGGCTGAGCATCGACGGCGTCGGGCTTGAGGCGGAGATGGTGGTCAGCGGTGAGCATGGGAAGGGGGAAGCATTCGGGTGGAGGCTGGTGCGTAGGGTGACTGGGGTTTGGGGGCCGGGTGGCGTGAGTGCACGGCGGCAAGGAGGGGCGTCGGGTCTGTTGAGGGCGAGGGCGGAGGAGGCCGGTGCGGTGTCGTGCTCGCGGTTGAAGAAGAGGGCGACTAGCGGCGGTGGGTTGTTTTCGTGAACAGGAAGAAGAAGAAGAAGGAGAGAGAAGGGGTAGGAGGCGGCGGGTTTGGACACGAGGGGAAGAGAGAGAGGGATATAGTATATATATATATTATTATATTAGGGTTTAGGGTTAAGTATTTAAAACAAAATAATTAAAATAAATAATTATGGATATTTAAAAAATCAAAATAATTATGGGACAATTATCTACAATTAAAAACGTACATGTTGTGTTAATACAACAGTTGATACGAAATAGTTAAAATATACCCATATTGTACAATTAAACGAGAATAATAAATAAATAAAATATATTTACTGAGAATAATAAATAAATAAAATATATTTACTTATATTTAAAATCAAATAATTATGGGATAATTATATACACAGTAAAACGTACAAGTTATACTAATACGACAGATAATATGTAACAATAGAAATAATACAACAAATTATACAAATAATACGTAATTAATAATACAATGTATTATACGAAAATATACGTAATAATAAAAATAATACAACGTATTATTTAAAATGACATGTAACAGTATCGATAATGTAACAGATAAATTCCATAAATTTTCACCGTATAAAATTAATTTATAAATATTAATATCATTCAAATAAATATAAAACTTAGACTTTAAATCATAGAAAATTGTAGAAATTTAAGAAAAATACAAATACTCTTTTAAAAATCATAATTAATATTTTAAAATACTAAAAAAATTATTTTAACTAGTATCAAAATTTATGGTCCTTACACTTTACATACACTCACTTGCATCCAATAGTCTTCTTACCCTTCGGTAGCTTTGCAAGTTCCTAAGTATCGTTCTTCTGAAGAGAGCGCATCTCCTCCTCCATAGCTTCCCTCCACCTGATCGAATCAGAGCTAAACTCTGCCTCCTTGAATGTAGAAGGAACCAAATCATCAACGACCTCTGCTGATAAGGCATATGCAACCATGACATCATTATATCTAGCTAGCCGACGAATCGCTCTTCTGGGTCTGTTGCTGCAATGAACTCCTGAACATGACCTAGCTCCTGAGTCTCACCAGTCACTGTATCCTCTATATGCCCGGCTGTCATCCCATCTCCTCCTAGTGTCACCTCTGTAGGAGCCTTAATGGATATAATGCTATCAGGAGTGGGTGAAGTCATATCATTCTCTACCTGCTACGATATCGCTCTTGTCTGGTCTCCCTCCACCTGCTGAGGGGCTTGAGGCCTCATCATGTACAACTCGTTGAATGTAACATTTCTACTGATAACTATATTCTTGTCCCGTGGATCCTAAAATTTGAAGCATTTTACTTCTTCTCTAAAGCCCACAAAGACTGCTTTCTTTGCCATCAGATTCAATTTATCATCACTGACATGATAATAAGCTGGACACCCAAATATCCGAAACGACTCATAGTCACTAGCCACCGAGCCATACCAACGTTCCATAGGAGTCTTCCCCTGTATCGCAGTGCACGACAACCTATTCACGAGATGGCTCACATAAACGAACGCATCGTCCCAAAAGGATCTTGACAATCCACTCTGTGTCATCATACATTGCACCTTCTCCAGCAAGGTACGGTTCAACCTTTCAGCTACCCTGTTCTGTTGCGATGTCTCACGAACTTTGAAGTGTCGCCTAATATCGTGATCCCGGCAAAAATTGCAGAAACGGATCACTCTTATACTCTCCTCTATTATCTGAACAAAGAGTCTTCACCTTTCTACCTGTCTGCAGCTCCACTTTCTTCTTCCACTCCATAAAAATATCCAGGACCTCATGTTTATGCTTCATAGGGTATATCCAATTTCTCCTGAAATAATCGTCAATGAAAATCACAAAATAGTTGGCCTTACCAAGTGATGTGTGCTTGGAAGGACCCCAAACATCTATGTGATGTAGTCCAATATACCTTAGGTATTACGAATAGCGTTGCCAAACTTCACTCTTGTCTTCATCCCAAGTACACAATACTCACACAGCTCCATCTTGTAAGTCTTCGCACCTTTCAATAGCCCTTGTTTCGCTAATACCTCCTGGGACTTATCACCGGTGTATCCTTAACGCATGTGTCATAAACTGGTAGTGTCCTCATCTATAGTGATAGAAGCTGCCAGACCCTCTGTAACTGTCTTGTCCTTTAAGTAGTATAGATTGTTTTCCCTAACACCTCGCATCACCACCATGGTTCCCTTCGTGACCTTCAGAGTTGCATTCTTCAAGATCACCCGATAGCCAGCTGCCTCTAAAGTTCCAAGTGAAATAATGTTCTTCGTTAATTGCGATACGAACCTTACTTCCTTCAGCTCCCGAGTCACCCCGTCACACATGCGGATCCGAACTATATCAATATCGCCAATAGGGCATACATGATCATTACCCATAAGCACGAGATCCCCTCTTTCCAACTCCTCAAAGCTGGAGAACCAATCCCTCATAGGGCAAATATGATATGTAGCACTAGATTCCATCATATACTCCGTAGAGTCAGTGTAACAAACTGATGGTAATATTAAGCATGAAAAGCCTGAAGAATCCGTATCTGAATTGTCGTCACTAACCTTGACAACATTCATTTCCAAAGCTTGTACAGCTTTCCCTTTATTCTTCTCGGCTTTATCTTTTAACTTTAGGCACTCGTTCTTCCAATGTCCTTCTTCTTTACAAAAACGACACTGGTTCTTACCAACACTCTTATGGCCACCTCTATTCCTCGATTTTAAGCGGTTGGTCTGCCAACGGTTTGGAGTACGGTCTCGAATTGGTAATGTATCTACTGATGTCTTCTCGGAGGGTTTGTTATTGTTAGGAATCTTGACCCCAAGATTAGTTTATTTTGATGATAACAAATATTATATGTTGTGTGTATTATGTGCTAACATTTGTTTTACAGTATCAGAGCTATATCAACAAATTTATTTAAAAAGATACTCAAGACATAGATGAGTTCAATGCAAAATAAAGTAAAGAAGAAGATATACTTTATTGTCAAAATGTAATTTTATATTTTTTTTGCTTAGAAATTTGTACAAGCCTTGATCACTCACACACATGCATACACATAGTGTTAGAACACACTAACACATGCTTAGTATGTTGATTAACAATAGAAATCCCCTATGTTACCCATTAGAGTTTATAGATATTGAGTGAGTCTTAAAATATATCATTTATATCCCTTAGAAATTAGAATATGGAAAAACTCAAAAGATCAAAGTTGTAGGTCTCTTCAAGAGCTTTCCAACAAATCTTAAATCACCTCATTCCGATATCGGATGAGAAAGTTACAGTCAAAATACTAAAAAAAAAATTCAGAATCTGTGAGTTTACAGTATAGTCGACTACTATGCCTTGTAGTCGACTACTAAGTAATTTTCTGACTTCACAGAGTCTGTTTAGACTCAGTGTAGTCGACTACTATGACTTGTAGTCGACTACAGATACAGTTTTTTCAAATTTTAGGTTTTGAATAAGTGACTGTTTATAGCCGTTTTGTGTACGTTTTTAGAGGTTGAAAACTTGTCTTTTCAAGGGCTATAAATAGGTTATAAGTTCAGAAATTTGCACAACTAATTCATACACATAAGATCAAACATTTGTGCATATTCACTCTCTAGTTTTCCAGATTTTCATACTAAGTGTTTAGAAAAAGAGAGTTTCTGATATTGCTTTGGTTTCAATCATTCTTAGAGATTGTATAGGCAATATTCAGAGAGTTAAAAGAATCCTAAGCCACTGCTGCACTTCACTACACATTCAAGGCTTATAGGATCAGTTGTGTTCTTGCTTCAAAAAGGATTTCTCTTGGGTTTGAGAGAGTTGATCTCTTGGTTTAGAGATTGGGTGGCAATTGGCATGGTCTTGTCAATTGGGTTGCAATTTGCATGGTCTTGCAAATTGGTCAGGTTTGCTTTTGATTTTATAAGTTTATTCAAAATCATAGTGGAAACTCTCAAGCGAGATTTGCTTGGGGACTGGATGTACACCGGGGAGGTGGAACCAGTATACATGCTTGTGTTTGTGATGTTCATTTTCTGAGATTGTCATTCTTTCTTTGCAATTTATAATCTACTTTGCATAAATTTTAAAAGAATACTATTCACCCCCTCTAGTGTTCTAGTGTATCTATTTCAGATCCTACAGTTATCACTTTTTCTCAATTCATAATTTACCAAAGCTGAGGTCACCACCTTATAACTAACAGTAGTTCTATCATTGATCATAGTTAGGACAAAAGTACCATAATCATCATCCGACAACGAACACAAAAGTAGCATCGTCTTATCTTCATCCTCAACCATGATATCCACATTGGCCATATTTGAAAGCAACTTCATAAAGTTATTTACATGCTCCCTAATGGAAACTTCCCTCTTCATCTTGAACTGGTAAAACCTCTTCTTCAAGTGAAGTCGATTCTTAATGCTTTTAGTAAGATACTTTTCATTGAGCATTTCCCATACTTTCTTCGCCGACGTCTCGTTCATCACATCATAAATTAGATCCGACGTCAGGCATGACTTAATAACTCCACAAGCCTATTGTTCATCTTCTTCCAAACATTGTCCTCCATATCATCTGGTTTCTCTTTCAATTCAAGAGAATCCTCCAAATTTTGTGTATCCAACACATTCATCACCTGACACATCCACAAACCAAAATTAATCTTACTGTCGAACTTCAGAATATCAATCTTTATATTACTGATGCTTAGACTCTGTATTGCCTTCGAAAGAGATGATCCCGATGTGCTTGTTTCACCCATGTTGTAGATCTAACTCTTCAAATAAGAATCCTTCAGCGAATCCTTCGAACAAGCCTCAAGCCAAAACTTGTGCTCTGATACCACTTTTTGTGCGCAGCGAAAATTTCGACAGCACCTCTGATGTACAACAAGAGAGTAAGATCCTAACTAAATCCCTGTTTCACAAAGAAAACAAGAATCGACAGTGATATATCTCAACAAAGTGGGATATATACTCTTTCTCTCATCAGTTCTAGGACTGACTTGTCGCGGGAACCTAACACGCTATTATAAATCACAGCTAGACAAACTATTTTTACGTGGTTCGACAAGTTGCCCACGTTCACGAGGCAAGGAGGGGGGAGGGATCTACTATTAGAGAGAAAAAGAATACAAATATGGTTGACAATCACACAAAGTCTCAAAAATAAAACCCTCAAACAAACTCTCAAATCTCTCACAATTTCTCTCTCAAAAGGGATGCACAAACCTTCTCAGATCTCCTCTTGAAAGTCGGCGGCTCACTGGGTTTTTGTTTTCTTTCGCCGCTGCTTGCTTACCTTAGGAGCCAATTAAAAAAGCTATATATATAGCTGCAATAATCGGGTGGGCCTGGCCTACTAAACTCGAGAGTGAGCGGCTGGAAAGGGTCACGCGTGCGTCTAGGAGTGTCCCCCACTCACATTCCACGTATTGTCTCATCATCTTCTCAAATAAAAATACAAAATTTCTTCGAAGATATTTAAATTAAATGAAGTAAATGGAATTAAGTTAGACAAACCTGAAAATATTTATAGGCAATATTTTGTAAACAAGAGGGCACCAACATGCACCATTAAGTAACTAAGATGACGTCAAAGTGTCATATTTTAAAATTTTAGAATATTTATCTATAATACTTAAATACTATAGAGCATTTATTTGCTTTGTTTTAAAATAAGGTCATTTAAGTGTAGAGTTGGTGAAACAAGAGGATATTCAAGTGCCCAACTCTTCACGATTATTCGTTAGAAAATATTAGGACGAGGGGAGGATCCCAATTCCATTCAAGTGCAAGTTAGCCTATGTTTCCGTGTCATTTTTTCATGGGTCCTTAATTTTCGACGTAAAACATTTCACAAAGGACGTTTGTCTAATTTAAAAAGGGGAGACTACCCAGCGAAATATATGGGCTAAAAGTTTTGTTTGCTAATTCACCCAAATTAGAATAAAAGCCTTTAATACGAAGTTAACATACACCTCACGTACAACGTACGCAGATACGTAATCTTACGCGTATCATGTACGCAGTTACAATTTTGCCCTTTTAACGCGTCGCTGACGATGAACGCAATTGGGCATCTATAAAAATCCCCCTCTTGTGGTTAACTGTGACTAGTTACTCTCCCGCCTTCTCCCTCTCTCAATCAAGCGCTCGTGGGCACAACAAAGAAAAGTGGCAAGCTTCTCTCTCTCTCATTTTGAATAATTAGGGTTTTGCATTTAGTTTGTGAGAAGGAAATCTTTTGTTTAAAGAACTACAATCTGTTTAATTTAGCGTTTTTATCTCGAAAATGTTTTAGCTCTCATTTTAAAGTATAGTTTCTAGCTCAGAATGTTGATATCTCACGTGAAGTCAGAGTTTTCACCTAAAAAAGGTTGAGCTCTCACTTTGATTAGGGTTTTCGCTTCAAATTCTTCATCTCTCACTGCAAACTATAGGGTTTTTGCCTCAAAAAGTTGATCTCTCACTTAAAGTTAGGGTTTCCGCCTCAAAAGCTTGATTTTTCATTTGAATTAGGGTTTCACTTTAAAATCTCGATATCTCACTTGAAATCAGGGTTTTTGCATCAAAAAGTTTTAATTTTCAATTAAAATCAAGGATTCCGTTTCAAAAAGACGGTCTCACTTCGAATTATCCTCTTTTTATAAAACATTAATTGAATGTTGTGCTTTCATTTATTTTTTTAATGACATTTTTACAATAAGATTGATCACAGGTGGTCAGTTCATGATTTTCATATATACTCATTCATACTTCGAAGCAGCGAAGTTGAAGGATATTATGATGATTCGAAATAAGGTAATTACCTGTTATATTCGTTCACTTATGTGATGGATTTTTTTTTTTTGGTGGTGAAATCAGTTATGTAATAGACTATTCATTAAATTTCCCCTCACTACTCTGCAGGTAGATTCCCAGCAGACAGCCATCTCGATAATGGACAGTGTATAGTTCTGTGAACTCTTAGCCCTTTCACAAACTATTTTTGGTTGGTGAGTTTTGACATGCTTATAGTTATCAGTTAAATTTTAGATGGACAAATAGAATGCACTTCTTCCTTTCTTCCATAGTAATCTTTGTTTACTGTTTTGGTTATATTGTTCATTCAGCAAAACTTAGTGAACATACTTGTTTTTATTTGCATTCTATTTATAGGATCAATGTGTATCATTTCAGACCTTTTATTAATTTGTCAACAAGGATAACAAAGTGATTTCCTCAACAAGGAATTGATACTTTTCTTATAGAGGATTTGCAATGGTCTAATTCATGGTTGATGGACTAAACGTGGTCAAAGTAGATGCTGTTCTGCACTTTCAAACACAACTTTGCTAGGACGCTAAGACCTTTTTCTGGTCCAATGATGGTTCCAGTTTTAGATGGTTAGACTTCTATTTCTTCTTTCTTTAATATTCATCCTCATTAAAAGTCGTTTTTCCTATTATGGCTATTTTACTCTATCTTGTGAATCTACAGAACTTTTTTTGCCTTAGCTTATATTGTTTATGATGACTAGATATTTCTCTATCAAAAGGCTAATTTTTGTGACTTAAAATCCTTCTCATGAAAATGGATTTAACTGCGAATTCTAAATCATATATAGAATATAGTTGTCAGAAAGGTTTAGGTCTAGGCCAGGGGATCGTATTTAGGAAGTCATTCTACTTGTCCTTAATAAGTATACTGCTTAACTAGGTCTTCCAAATTTGAAGTTATTGTAACTGTAGCTCCTTCCTGAGGTTATGTTTCTTTGCTAAATTACTAATTTACTCCTCTTATCACTTAAAGAAACATAAACTTTTTGACTAAATTTTTATTGTTTACGATGATTGAGACTTGTCTGTCAATAGGCTAATTGTTTTAGCTCTAAACTCTCATGAAAATGGATGTTTGGTTGCTATTCCTATCACATCTAAACTTAATTATCTTTGGTTTTCAGGTTTGTGTCAGGAGATAAAATGTTCTAAGTCATTCTAGTTCTTTTTTATCAGTATGTCGCTGTAGTATATCAATTTATAAGATTCCCAATTTCAAGTTTCTAGTGATGATAGGTTCTTGTGCATAGGAGCTTAAACATCTATTTGTTATCAACAGTTGTTTCAGGATGAAATATTTAATTAATTGATGAAAAACATTTCTGTAACTTATAGTATCGTTATAGTCCTCAGGTGATATGTGCACGGGGAGGTAGTGTTCATTTATTGTTCATTTGTTTTTTTCAATCAAAACTACATCTTATTTATCATTCTAGGGATTACCCAGTCTCTTTTTCTGGACAATGATCTTTGGTCAGGACAATTTTTGATGCCAAGTCAATTATTTGGTTTGTCAAAACTACAACTCGTTTTTTAGAACACAATCTGTTGGGACACAATGATCTTTGGTCAGGACAATTTTGGATGCAAAGTCAATTATTTGGTTTGTCAAACTTATAATGTTTGGGAATACTAAATTTTAAAATGAAATGCTTGATTCATATAATCAGTTTTTTTTGAAATTCATCAATAGATCCTTGATTTCCCCTACATCTCTGGGCTCAGTTATGTCATCAATCTACAGCTACAGTGATGGCGCCTTTACTTTAAATTCATTGATCTATTGGTCTAAATGTGGTGGAAGCACTCAGTAAATACAGTAGATGTGAGAATAATTTATCATAACGATGATGTTTTTGTTTAATCATCCATTTTTCTTTCGCTTCTTGCGATTTAAATTTTTAGTGATACCAACTGTTCATCTTTTTCTAAGCTGTTTTGTTCTTTGACAGCGCAGACAAACTGCAATTGAAAAAGCTTCTCATTGCAGGATTGTGCTGAGACCTTGTCTAGCAGAAGGTGCTCTATATTATGCAATGGAATCCCGTGTTTCCTTTTTCTACATGAGGTTGTGCTCTGTAAAAGCAAAAGAAAAGAGTCAGAGAGCTTGGAGGATGAGGAAGAAAATAGAGTTGTTGCTGCAAATAGATCCCTATTTGATTCCAATGAGAAATCCAAGTCAGGAAAAATACTTCCAAAGGCTGCAGGGGGGTGGTGAATGACTCTTCGAGGGTCACTGGAGGAAGATGCCAAGGATGTTGCCAATTTTGGAAGTGCTGATGTTGCCATGGAGTCAATTAGAGACTACTTAAATGGGTGGTAAGGACAGAGGGCAGTAAGCAAAGAGGTGTATCTTCTTTGCTTATATATATATATATATATATATATATATATATATATATTATCTCACCTGAGTTCTCGTATTTTACATAGGCTAGTTACCCAAAATTAAGATTAGCAGGTGGTGTATGACATTTACAAGTGACAAGTTTGAATCCCAGGGGCATAAGGCTATTGCAGGGCCTTCGTAATAATTTCATGCATGGGGTTAATGACATGGTTAATTAAGATAGTAGCCAGCATATCATAAGTAGGATTCTGCTAGAATAAGTCTTGTTTGCACTTCAAAGTAAAATATATTGAGTCTTTTTTAGTCTTCGATTTGATCATAAATAAAATTCTTAATCATATTGTTATTTGGTATGTTATCCGCTTTCCCAGCTGCAACATGATTCTTTTCTTTTAAAGAACCTATATGCAAGATAATGGAAATGGAGAAATCATGAACATATGGGATTTTATCTATTGGATGGTAATAGTTTTTATGGGATTCTCAAACCTTATTTAAGATTTTCCATCTTTCCCTTTTGTAGGCTGCATCACCGCTATTACTTTGTGCAAGAAGCTGATTTTACCAGTCAGGGAAGTCATCACCACAGGCTAATTTAGCCCTTACCATCAGGAGAGGCTGGCTATCCCAGCGCATTAGGCTACTTCAGCAATTTCAGTCCAGAAGTCAGTTGATCCTTTGTGTTAAACAATGAGAGGCAAAAAGAAATTCTCTAGGTAAACGATAATATTGTATCCAATTACTACAACATATCTTTAGCAGACAGTATTTACTCATTAGTCTTCTACACATGATTAACCCTTTAGATTTGTGTTGCAGCTTGCGAGAAAGAGAATACACATTCGAAGCATAGCGAGGAGAGTTTCAAGACATTAGATCGGGTCAGATATTTTGAGGCAGAGAGGTATGCTAGATTCCGTACTCAAATTTGTATTGAAATGTCTTATTGGTAGTTATGCTTAAGGTCTGCTTTACCAACTATTAATCTCCTATTTCAGCTGACTTTTCCGACTCACAACCCACACATATTCTACTTTGACTTTTAATCCGTTTACAATAGCTTTTGTGCTTGAGTTGCATAGTCAAATTGCCAACTAATTAACCTGATAAATTTCTAAGAGGTTTACTACCTAAGTTTGATAGTTGTTTAATGTTGTTGCTGCTTGCATATTAGATTTTTGTCTAAATAAAAACCACTTCAGTGTACACAGTATGAACCAATAACGAGTTAATAGTTACCGGAAAATGTGCAATTAGAGTAAGCATGAGAGGTTGATGATAGGAATGTGTGATAAGCTATAAGGAGGAACTTAAATCTGATTCCAGATGTAATTTATACTGTAAATGGTGTTGGATAGTGTACATAATTGAATTGTTGAAGAATAACTGAACATGAACTCATTTGCTTCAGGCATAATTGGTGATTTATGCAAAGCTGGACTAGATCGAGTCTACCGTCAGTTGTTGAACTATCTTTTACTTAGCATATCAGGATGATCAATATACT
>BQKN01000038.1:1037845-1076618 GCA_022839385.1 Asparagus kiusianus
CAAATCCTAAAATATTGTTAAAACAAACAAAGTTTTAGGAATCTCAACCCATAACAAATTACCTATAGATTTTAAATCCCATGGTGAAATTCATATCCTAAATTTATAGGATTTGATACAAACACCCCCTAAGTAAGGATAGCGATTTCTTGATACATTATTAATTCAGTGGAACGCTGGGTAGCTTGTCGACCTCACTTTGTTCAAATCATTTCTGACAATTATTATACAATCCTTGTCAACCGATGACACGTGTGACGTCGTGTGGAGGTGGTCTGCCAAATATGCATATGGTGGGCTTGATCATCCATTGGGGTGGTGTTTTCACATAAATAAATGGACTGGAATTATGGAGAAAAATCCAAAAAAGAAATCTGGTGATCGGTCAAAACACAAAAATCTACATTGCCTTCCCTTTTCTTGTTATTTTATTTAGATTTGGATCCTCTCTAATATCAAAAAGAAAGTAATGGAATGACCACTATATAATTATAATCATTAATTATCTAGTTGGTGGTTATGATCTTTTTTGATATAGTGTGTTAGATTTAGATTGTATCATAACTACGTACTAAACAAACATCGGTTGAGATTAAAAGTGGTCACTCTGCTACTTTTTTATAGTAAAGAGTATCCAAATTCATTTTGTTCAAATGATATTATATTATAAATAATGATAATTGCATTACTTTCTCGTACGCTACTTCTACACTATAAGAAAGACAACTCCTCTGACAAGTCATTTGTTTGTCAAAATTTAAAAAGAATGGACCTCACATTTTTCTCTCTTAAATAGTGCAAAAGTGTTATAGGCTACAAGTTATCCAAGCATTAATCTCTGCTAGGAAGTCAACGCATGTTTACCCCATCAGATCATTCCAGAAATCGACAGCTCGAGTTGTACCTGCGGCTGATTCCATAAGCCGACAACTTGAGTAGCCGACTTAAAAAAGCAGTACTTGTCAGCCTACCCACCAAATCGATCCTATGAGTACTCGCACTCGGCTTATTGTTCCAGCCGACAACTACCTAGCGAACTAGAAAGGCGGTGTTTGTAGCTGGACAGCTACAGAGGCGGTGTGTCCTCGAACCCCCTGCCAACAACCAACTACCCTCGCATTAGCTTTTGTTCTAATCCCTATAATCTTTATGACTCATCGAATCTAGTTAGCTCCAAGCAATTGTTGTTTTCCCCGCAATAAACTATTGGATGACTCATCTTCACCAGCGGCTAACACCTATCAGATGTCTACCGAGTCAGCTACCTGCTTTGACTTAGCTCAAGTTACCTATCTGCCTATCTGCCCTTCTGGTCCATAAAAGGAAGCCATGCAGCTAAAGGTAACTCTCTGGCTTTTTCATGCAACTTTGAAATCTTCTTCATTATCATCTCATATTTTCGCACTCAAGTTTATATACTAACTTGATCGTCGAAGGAACAACCAGAGAACCAAACTCCGGCCTTTTACGAGTTCTTCGTATCCAGAAAAGAACAGCGGGCTTTCGGACCAACCATCTGAAGAAGCTTGAGGACCCCAATCCAACACTAATCCTTAAATAAACCCCAATTCAACACGAAGTAATGGATTATATTCTTGCATAGGTGATCGTCCAAGATGAGGCTAAGTATTACTGCTAAATTTCAACTTTTTTCAAAAAAGAAACAAAAAGAAAAGAAAAGAAAAGATGCATGCGTCATCTAACTCATTTCATTTATAAGTTATGTAGTTTTGAAGAAATGTACAATTAGAAGGTGTAAATAATTCTCCAAATTAAATGCTTCTTAGATTTCACAAACATTGCCAAAAAAATACTTATATTTATTGAAAAGGAAAAGGGATAATCTATTTTAACTCTTTCCATATTAGCCAAATTCGCTAATACTGGTGAAAGGGCATGGATGACAATTTTTAAAACAAGAAAAAGAATTAGATTATATTGGATTTTTTTTTTTTTGCATCTTTCCAAACATTATATTTTTTTGAAAAATATCTTATTTGAAAGGCATAAATTTAGTATGCGTTAGGTTCATATTACTCTTTTATTAACTGATATTAATTTGTTTTCCGTCTTAACTCACTGTTAGAAGAACGTATTCAACTATAATGCATTAAATATACAACTCATGTATACTCAACAAAATGTATCCGTCCATTGTCAGTGTGTCAACAAATCTTGAAGTTCAATAAATAACAAATTTATTTATGTTTTGGGTCCTTGAAGCATTAATCTTCCTGGAATTCACTTGAGTTGCGTGACAAAATTTTCTCTGAAGTAAGCAGAAATTTGATCAAACTGTGCAAATTTTTGTCTAAGCTATGTAGGTGGAATTTTTTTTTTTTTTAATGTTGATGCTGGTGAAGAGAAACTTAATAAAACCAACTACTAGTGTGCAGCAATCTGGTATGGTTGGAAATGTTCACAAAGGTGGAGTTCTACCTTTTAAGGAAAGAAACGGTGCAAGATGTTTCTCCTAAAATTGATAAAGAAATAAAGAAGAAAAAATCACTCAGTTTCTCTATATGTTCGGTGAAATCTGAAATAAAGTGGCTTTCAAGCCCTATTTAAAAAAGTTAGGGTTCCTCAATTTTTTTAAAACCTAGCTGTTCCCTTTTTTTTTTAAGCAAAACAATTGATTTTTCAACCATATTGTCATAGCTTATGTAACTTAGCGAAAACAAACGACAACGAAAATACAGCACTTCTACTTCCCTCATCACACTCCAAACTGGATGAAACTTTTGAGATTTGCATACTAACATTAAACATTGTTACCGGTCAGGACTCAAGTGCACAAGTACAGATTCTATCAGAACACCTTCAATGAATTGATTTATACCATTCACACGTGGTTAACAGGTTAGTTTGAGAATTGTAATTATTTTATCTATAATTTAACCACTCCTTTCCCATAATAGTGGTTCTGGTAAGATTTCTACTGTTTGTGCACCATCTAACGGACACGGAGCACTGATGATTTCTCTCAACATTCAAAGCATATGCAAGCGTACAACTTACAAATTTCAGCAGATATACATCAATCAAGTGAAGACATAGATAGAGGTAAAACTATACATTTCTGTTCACGTGATATAAGATTCCCTCCTTTACCTGAACCACATACATGATGTACACAACTTGGAATTTTAACGGTTTCCGGACACAATATGAGACTTTTTATTATTGAATCCGTAGCCACAGGTGGACAACTTACAAAATCTTGGCCTCGATTTCCTCCAGTGTAAGCCCCTTTGTTTCTGGTATGAAGAAGAATATGAAGAGGAGAGAGAGCAAGGCAAGGATCCCAAACCCTGCAAAAAGGGCACCAGTACCTACAAGATCCTGCAATCACATCAAGTAAAACAAATAAACATGAGGCAGAGGTAGCACTGATGACAATGAAGAACAATCACCATAAACATTAATTAGATAAGATTGATTGCTAAACAATCTCGCGGTTATAAAGTTCAGGCCTCTATGTCTCTGAGGTGTATGGGAGACTCACTTTTCTATGCAAATTGGGAAAGGGGTTATAAGTTGGCGTTAACAAGCAGGAAAAGGGAGAGAATGTGTTTAATTTGCATGTGAGGACAATTATGAAAGTGGTAAATATAAGACTGGTGACGCATCAATTTTTCTATAAGATTGCTCCTGAGATATGGGGTGGTTCTAAGGGGAAAAAGAAGTGGTGATTAATTCCCTCTCTATTTGTTTTGCTAGAAACAAACCAGCAAAGACGTGACCCATCAAATATATGCTCGTCTCAAAAATAATAGCCGTCTAGAAACTATACAATTTGGTTTTTCCATGCAAAAGCATGATAATTAGTGAATCCAACATAAAAGTTTAGGGTACATATGAGGGGGAAAAAACCCTTAACTTCGGACAAATAATCACACAACCCCCCTTAAGTTTCAAGATATCAGAAGACCCCCCCCCCCCCCCCCCCAAAAAAAAAATTCTCCTCTCTCTCAAGTTTAGGGGTTATCAGAAAATCCCTTTCAACTTCAAGTTTATCAAAAAAAATTCCCTAACAGCATTAACTGCAATTTGTCACATAGGTGGGTAAAAAAACACGACCTTTTTCCCTGTGAAAATTGTGGTTCACACTTTTCGGGGGGCTTTTCTGATACAATTTTAAAGTTAAAGGGGGCTTTCTGATAACCCCTAAACTTGGAGGGGAGGGGGTTCTGATATTTTGAATCTTAAGGGGGTTATCTGATAATCGTCCAAATTTAAGGAGGACTTTCTGATATTAAGCCTAAAAGTATATATGTTACAGCTACCAATGCAATAGGAGAAAACACACTCATTTGGTTATGGCAATCCTAGATCCATATGTTTTTGATGTTAACATACAAATCATGTCTTTACTACAATCCGGATAATCACTGAGTCCCCGTGGAATCAACAAAATGTACCCATACCCCTTGTCAGTCATGTCAAAGAAACATACATGAATTTTATGTAATATTGAGTATCTATGGCAGGCTATCTAGAATGAATAGACTCCATCAAGAAAGCATCTCAGGGACATAGCTATAATATCCTTCTTTTAAGAAAGAGTATACTTGCATAGGAGAAAATCTAGCCTGATTTGGAATAACTGGCTGCCAGATATATGGTGCTGGAGGAAATGTCACAGATAGTTTAACTAGAGAGGTGTTTGCTTAACATTTTTCCATTAATGTTTCAATTGATACTTCATTTAGACTATTACTATGAAAATTTATGGTTATCACGTTTTGGGAATCATGTCAACTAAAACATTAAAGTATTTTCGATCCCCACACAAAAAGGGACATGCAACATCACCCCATAATGAAGTTCAAAAAAGAGTACCATAAATCTAATCTAAGACACTTTTTAGTTTTTACAAATCAAATTAATTTACATGACTATAAGTCTAGACTAAACTATCATATTGACATGTCAGGAAATTGAAAGGAAATTAATGGATCATCATTGGTATGTATCCATTATATGGTAATGGTGTATACATTCAAACAAAGATTGAGGATAGACATTTTCATACCCTAACTATTTTAGCCAGCAAAGTAATTGCATGAGTTTGATGAATCTTTGCATATTAAAGGACCATGAATATGCATGCTTGAAAACATGCATATTCTTAGTTGCCAAAAGTTCCAGAGCATCTTACCCCGATTGGCGAGAAAGCAAAAGTCACCAAAGCATTTGAGGCGAAGTTAACAAGCACTGCTATACTCAATCCACGCCCTCTCAGACGCAGGGGGAAAATCTCAGAAATCATCAACCAACCAATGGGGCCAAATGACAACTGCAGAAAAAGTTTTCTTTAAAAGGTTACTACTAATAATAGCTCAAACTTTTAGTTGATAAAAGTGCTCATATTCATTGCAAAGACAAGCATGTCATACTACAGAGTACAGGCTATAAAAACACCAAGAAGAATGAACACACAAGACAAAAGACTGCAACATAAATCAAGAGCAGTTTTATTAATATAATGTATCCAGAGAATGAGGAGGGAGAAAATGCACCTGATAACAGCCAACATACAGCAGCAGTGCAATTACTGCAACAAATGCAGAACCCTTGAACAACATATAATATGATGAAAGTAGGAACAGGGAAACAGTCTGCAACATCACGAGATAATACGCTCATTAGACGTGCATATCATATAGAAGTCGGATAATGAACAATAGTAAATGTTTCCTGTTCTCTAAGGATCTTCTTTCCATATTCTATGAGATTATGGAATTCAACCTGTTCACATATGCAGGTATCATGCACATCTATGCAATTCTATAATGGTCTTGCTATTTTTCTATATAACTAATTAGTAGTGCCTAATTATTAGTTACTAAACTGCAAGGCAGTTCTCCTGGATACCATGTTTAGTTGGTATAAAGTTCATGGATACAGATGAGGAAAAATATACGAAAGCCCGTTACATATCTGATGTTGCTAGAATAAGTTGTATTTCCTACAGATTCCTTTAAATGGGTATATCCATTATCAATATAATAATAATAATAATATACAGTATTTCTCAACAAGAAAGAAGAAAATGATTGATAAGAAATTCGCTCGATTAACCTAATCAAATGTTCTCTGATATGGTTATATAAAAGACATGGGTTTAAATTTGATTTGCGGTCCACAAGGAGTTAACCTGCGAGAATAGAAGAACCTACATCTGGGTCTAGTAGATGTATGGGCTGTCTAGTTACTACTTATGTAAGAGTAGCGCTGTTAAAAATTGACAGCAAGAGACAATATACTTACAATCCCACTAACACCACCAATGAGCAAAGGCCTCCTCCCGATTTTGTCCACCACGAGAACCGCAATTCCAGTCATTATCAACTACATAAGAAAGTAGATAACCTATTAATCCTTGGTACAAAACAAGCTGTCAAGCTGTCAAGCTGTGCAAGACGAAGTTATCTCCTCTCGTAAAGTGAAATGAGAAGATACAATCCAAAACTTCTTGCATAAATAAGTCTAGTTCATTAATGAAATAAAGAGAAATATAGAAGAATGTGCAGGTGAGGCTTAAGTTACAGTAGGGAACTAAAAGTATCAAGTTGTGGACAGAAAAATGGTTTCACCTTTCTTAATAATTTTTTCCAGAAGTGATAAAATGTTAAGGAACAAGTACAGTGAGGAATCCACAACTCAGAATAATTGCAAAAGAAGCATATACTCGTGACTAAAATATGACACACGTCTGCCCATCAATCTCACAAGAAAAACCAATCAAATCTATCAGTCACTACATCCAAGCAGAGGGACACTATCTCACTGTCAGTTACAAGGAAAAAAGGGGAAAATAAGAAGAAAATGATTCAATATATCATCCAGTCTTCTTCTGATCGCCATGATTAACATCTGGCACAGAACTGGATATTGTTACCAATTTTAACATAATGTGTTGTGGTGTGACTCAAATCCTGAAGTAATTCGATTTCGAAATCTTCAACCATGATTGCATGTGGTAGTCATTAGAATTTGAGTTGGTGTAGACATCTTAACTAAGTCTTAATCCTAGTGGAATAAGGACTTTTGATCTAATTGGATTGGATTCCAATAGGCCCATGTTGGAGTTCTCATAGTCCAAGTGTTGATAGGATTGATTTGTCACGAATTGGACTCACATTAAAATTCTATTCCTATACGGTTTCCTATTGGCCAACGACTTGGAGAAGCTCCTATAAAAGAAGGCCCGACAAGTTCTATTAAGCATCATCATCAACTATAGCACCAATATAGAGAGAAACAAAGTTTCTTCGGAATCCCGTCGTCATGAATTATCTCTTCTTTTGTTCCTTATATTTAGAGAGATTGTACGGGAATCTTACGGTGTTATTTGGGATTGAGTGATTGAGAGATCTCCACTTTGTATTCCTCACTATTTAGTAAAGTTTTTCTCCTCCTTCGCCCGTGGACGTAGGCTAAAAGCCGAACCACGTATATCTTTATGTTCGTGTGTTCTTGATATATTTCGTGCTTTCGTGTGATTGATATTAGCTTGTCCTGGGGAGTTTGTCATAACAAATTGGTATCGGAGCCCTCAGCTAACGATCGAACGAGAAGATGACGACAACCACTACTAAGTGGGATATCGAGAAGTATGACAGCAACATCAGTTTTAGCATTTGGCAAGTAAGGATGATCGGCGTGTTGACACAAAGCGGATTGAAGAAGGTTTTATTTGGGAAGTCAAAGAAACCGGCTACTATGATGGAGAAAGATTGGAACGAGTTGGATGATAGAGCTCTCATAGCGATTCAGTTATGTTTAACAAATGAAGTTTTGCAAGAAGTTCTCACAGAAAAGATAGCCACTGATTTGAGGTCTAAATTGGAGGATTTATATTTGACGAAGTCGCTCATTAATCGTCTCCTCTTGAAGCAACGTTTGTACACACTTCGGATGTCAGAAGGTATACGCATCAAATCTCATATTGATGAATTTAATTTTGTGATTATAGATTTGAGTAAGATTAATGTTAAAATCGATAATGAAGATCAAGCCTTATTGTTATTGTGTTCTTTGTCACCTTCCTACAAGCACTTCAGGAATACTATAATCTATGGTCGAGATTCTATTGGCATCAAGGACATCAAAGAGAACTTGTTCAATAAAGAGAAGATCGACAAAGAGTTGACTATAAGTAAATGTAGCGATAAAGCTGATGGCTTGTTTGTTCGAGGAAGATCGAAAGAAAGGGGCTTTGAAGGTAACAGGTATAAGTCGAAGCACAGAAATTTGACCTGCAGATATTGCATGAAGAAAAAGCACATCAAGACTGATTGTTACAGATTGCAGAACAAGAATAAACAAGAAGAGTATGAAGGAAAATCAAAGGTGAACTCCGCTGAAGTTGATATTGCTGAAGATATGATTTTATTGCCTACAGATGATATAAATAGTTGCATGGATAATTGGATTTTGGATTCGTGTTGTTCCTCTCATATGTGTCCTAATCGGGACTGGTTCACTACTTATGAAGCTATTGATGGTGAAACTGTTCTTATGGGGAATAACGTCTCATACAAGACTATTGGGAAAGGCACAATTCGGATTAGGATGCATGATAGAGTCATCAGAACTTTGACAGATGTTAGACATGTTCTAGGTTTAAGAAAGAATCTCATCTCTTTAGGCACCCTTAATAACATTGGGTGTAACTTTTCAGGTGAAGGTGGAGTTCTTAGGGTTATAAAAGGCTCTCTTGTATTTATGAAAGAAAAGAAAATTGGCAACTTATATGTTTTGAAGGGTACTACTGTTACCGATTGCATCGTCGATATCAGTAGCTGATACTACTAGATTATGACATATGAGACTTGATCATATGAGTAATTATGGGTTGGCCGAGTTGAGTAAGAAAGGTCTTTTATGTGGACAGAGTATAAAAAAATTAGGATTCTATGAGCATTACATCTATGAAAAGCATAAAACAGTCAGCTTTAGTACGATAGTACATCAGACTAAATATATTTTAGATTATATACATTCAGATATTTGGGGACCTTCTCAAGTTGCCTCGAAGGGTAGTAGTTCCAGATACTTATTGACCTTCATTGACGACCCAAGAAGGTTTGGGTCTATTTTTTGAGACATAAATATGTGGTGTTTGTGACTTTCAAGCAGTGAAAATCTTTAATTGAGAAGGAGACTGAGAGGTTGATTAAGAGGCTTAGAACTGATAATAACCTTGAGTTTTGTATAGAAAAAATTTAATGAGTTCTGCAAGGAGAGAATTGCTAGACATCGTATATTCCCTCGCACGCCGCAACAGAATAGAGTGGCAGAACGTATGAACAAAACCTTATTGGAGAAAGCTCGTTGCATGATGTTTAATGCAGGTTTAGGCAAGAAATATTGGGCGGAAATAGTGAATACGGTTTGTTACTTAGTGAATCGGTCGCCGTCTACTGCTATTAGTTGTAAAACTCTAGAGGAGGTTTGGTCCGGTAAGTCTGCAGATTGTTCTGATCTTAGAATATTTGATTGCCCTGCATATGCGCATATTAGCCAAGGGAAATTTGAGTCGCAAGCGAAGAAGTGCATATTCCTAGGTTATGCATCAGATGTTAAATGTTTTAGGTTGTGGTGTCCTGATCCGAAATCTCCTAAAATTATTATCAGCCGTGATGTTACTTTTGATGAGTCTACTATGTTCCACCAAAAATAGCCATCGATTTTAGTTGATGATAAGGTGTGCACTACAGGACATAAGGTGGAGTTAGAAATTCGTGATTCAACTCTTTAACAGGATAAGACTACGGGAGTTCAGCATCCAAATTTCGTTCAAGTAGATGAAGCACCTCAGCAACTGCAGGAAGAGCAGGATATACTATTGTTAGAGATCGATCTAGACAAAATATTCGACTACCGCGAAGATATGAAGATATGATAGCTTATGCATTGTCGGTTGATAAAATTGTGCCCTTCAGCTATTCAGGAGCTACTTTAGGTGATGACTTCGCTAAGCGTTACGGTCGTCGTGCGGACAATTCAATCGATTTGTTGAGGAGGCCTCTTTCAGGTGGCAAGTTCAAGCGGTACTTGGACTTGATCGATACGTGCCGCACTTAGACGCCCTACGAGGCTATTGGAGATGGTGGAGTAAGCTAGTTTTTGAAGTGAAGGATTTCTACGCATTTCAGTCAAGGTGGAGATTTGTTGTGGTGTGACTCAAATCCCAAAGTAATCTGATTTCGAAATATTCAACCATGATTGCATGTGGTAGTCATTAGAATTTGAGTTGGTGTCGACATATTAACTAAGTCTTAATCCTAGTGGAATAAGGACTTTTGATCTAATTGGATTGAATTCCAATAGGTCCTTGTTGGAGTTCTCATAGTCCAAGTGTTGATAGGATTGATTTGTCACAAATTGGACTCACATTAGAATTATATTCCTATACTGTTTCCTATTGGCCAACAACTTGGAGAAGCTCCTATAAAAGAAGGCCCGTCAGGTTCTATTAAGCATCATCATCAACTATAACACCAATATAGAAAGAAACAAAGTTTCTTCGGAATCCCGTCATCGTAAATTATCTCTTCTTTTGTTCCTTTTATTTAGAGAGATTGTACGAGAATCCTGGGGTGTAATTTGGAATTGAGTGATTGAGAGATCTCCACTTTGTATTCCTCACTATTTAGTAAAGGTTTTCTCCTCCTTCGCCCGTGGACATAGGCTACAAGCCGAACTATGTATATCTTTGTATTTGTGTGTTCTTGATATTTTTTGTACTTTCGTGTGATTGATTTTAGTTTATCCTGGGGAGTTTGTCATAACATAATGCATAATTTTGCTGTATGAAGGAACTTAAAAACTATTTTTCATAAATACATGTTGAAATTGTAGCCCGAAATATATTATAATCCATTTCCTTATGGAAGAGATATCTACCTTCAGTATACCAAGAAGAACTGAAACACGTGTAGCATCTGCTGCAGCAGAAAACCCTGCACTCTGTTGGGGGTGGAGGTGGGGGTGGGGGGGGGGGGGGGGGAGGGGAGAATAGCATTGGTAAATTTGTAAGGTTATATAGACTTGTAGGAATATTCTAATTTTACTGAAAGGTTAAGTGACAACACCTGAAGGATGGTGGCAGCATAATACAACACACTGGGTTGCCCTGTGATCTGACATTCCAGTGAAAATTGAGTTGGTCGATCAATTTCATGCTCCATAAAGTTTATCAGAAAATTTCTGAATATTGAAAGAAAATTACAATTTAAGAATGATAGAGGATGTCATTACCTGCTGAAAGAAGACAAGTCCTGCACCAATTACAAGAGCTTTCAAGCACTTTCCTTGAAATATTTCAAAGAAACTTGCTTCTTTCTCTTCAGAAGTAGAAGCAAGCTCATCCAAAATCGCATCAACTTGGTCTGAAGCTGAACCTTCGTTTACTTGACCTCTCAGGCGACACAAACAGCAAATAGCAAGATGTTTTGCTTCAGGCAGATTTCCCTTGCCCTGTATGGTGCATAAAAGCACCCAGCGAGGTGATGGTGGTAGCCACCACATTCCAAATGCCATAATGACACATACAGGTGCACTAGTAGCATACATATAGCGCCAACCGGCAACAACATCAACAAAGAGACTGCCAGTTATGTAGCCAAACTGCGCGGCAGAAGGATCAATGGATACTCGAAATCAGAAGATAGGATAAAAGACACAACATGACTCCTATACTGAAAAACTTACAAGCATTCCTATGACTATGAAGAACTCTTTCAGAGAAATCAGTGTGCCTCTTATTTGAGCTGGGGCAGTTTCTGCAATATACATTGGAGCAGCATGCATAGCCTAAATAGAGAAAATAACCAAGTAAGAATTTTAGACAAAACCAAATTGTAAGAACTAAGAAATGATTAATTCAAAACATTAGAAATAATCTTCAAACTGGAATAGATGTCAAAACTGCGCCGAAATAAGTCTCAAAAAGTCAAAAAAAGAGATACTGGGAGAGAGAGAGAGAGAGAGGGGGGGGGAGGGAGGGAGGGAGGGAGGGAGAGATTAAGGAGAAAAACTCGGGGGAAAAACCCCCCACCCATGCACATACGCACAGAAAAAAGGGTATAAATGCATAAGGAAAAGGAAACTCTATATCAATCACAAAGACTTGTAACCCTCAGTTTGAACCCCCTTTACGATATTAATGGACAGAGTTGCAGTTTGGATCGAGAAAGTGAGATCAGATAGAAAAGTGCAAACAATGGAAGTACTATTAAGGTTTCAAAGGCTCTGTAATCAAGGAGAATAAAAGATTCAAGTAACAGGACATTGGAACTTTTGGAATATAGAATGGATTCTTAATCTGTTTTCCTTTTTTATTGCAAGTCCTAAGTTGTTACAAACTTACAATGCGCGAGTGACTCTATATAGAAACAGAACTTTCATTTGACACATTAACAAGACTGGGCTCATCTTATATCCCACCTCTTTCCCCTTTTTTGTGGGTGGTTTTTGTGGGTGGTTTTTGTGTGTGTGTGTGTGTGGGCGCGAGGGGGGGGGGGGGCACTACATCAAACAGGGGAAGAACATGTTTTTTTGCAGACCACTTAAAGACAAAGTTATCTTAGAACACATGCTAGGGAGGAAAAACATTCTAACTGGAGCTTTCTAACTACAAGTAAGGTTCAGGTAATTACATCAGCTTTGTTCAAGAAACATGGAATTTTTTTTTGTTACTTTTCTTTTCAAAAACAATTACAATAAGGATAGAAACGAAATTAACCCTAAAATTTTGAATAAACTTAAGATAAGGGGTAATATAGAGGGAATAAAGCAATTTTGAGGGCAAATTTAGAATTATCACAATTTGTAGGGGAATTTTAAAAAATAATTACAATTTGGAGGCGAAAACACACTTTAATTTTATAGAAGGTAGATAAGTGGTTACATGTAAAACCTTATATCTACTGAAGAATAGATTAGTGGCAAAATAGTGGTGATTGACAAAAAACAAGTCAGATATTGTAATGCACCACTGTTGAAAGAAAGTGAGGACATATGTGTCCTGAAACAGGATGACTTCTCAAGCAACATAGCATACAGTACACAGTCATGGTAACATAACAAACTTCATCAAATATGTTCATGCAAAATATGAGCTTCAAGGACGGCTACAAACCATAAAATACCACCACTGACATCATTAGACAGCATTGTGAAATGTGTTTAAAATTTGGAGGTTACATGTTGAAGGAAAATTAAGTAGCTAATATTGATGTGTAATGATTCTAAAGCAATCTATTAAACATTGACAGGCCAATGAAATGCATTCTCTACTGAGAAAGTTGTGGATTAGAAAAGAAAGCAAGGAGATGAGTTTAATTGCAAGGAGATGAGTTCAATTACCAGCCCGATTCCTGCGCCAAATACAAACCGCCCAAGTACCATAATAGGAAAGTTGGGTGCTAAAGCTGTGAGGAGAGCCCCAAGAAAATACAGCATCGAGGAGACAATTAATTCTCGTCGTCTCCCTTCATGAAAACATTGGGAACCAAATTATAAAGATATTTACACCATAGAAGCAAATCTTAGGGCCGATGAATCTTTAACAAACCTAAAAAATCTGCAACAGTGAATGCTAAAGCCGAACCAATCAAAGCCCCATATAATGAGCCACTAACCTGCAAATTTCAAATAACCATATTAACAACTAATAAATAAATAAATAAACCAAAAAAAAGACATGGTATATGTTGACTCACCACAAGGCCAATTTCCACCGAACTCAAATTATACCATGTTGTACCACTTAATGTCGATGACTGCATATATCAATATGACGAGGAACAGAGGTAAGGTTCATGTTCAAAATTGCGGATCATAACATGAGCAACTTAATTTTTTTTTTTTCTCAATCCCAATTTATACCTGTAAGGAGATTGTTGCACCTGATGTAGCTCCAATGTCATAGCCGTAGAGCAACCCTCCCAAAGCTGGGAATAAAAACCTAAAGTTCACCTAGTTACTCATAAAACTACAAATAAAGGAAAACCAAAAGAATGGTAAACTACTTGTTCAAATATCCTATTTTCCACCGAAAATGCAAAAGTTCACCTAGTTACTCATAAAAATACAAAGAAAGGAAAACCAAAAGAATGGTAAAATACTTGTTCAAATATCCTATTTTCCACCGAACATGCAAGATAGGTCAGCATTTACTGGGTGCTTGGTTCACTTGAAAACATTGGAAAAGCCTAGAAAACCCCTACACCACCACCAAAGAAAACAAATCCCATTTTAGGATTCCTATTCTTTGCTTTGGTTCACATTTTTTTAATGGGAAAGGTTTTTTATAAAGTGGAGGAAAACCCCCCCAATTCATTGCAACCCAACCTCTTCATATGGGCTGAAAATGGGTGGAATTCTGACACCCACTCACTGCATTTCTTGCGTTATTTGGGTTTTCACCCACAAAATAACTAGGGAGATCTATGGTCACCGTCTCATTTCCCCCTCTCTCCTCTCGCTTCGCGCTTCTTTCTCTAAACATAAGTAAAATCCTAGCTCCGCTGTGAACCAAAATCGCTCACAAAACTTGAAATTTTGGTTAAATAATTGAAGAATCTGAAATATTTTATGTTGTTGAAGACGGATTGAGGAAGAAATTTCAGATTTGGGGCTATGGATTTCATGAATTTGATGCTAATGACGATCGTGTTCTAAGGTCTTGTTCTGATAGTTCAGAATCTTACTTCTGGGGCTTTTGTTCGCTTGTTTTCCCCAAAAATCTCCTAACCTGAAGCCTTGACCTTTTGTTCTTTGATTCCTATGAAAAGTTTTCATTGTGCTTTTAAAATCTCGATTTTCTTCAGATCTAATTGAATTCTGAGCTAGGGTATATTTTATTCTACTACCTTTTACTTCCTGAAGTTAAAAAATGGTTTTTTTAAATAATTTTTTGAGTTGTAAAATTTAGTAGAGTTGGTACATGTTCGTAATCCATGTTGCTTCTGATAGATGTTGATGTATGCACCCGTTGCTATTTTTATTTCATTCTTAAAATTTTTTAATTTTCCTTGAAATGAAATAGACTGTAAGATGCATTTCTCACTAAAATACTTACTTTTCATATCTAGAGCACTTAAGATAATCTCTCAGGTGATGTATTACATGTTCATGTATGTTGAATTTTATTTATACAGTTTTTTAAGTGATTCATGTGTTCTTAAAATTTAGTTAATTAAATTTATAATGTTCTAATTAAGTTTTTAATGAAATTAAGTATGTAATCATGCAATACATGATCTTTTTTTTCTTCACATATAGTAATTCATGTCTACTTAAGATAATCTCTCTGTTTATGCATTACACGTTCATGCATGTTCTGTTTTGAATGCAAATGGTGGGCTGCTTTGTTTATGTATGGATTTTAATTTTTAATTAGTTTGCTTTACATGGTCATTTAATTTTCCATGCTTTCGCATTTAGTAATTCATGATGTATTACTCACTATGTGTAAATTGATTTGTACAGTTTAAGCAATGTACAGTAGAGTGAAAAATTAGCATGTAAAATAATTTCCAAATAACTAAATATGATTATACTAATTATGCTTCTATTCTCTATGTTGTTTCTATTATTTATCTGATTGTGGAGAGTTTTGTCGATGAACTTCTGTTAATGTTCATAAGCTTTTAGTTCACTTATCGTACTTCTATTCTATTAATGTTCATGCATGTTGCTCCTGTTACATTCAAACTGGGCATTATAGTGATCTCCCTTCATGGTTTTTGATGGTCAAATTTGACAGAATCAAGGTTATTTCATATATGATCTTCTTGGTTGGTATACACATGTGCTTTGACGATTTCCCTTTGCTCCGCTATGATGAGTGTGAATTTCTGAGATACGCAACCATAATTTCTACTGGCATTGTATAGGCGGCACGAACCGTAATTGTAGCCTACAATGTTAGTAGCAATTAGTGGTGTAGCATATCATGATGAGCATAACCAAAACTAAGCACATCAATCGTTATTGTAGTTGTTTTTGGTGGATTGTTCGGCTACTCGCAATGCCTTCTACATATATTTTCCTGTAATTGTTATCCCTTGCTCAACTATGTTGGCTGCAAAACATTAATAAGCAAATTGGTCCTCGTATTTGACCGTTAGCAAGAGGAGCTGTTATAAAGTTTGGGTTGAGATTTTTTTTAAGGTTACCCCCTTTTTAATAGTGCTAAGGAACATAATATGGAGAACTATAATGTTATAGTTATATTAGGAATAATATATTAGGAGTATAAATTAGAGATTTGGTGATTGAGGGATATAAGTGAATAATTGTAACTAGGTAATTGTGTTTAGTCCCACGTGACTACACAATAAACTTCTTGTTATTGTATCCCTGTATAAAGGGGAGCAGTTGTAGCTTTTGAAATATGAATGAGAATCTACTATTTTATTGTTTAACAAATAGCATGATAAATTTTTTCATTTTGCGGGTGGTAACTTCACCAAAGGCATTCTCATTCAACTTTGCTATTGTTGCTTATTAGCAATCCAAACAAAAAAAAATGGTAAAAAAGGGTTTCTGCAATTTTAGTTTTCCTATTTTTTTGTGTTCAAACCAAACTAGAGATTACAAGGCCCATGCTTTCCCACACAAGTTTTCAATAAACATTTTTCCGAGAGAACCACAGAAATGGTTGGAAAGGGTTTTAGCACCTTTTTTTTTCAATTTCCTATATTTTTAGGAAATGAACCAAACACCCCCTTAATTATAAGAAATCACACAAACAGTTACCAAGCCAAACAGTCCTTAAAAGAACTCTTTGCGAACTTTAATCTTCAGAGCAAGAGCAGCTAGCCATCATCATTGCTACGTGATTTAAGACCGCTGATTCTCAATTTTTTATTCCAATACGATAGGTAAACGACTCAAGAGATGGTGGAAATACTAACGGGAGAATCGCAGCTCCGATCGAATAGCTCTCCTGCGACCGCTCCTCCCCAACCAGGGGCTCCCTCTCGGTGCCGATCTCATCCCCCGAACCCTAATCCAAAAAAAACCCCCAAATTAACACGAATTTTCAAACCATAATCAAGAATCGAAGAACCGGAGCCCGAGCGTAGATTACCTGCTTGCCCATGAGCCCAGAGAAGAAGGAGAGCTTAGCTCTCCCCTCGTCCAAAGCCTCGGACGCCATTAACAGAAGGAGCTGGGGTTTTGAGAGCGATTCTCAGAGAGCGGTGAGAGGGAAAGGAGCGAGAGTGGGGGGTTGGGTTTTGTCTTAAATAACGCACGGATGAATCGGTGAATGGTGATGTAGCCAGCACAGCGGCGGATGAGAATTCGCGCTCGTGTTGCTGTTTATGACCGCAACCGACCGACCTGTCTCGTGTCGAAGCGCGGGGTGCGTAATGATTGCGGCGAGAAGGAACGGGGAGGTTGGCTGGTTGGTGACTGCTGTCGCCACGGAGGATTTAGATTATCCATCCACAATCTCTTCTATATAGTCAAACTAGAATAAGATTCGTGATTGGATTAGTAAGTGGAATTTGTTTTTTGTTTTTTTTCTTAAATCTTCTCTTTTCTTTTCCTTTGTGTCCGACTCTATTAACCTGTTTGGATGAAGGGGAAAAAAAAGGGAATGGGAAGGAAAATTTTGGTTTAGCTTCGTTATTTGGGGGATAAAGAAGGGAAATTTCTCTTCCTTCCCTTCTCTTAGTCATCTCCCAACCACGCCATATGGGAAAATATTGAGGGGAAAAAAAGAAAAAAGAAGAGCTAACTAGAGGAGCATTTCAATTGTAGAGTACATTAGAAGTTGCAGGTAAGTAGGTAACCCTCCCATTTGTGTTTTTAAGAGTATTAAATGCTCTTCAACCAATTCAAAATTCGAGAGAAAGTGGAATATTATGTGCAATTTATTCATCTTAAAAATACCAATCTAGGAATAATAATAAGTATTAATAAAATAGTTGAGATGTGATATTGAAAATATATGTGCAAGGGTTGACTGTTATTTCCTTTAACATCATCTTGCTGCATTACATGATATTTTTCTAGTTGCTTCTGCCTTTTCGAAAGGGAAATATGTTTGCAAATAACACTATGTTCGGTTCGAGATGAAAATTTTGAATATTTGTTATAATGAAATTGCATTCGTTGCTTTAAAATCAAGATGGGTAATCTTTAGGGGCTTAAAATAACTACAATTAAACAAGGAAGAGACTTTATGTGTCATTTTCTTCTTCTTTTCCTCTAATGTCTTTTGTATTATTATTAGAACTAGTATGTCATACGTACGTTGCACGTGATGCATATTAAGAAACTACAAAAGCTTAAATATTTGACGGCCAAGTAATTTTTCACTTAACAATTTTACAATTATTTATTAAATACATTATTCACATAGAACATATGCTAATTGCGAATTGCCTGTAGCTTTAAACAATCATCCACTAAATAATTTTTCATATGAATAGAAATTTTAGGTTTCGTAATTTTCCCATTAGGACCTGATATCATTCTGTAAGCATACAGATTGTGGAAAATGATTTTATGAGCAAAATTTCATAGGCAAATTGAAATAATCAATATCAATCTTACGTGTCTGACTTTTGGAACTTGATATTTGAGCCGAAGATAATACAGGTGCATGCTAGGATAGTGGCTGGTTTTGAATTTTTTTATTGAGTTCTCTTGCTTTGGTTGCTAATGATGAAAAACATTCGGGGGAAATTAATTTGCAACAATATACGTGATGGTGATATCACAAACAAATTTTTTTAGTATTGAATCATAGAATATATTCCTTATCTTCCACATGTTCTCTCTTTGACCAGTTATGGTCACATTTTCATAATCCTCAGCTGATGATTTGTTTTAGCAAAAGACAACATCATGATCTTTTACCTGCATATGGATATAACCAAAGTTAGGGCCTTATTATACCACCTAATAGGTAAAAAAGATCACTGATATTGACAAACCTCAGTCTCAACGTGACCAGTTACAATGATAAAGATTATGTTACCAAGGTGTTGCATTTTTAAAAAAATATACGAATATGAAGATAAAAAAGAGTAAGATGATTAAATCTATACGTGGAAGGTTAACAGCTTTGTTTGCAACTTCGAAGGATGATTAAATCATATTTGCTTGCATTTCACCCTTCGAAGCTTTGTTTGCAACTTCGAAGATAAAAAATTTAGGGCCTTATTATACTACCTAAAGAAAAATAAATATGTGAGATGTAACAACTTCGAAGGGTGAAATGCAAATAGTTTTTAAAGATAGAAAATGAGAACAAATAAAAACCAAACCAGACAAATAACACTCAATGGTTATGTATTAGTTATCACTGAAATTAGGGAGACGCTCAGTAAAACATTTTCACAAGAAAAATATAGAACATTTTCTTTTTTATGCATAATCAATTTGGCATATTTTACATGTACAAAAAGGAAAAATGCCAAGCTATATCTTCGAAAATTCTGAACTGAAGATTGAGTGCTTGTTTTCTAAAGATAGAGAATGAGAATAAATAAAATCCAAAGCAGACAAACAACAGTCAAAGCTTTTGTATTAGTTCACTGAAATTAGGAAGACGCTCGCTAAAACCTTTTCGCAGGAAAAATGTGGAACATTCTCTATTTGATATCTAATTGGCATGTACAAAAAGAAAAAAAATCCAATCTATACCTTTCAGAAATTCTCAGCTGAAGATTGGGTGGTACAAACAAGCAAGCTGCCAAGTCTCAATTTTGTAGTTGACATTTAAGAACAAATAAATATATCACGAGTAGGAGGAAGGCAGAACAAATGTTCACTCATATTAATAGCTAATTCTATATTATTTAACACTTCTCTCTCTCTCTCTCTCTCTCTCTCTCTCTCTCTCTCTCTCTCTCTCTCGCATATATGAAGATTGAATATCCAATAATTGTAGAAAAAATTCCGAGTTAGTGTAAATCAAAGAAATACAAGTAATATGCTCCGAGTGCAAACAAAGAAAATTTTCATGCCCTTGGAATATGCTCCATATCAAATAACTTAAACTGGCTCCTGAGTTGCTGAGCCTTACTGCAATACCTAGACATGTTCTCATTCCTAGTTTGCTAGTGCCCTTGCGTCTATATTAGAAGCGAGTTTATTACTAAGGGAAAGTGTGCACATATGAAATGAACAACACGAAGATGAGCCAACTAAATGTTTTATACTGCATAAACCAAAAATAAATTAATTAATTAATTAATTAATTCTATGAAATTGTAAAATTTATGATGTCGTCAAGTTTACTACTCCAATAGAGCAATTTCCAAAAAACCTTAACATTGATAACCTCGAAGAAGCAGCATACCATTACCCTGCCAGTTGATCTGCCTGAATAGAGCGATTGTTGCTACTTGTCCCACTATCATAATTGAAGTATGAACCATTCCATAGTTTGGATTCTATCACCTGCTTAGCTTGCATAAACTTAATAGTGCATTTCTCTGCAAAGGCATGATCTCCAGGATGACGAGCCATTGCCGCTGCAGCTTGCAGCGAAGCAAGCCACAAGCATCCACAATAGGCACTGATGCCATGCACTATCCAAGCATCATAGGTTTGATCTGGAAAGCCATCATTCTCAATAAGAACATCTTCGTCGCGATCAAACTGTTCCATGTAGTCAACGGCAGCACAAACTGCTGGCCAGACTTCCCTCCCAAAAGCTATGTCACCAGTTTTCGCAAAATCCCTATACACCTGAAGCACAAACTTTGGGTTGAGATCCTTCCATTTACTCATGTCATGTATATTATACGCATTCATTTCATGCCAAGGATCAATAATTCCTAGATCATGAGGAACAACACCTCTAACTTTACGGATCCCCCAATTACCATCTGCCAAGAACTTTACTTTCCTTGTATCCTCGGCTAAGACAGCCCTAGCAAAATCACGCTGGATGCTTAGCTTAATTTTTGGGAAGAGATCAAGAAGAGCAAAAGATGCATAGGAGTGTACATCATAAGTACACCACATGATATACTCTACTCCTTCTAAGTACAAGAACCTCCCAACATTTTCAGCATCAAACTGGGCGTTTGGATGAGATCCGCCATGTACAATTTCAGGACCACTTTTCTTCTCACAGTCTGACAGTTCGTGTCCCGCAACTCCTTCCAATGAACCAAAAGAAACATTTGCGTCTTCATTGTGCGTCACAGAAACAGTGGCAGTGTGCTCAACCAAAGCTGCCTTGCTATGTTTCGTGGATTTAGGCTTTAAAACCTTCATAGATTTGTCTCTTTTTTTAGAAACTTTTAGGCTCTCGTCAAAAGCAGGAGCTTCACCATCTGCATTAGGTAAGAACCACAACAATTGATCATTAAAAATATGGAGGGAACGCATCAAGCAAGTATTATAAAAAAATAGCATGGGTAAAGTTTACATAAAACTCATAAACAAGGCCAGGATGCACTAAGAATAACCAAGATGTCAAAATTCCATGGATTTCCCTAAAGCAAGAAGCAACATGAAATGCTTATGAATATATAGCTAAAAAACCATAGTAAAGTACCATCAAAAACCAACAAAGCCTGCAACTCATCAGGTGGTACTGTAGTAAAACAAACACGAAATGTTAAGGAAGATCTTTCAAGAACGTACAGGAGGAAATATAGACTATAGGGAGAGCCAATAAGAAGCTAAGCTTAAAATGCATACATGCTTCGATAAATATTACCTGTCCAGACTGTTCCTCTAGCAACTAAAAAGTAGAGCTCATTAAAAACAGTAAACTTGTACCTGAAATCATTAAAAGAAATTTGCATAAGTATCAAAGTCTAACACTAAAAGAACAGTGTTATTCAGAACTCTACCATGGCCACTAACAATGTGTCAATCATGCAGGTATTAGTTAGAGTTATATATGAGTTGACACAAAAATATTGTCATTAGTCAATGCTAGCATAACTTCTGTACTACCTCTTACAGTTCAATAGGTAAACTAAGTTCAAAGGAAATATAAAAAAATGATTGGCTATTCAAAAGTTCAGGAAACTAAGATCTGTGTTAATAAACTATGACTTATAAGTGTTAGCAACAGAATATGATAAACATAATTTAGGCTTTGGTTTGTCAGGCTCAGATTGGACAGATTGCAGGTTTGAAATTTTTTGCAGATAGAGAGATAATAAGCATACTTTAAGCTTTTCTTACTAATGCATTGTTAAGGTGTAGAGGAACAGGAAGAATGTCTACTAAAGAAGAACTTTTTACCTGCCTTTTATTTGACATTTGTCTTCGTTTTATTTGGAAAGAGCTTAACCTTTCAAAGTAGATCGTAAATCATCTCATCTCTTATCTTTACCTGGACCACAGGCATATAGGCCTGTATCCGCCAACAATAACCTGGTAACCACAAAGAAGTTTTGGCTCTCTAAATCAATTCAAAAGGAAGCAGAATACGCTCTCATACCCATATTTGAACTTGGGGATGTCACGTGTTTATTGGAAATGCATCTTTAAAAGGACCTAATTTATAGAACTGCCAAATAATAATAAACATTTTTCAGAAGACAATGCAAGACTTAACAGCCTCATAATGTAATATGGATGTCACAAATGAGCTTCAGAAGATATGATCGTCTAACATTGCTCCGTGTTGGAATGGTGTAAAACAATGTTCTAAGGTAAGTGCATTATACAAGACATGCTACAAAATTATTCTACTAATTATAATTGTACTGAACTAATTCCAAATACTATGATGATGATGCAAACACATGAATAATGGTGGGACAATAGCCATAAAAGAACAATACACTATACAGAACAAACTTTTACATGATTTCTGAAAGAATCCAAAACATAAAAACAAAACAAATAAATAAACAACTTACCATTCTGGAAGCTTTTCATCCATGAGAATAGGATTTTGCATTTCTCAATCTCTTCTTCCCAGCACTTATACTCTAAGAGATCATTCAGAATAGTATCAGACCGTGAGGTTGCAAGTGTAACTCTATAAAGATACATTATTTCCGCAAGAACTTAAAGAAAATTTACAGCAGTAAGTATTGCTCATACTTGTCAATGCATCATGCACCAATTCAACAGCTGATCTCTTAGAAGTTCCAAAGATCAGAAGTTCCAAAGAATCTCGTATATTTCCTAATAGGGATAAAAGAGAAATTTTAGAAATTTTTTCCTAGAAAGTAAAGAATGTTGACTTCTGACAATTTACTAACTTGATAGACATTACCAAGACCCTTGAATCACAACAAATATTTTAACCATTATAACCAAAAACCCTGTACAGATGTTTGCAATTATAAGCCTGAAATTTGTTTAATTAGGGAAGGACCGCAATCTTCAAAAATAAAACATTAGGTGCAAAAGATAAGAGACCACATCTCCAAGAGACTCACAGACAATCCAAGCAGAATCAACATACTATCCGGTCACATCAAGTTAAATTTCCCCTTCAGTAAGATAATTCTTGAATCAAAGCAAGACCTGGAGGCATCATGCATACTCCCTAATAGACATGCTAAGAGAGAAGGAACGTGTAGAAGTTCAGACCAGAGATCTCTTATACTGTCTGCAATATTACCTGTGATAAATGCATCCCTTCTAAAATTTAACTTTAGGGGATG
Organism: Asparagus kiusianus; assembly: GCA_022839385.1. NCBI lineage: Eukaryota > Viridiplantae > Streptophyta > Magnoliopsida > Asparagales > Asparagaceae > Asparagus > Asparagus kiusianus. The sequence continues at coordinate 1,061,476 of BQKN01000038.1, forward strand.
ACCAGCCATCGATCCTCGCTTGACTCAACCCTGAGGGGTTGAGAAACGGAAGAAGCGGAAGAGGCGGAGGGGGCAGATGGGTGGAGCGGCAGAGGAGAGAACGGTTAAATAGGATAAAATTAGATTGAAACGGAAGAATTGGAGATGAAGAGGAAGGGGGTGGGGCGCTTGGGTTAGTGCGGCAAGGGAAAGGGCAAAGTAGGAATAATTAGATTGAAACGGAGGATAAAATTATAATTAAGCAAGATTAAAGGGGTAAAATAGGTATGTAAAAGTTTTGACACATGTTCTCTCTTTTAGAAGTAGTATAGATTAATTGGTCGTGCCCTTCTACTGACTACCCTCATGACACGGATAAAATCAACACGTTGAACAAAGCCAATGATTGTCACTCCTTTATGAAATATCAAAAGGAGTAGTTTACATCCAAAGTAGAAATTTCAAGACGAATGTTTTCTGCAATCTCTCATCTCATGTAGACTAGAAACCAAACCAAACCCATTGCCAGCGACACGGTTATCCAATAAACAAGGTTTTGACATGCCTTGATATTTGACCCTCATCAATTACATTCCATACCTTAGGTTACTGCAACCAACTTCCAAGTCTTTAATTACATTGCATTATACATTAACATACAAATATATATACTGATTATACAAAGCATATACCAAACGTGACACATACAAACTCCAGCTACAGGGATCAAATCAAAGCCTTGTGCATTTCATGCGCATCAAAGAGCAAGGCCTACAGATACACAACATTAGAGCAAGGAAAGCAAAACAAAACCCCAGATGTTCCCCCAAGATGCATCCATCTAAAACACTCTTTTTCTTTCTTTCTTTCTTTCTTTCTTTCATGTTTTTGTCGGTTGCCAGGGCTCATAGCAGCTCCAATCCTTTTGTCCGGGATAAGGAAGGCGCCCTTTTGAATGGTTGGCATACTCGTAACCTTCTCCTGTGAGGTTCTCCCTGTGCTCAAGTCCATACCTGCTCGGTTTTAGCAACAAAACCTGCCCACAAGGAAATCATGTATGTCTAGTTGGTGATGGTATCCAGTCATCATTGTTTAGAAGGTTTTTGTGTTGATAATAAGTGAACGTGGAGATGTTCTCAGATGGAAGATTACTCAGTTTTTTGAAGCATGGTGTAGATATCAGAAAAGAAATTTTCAGTCGGGTGCATTTTTTTTTACTTGTTACAAGGCATAATGTACAGATTTTTTTACTCGATCTTGACAGAAGATTAGACTTGACAGTGTTAATTTGGAGGGTTTAGCGGAATAAAAGAAGTTCAAGGGGAGTTATGTAAGAAACCTCGAAGTTTAAGGTTGTGTAATCAAAATAGTAAGGATGTTATCTGGAAAACCCCCAAAGAGAAGGGGGTTTTCTGAAACTAACCCTGAAAACTGCCTCATTGACTGTATACATATAGAGTCACTAAGAGATTATCTTTATTCTAAAGCAAAATGCACCAAAAAAATCAAAAGGTAAGAATCTTTTTGACTAGTGTTGTTTGGTAGATTCTGGTGTAAGATTAAGGTCATGTTCGGATTCTTAGACAAAAACTCTACAGACTGAAAATATAAACCTGTCATAAATAATAATGCTTTGGATAATTGGATACAGTTTTAATAGGCCATTCTGCGACTTGAGATAGACAGATCGTAAATTCACTTCCAAATGTGTGTGTGTGGGGGGTGGGGTGGGGGGGGGGGGGGGGGGTTATCCCACATAAACTGGGAAGAAAAATAAAAAATTTGCTTGAAGAAGCTCTTACTTCATCTCCTGTATGATCAGTCATGTAGTGAAGCCAACCATGCCACTCTGGCGGCACTTGAGATGCATCATATCTGCCCTTTTTTGCATACTCCACCCACCTGTGTCTGCCTGCGAAAACATCACAAAATCTTTTATATTTTTATGCAACTCTTAACTTCCTTGAACATGAAATATAGTACTGAAGCAAGTACACATGTACGTGATCAAACAATTCGAAATTGTTTTACGAACCAAATTGAGTATCTTCCAGCTTTTCATAGTACTTGTTTCCAAATTTGTCAACTCCTACAAGCGTTGCTCCAATCTTATGTATTTTCTCTTGCCTGTGGAAAACAATAGGGACTGTGAGGAGGTACCCAAATACCCTGACAAAAATCATCAATGTGCTCTTTGGCTTCTTCACAAAGTATGCCCATATTAGTCCCTCAAGTCAGTTGGTGTCAAAATGGATGAGAATGTTTCGTTTTCTTTATTTTTTTATTTTATTTTATTTTTTTGAATAGGCGTTATACCCCTCACCTACCTACCTCCGACCTTCTCTCCCTCCTCTTTGCCGTCGACCGCTGCCCCCTCTTTATCTCCCCCTCCTCCACTAGGACTGCTCCAATGTGGTGGTGGTGACGTTACCAATGAAGGTGGTGATGGTGGTGGTGGTGGTGGTGACAACGATGAAGCGGGTGAGAATATCGGCAGAGGAGGTGATGGAAGTAGAGGAGATGTTGGTGGAGGAGATGGAGGAGATGATTAGAATACATGCGGAGGTGGAGATAGTGGTGGCGGTGATGGAGGAGGAGGAGGAGGTGAGAATACCCGCGGAGGAGGAGATAGAGGTAGGAGGTGAGGAAGAGATGAGGGATGATAAGGTAATGCCCCATCCATGGCTTGTGTCACCCAGCCATGGTTTAGGGGTTAATTTGAATGGTAAAAATATCAATACATCAAGGTAATTTAGGGGACTCGTATTACAATATGAAGCTTGGGGGTCTAATATCAAAATACACATGTGATTTAAGTAGGGATGGAAGCAAACCAAATAATTAATAAACAGCTTATTATCCGTCTAGATATTCTAAAATTGGACTCAATAGTTCACCTAACATTAAATGAATAACTTCTAGTATTCCAGTCATAAACAAATAGAATTTAACCAAATATATATTCGAAATATTCAAATTTTTTATATTTATTAAATGGTAGATTAGAAATTTTGAAAAAAAAATTAGTTAGTTTTGATTGAGTTGTAAACTTGAATGAAAAATGCAATTTAGAAGAGAAATAAAAATTATGATGTTTCTGAGGATAGATTTGCAAATATATATAATTTGGAGAGTGTTTGTGCATAAATCTACCTAGAAAATATGAAAGGGAAGAAAAATGCAATTTAGAAGAGAAATCAAAGATTATGATGTGCTTGAGAATAGATTTGCAAATGTATATAACTTGGAGAGTGTTTGTGCGAAACCTACCTAGAAAATATGAAGGAAAAATTATGTCAAGGCTCCAAAAATAAAAACTTTATGTGCTGCAGCTCCTTTGACTTTTTCCCATGTGTTTTAGCCCTTAAATTGAATATTTATGTTCTGCAACCCTTCTTTAGCAATTATTTCCTGCCAACTAAGTATATAGAGAATAAAAAATAAAAAACCCCAAAATACCCTTCTCTCCTCTATTCTTTCATGTTAAGTCTAAAAGCAAGTTGAATTAGACTTAACATGAAAGCCTAATTTCATGTTAAGTTCAATTTAATCCATGTTAAGTCTAATTTAATTTATTTTAAATCTAATTTAAATTATATTACGTCTAATTCAACTTGTTTTAAGTCTAATTTAATTCATGTTAAGTCTAATTCAACCTGTTTTAAGTCTAATTTCATGTTAAATCCAATTTAATTCATGTAGTCTAATTTAATTTATTTTAAATCTAGTTTAAATTATGTTATGTCTAATTCAACTTGTTTTAAGTCTACTTTAATTAGACTTAACATGAAATTAGACTTATAAAAAGTTGAATTAGACTTAACATGATTTAAATTAGACTTAAAAGGAATTTAACATGATTGAAATTAGACTTAAAATAAGTTAAAATAGACTTAACATGATTCATGTTAAGTCTAATTCAACTTATTTTTAGACTTAAAATAAGTAGAATTAGATATAACATGATATAAATTAGACTTAAAAGGAATTAAATTAGACTTTACATGAACCAAATTGGACTTAACATGAATCAAATTGGACTTAATATGAAATTAGACTTAAAACAAGTTGAATTAGACTTAACGTGATTCATGTTAAGTCTAATTCAACTTATTTTTACACCTAAAATAAGTTGAATTAGACATAATATTATTTAAATTAGACTTTAAAAAATTAAATTAGACTTAACATAAACTAAATTGGATTTAACATGAAATTAGACTTAAAACAAGTTGAATTAGACTTAACATGATTTAAATTGGACTTAATATAAACTGAATTGGACTTAACATGAATCGAATTAGACTTAACATGAACCGAATTGGACTTAACATATAATCCATGTTAAGTCTATTTCATTTTATTTTAAGTCTAATTTCATGTTAAGTTCAATTTAAATTAGACTTAAAATGATTTAAATTAGACTTAACAAGATTTGAATTAGACTTAAACGATTTAAATTATACTTAAAAATGATTTAAACTGGATTTAACACGAACCAAACTAGACTTAAGATGAACCAAGCTGGACTTAACACTAAACTAGATTAAAATTAGACTTAAAAGGAATTAAATTAGATTTAATATAAATCAAATTGGTCTTCACATGAAGTAAAATTGGACTTACATAAAATTAGACTTAGAATAAGTTGAAATAGACTTAACATGATTCATGTTAAGTCTAATTTAACTTATTTTTAGACTTAAAAGAAGTTGAATTAGACATAACATGATGTAAATTATACTTAACATGAATTAAGTTAGACTTAACATTAATCAAACTAAACTTAATATGAATCAAATTGGACTTAACATAAAATTAGACTTAAAACGTGTTAAATTAGACTTAACATGGTTTATGTTAACTCTAATTCAACTTATTTTAGACCTAAAACAAGTTAAATTAGACTTAACATGATTTAAATTAGACTTAAAAGAAATTAAATTAAACTTAACATGAATCAAAGTGGACCTAACATAATAGATCTGGAGAGAACGAACAAAATGGAGGAAATGATGTATTTTTGGGTTTTTATATTTGTTTCTCTCTCTTTGTGCTTAGTTGGCATGATAATTACATGAAAAAAGAGTATAACACATGATGTGACATTTCTTAGTGCTGAACCACATAGAAAAAAATGGAGGGGCTACAGTTTTGGGCCATTGACACAAATTTTCCAAATATAAAAAGGAAAAAAATGTTTGTACCCAAATTTAAAACAGGACCTAGAGGCTTCAAAGCCCAAGCACAAACCAACTGGGCTAACAAAGATTCAAAAACGGCTAACAAATGTCTTATTTATAAGGCTAACAAATGTCTTATTTATAAACGAATCATATATGAATAGCATTCTGTTATTCCACTCGAATCTGAATATGATAAATCTGACTGATTACGAACACAAATATGTAGATATTCGATTTGATTAGGTTATTTTCCACCCCTAGATTTAAGGGATCAATATCTTAAAACCCCAAATTAAATAAATTTCATCAAATTATACATATTTTGAGTGAGGCACTCAGAAAGACATGCGATGCTACTTCCATGTAACTACTTTAGCCCAAGCAATTGCGATAAAAACATTCTCACGTGTACAAGAGGCAAAACAGATACTAATAGTTGCCACTTACAATAAATTTCCATCCAAAAGGCATTTCCTGGACATGAAAAAAAAAAAAGCAAAACAAACCAAAATTAAAGGAGAATAAAGTAAGATTAACTGCAATAATAAAAAAGAAAAATAGCCGGTTTATACTGCAAATTTAAGTTATGATAATATAACAAGCTGGAGAATGAATTTTATGCCTAATAAACATTAAACACAGCCTTTATTGTTTCAGCTCCTCTAATTACAATACTACAAGAAGAAGAAAATATCAATTCAATTTTCTTCATTTAAAAAAAAGAGCAATTCATATTCCTTGACAAGACACGTGATTCATGAATAAAGTCCTTCTTGGCTGTTTGGTTGGCTAAAAAAAGGAAAATCAAAGAATATGAAACATATTTCTTATAATAGGTTCTTTTCTTGTGTTTGGTTCACTTCTTAAAAGTAAGAAAGGAAATGAGATGAGATGAGTTGTCACTATATTATTGGATGATGTGGGTGATTTTTTAATAAACAAATTTCATGACTTATTTTGAGATTATTTGGTTGGCTAAAAAACAATGAAATCAATTATAAGAAATCTATTTTCTATAATAGGTTATTTTTTTTGTGTTTGGTTCATTCTTAAAACTAAAAAAAGAGACGTGATAAGGGGCTGTTTGGTTGCACACTTTTTGATAAAACTTTTCTCAAAATATCTAACAATGGTAATTTTGTAATTAAAAATTTTCCATAGATTTCTGTAAATTGTGTTTGGTTCAACAAAAAATTTATAGAAATATTTTCTATAAAATATCAAAAACTACCAAATTTTACAAAAAGCAATTTTCTCTCAAAATGAGAGGAAATTAGCAGGAAATCTAACACATTCCTTATTTAATCAACAAAACTCGTCTCATACCCATTTTCTATAAAGTTATGAGTCATTTTCTTGTTTTGAACCAAACAAGCAAAATACAAAAAATAAGAAAATTGGTACTTTTTAACTTCTCAAAACTTTTCCTATAATTTTTTTAAGAAATACAAAGAAATCATATTTTGGGTGGAAAACATTTCCTATAATTTCTAGAAATTGAACCAAACACCCCCTAAGATGAGTTGTTATTATATTATTGGATGATGTGACTTATATTTTGGTAAACTCATTTCATGATTTTTTTAATGAAATTGATGGAAATTAAATTTTAATGCGATGAGATAAGTTGTCACTATATTATTGGATGATATGACTTATTTTTAAAAATAAGATGAGATGAGATGAGATAGATGATGTGACCCATTTTTTGTGTTTGGTTTAATTTTGAAAGTAAGCAAGAAGATGGGATGAGATGAGGTGTCACCATATTATTGGATGATGTGTGTGCTTTTTAAGGATGAAAATTGATGGAAATCAACTTTTAATGGTTTCCGGGGTCCTATTTTCTTTTCTTTGATTTTAGGAAACCAACCAAACAGCCCCTAAACGTCTTCTCATGATCCAATTTTAGCATGTTTTTCACCGTGCAAACTCTTTAAGGGGGTGTTTGTTTCACCAAAAATTTTGGCATTTGGTATGGATTACAAGTTTTATAATCAAAAAGTGAGTTTTTTGTATTTTGGGATTCCATATATGGTGTTTGTTTAGAAATTTTTTAGAATATTAAATCCCAAAAGTGCAAAAAGTGCCCAATTTTCGAATTTGTCAAATCCTCTCACTTGGAGAGGATTTTGACAAATCTCATAAATGGTTGTGCTTACCTCTCAATTGGAGAGGATTTGACAAATCCTAATATTGTCTTTTTGTGAGAGGTAACCTAGCTCACCAAGATAGCATATTCATCATATTATAAAATTTTGGCATTTGGTGATGCTACAACCTGAGCTTGAAACAAACAAAATATTATAAGTTGTAGTATTCCAATGGCCTGTTTGGATGGAGGGTAGAGAGGGGGAAGGGAATGGAAATTTCATTTTAATCTTGTTTGGGAGTTTTATTTTGGAGGGTAAAGGAGGGGAATTGAGGGGAAATTTGGCCCAAATTCTTACACCCCAAATTGGGGTGTAATGGAGGGGAAGGGAAGGAAGGGGAATTTTTACCTTTCCTTCCCCTTCCTTCCCTTCCCTAAGTAAACTCCCAAACACACCACAAATCCCAAAATATTAATGAAACAAATAACATATTAAAAATCCCAACCCATAACAAAACACCTATGGATTTCAAATTCCATGGTGAAATCCATATCCTAAAATTAAAGGATTTGAAACAAACACCCCCTAAGTATCTCCCTTGGTTTTATGGACATACTTATGTTCGATCACGAACCAAATTTAGATAACCAAACTTAACGTATGAAGCAATTAATCCAAGCAACACTACGAACAAGCATCCAAGACTGAGACTTAAAACTACTAAAGATGACATTAAGCTAATAAAAAGAAAGAAGGTAAGAGAGAGAGAGGGAGGGGGAGAGAGAGAGAGAGAGAGAGAGAGACTAACGTGTAGCCCTCATCCTTAAGGTACTTGATGAAATTAACTATGCCCTTCCCTTTGACTCCCTTGAGAGCATTCTTCACAATTGAGGCCATTTTCAAGCTCCTTCTGCAGTTTGCAGACGAAAATATGAAGAGACGTTATGTATTATTTACATGTTGTTTGGAATTGCCAAAGTGTGCCACCACCGGTTTGTAGACTCGTCTCGTCGCTTCTAGCAAAGGCTACTTTGCCCCGTAAAATTCCTGGGTGGGGTTTGCACCGCGAACCCACTTGGACCCGACCCGTTTACAACGTACTGTGCATATGTTTTGATCGTTGCTACGTATAGCGGGCGTTTCATAGACTGCAACCGGAAGAATGGTCGCAACATGCAACTAAGTTAAATTTGTTCATTTATAAATATTTATTTCATTGCAACTCACATTATATATAGTTACAACTCACAGTTGCAGCTGCAACCATATTTGTAAAATAACCCCTAATTGGAATATGTAACTTATGTCAAAAATGGTAGCAAGTCGTCAAATTTATTAATAATCAAAGTCATTGCTTAACATTTCAAAAAAAAAAAAATTCATTAAAGAACATTAGAAAAAAGGAATTCATTAAAGATTTAAAACAATTTTTTAAAAATTATTATTAAAATATTTTTTTAAATTTTTTAAAATAAAGTATTTAAAAATAACTTTCTGAAGAAATATTTTTATTTAAAAGTAACTTTCTGAAAAATAATAAAAATGAATTATTTTAATGAAATTCATTTACAAAAATATATTTTACCCAGAAAATTATTTTACAAGCGTATTTTATTTTATTTTCTAAAAAATATTATTTTATAAAAAATATTTCTTCTAATAAAATATTGTTTTAAAAATATTATCTTACGAAATTTTTTAAATGATTTAAAAGTAAATTTACTTAATAATAAAAACCATTATTTTTAAAAAATAAATATTTTAAATGTGTGAAAAAATGAATAAATTTAATAATCTATTAATGGAAAAAATAAATTGCATATATAAAGTTATAAGCAAAACTAAAAAATTGTAACTGTAAGTTACAAATTTTAAATTTTGTATCAAACAATTACAGTTGTAATCGCGTGTAAGAAGAATTGTAATGTCTCAGTTGCATGCAAGTAATACTTGCATTGCAACTATAGTTGCAAACAACCAAACACCCCCTATCTAATCCAAATGGGATTGGATTTATTTTTTAAATCCTTCTTGATGGCATAACTAAGTTTATCTTTCTCCTTAACCCTCTGCCTTTAATCCCCCGCCAAACAACACCTAAACAATTAGTTACACATTTGAATTTAGGCTTAGTTGAATTTAAATACTCTTTAATTTTATCTACTTTGCACACATATACCCCCAAATATATTTGACAGGACTTAAATATTTTAAAGTTTCTAAATTTTGCATTTTTAATATCCTTGGTTATGTAAACGTCTTGGAAATTCTCATGTGATATTCACATGCTAATTTTATAGCATTTTAACTTTTATTTCTATGTCAAATACATCGAAATCCTATTTTAAACCTACTCTAATTCTTTTAAAATAGAATTTTGATAGATTTAACAATAAATTTAACAAATATTAAGAGTTAAAATATTTTGAAATTAGTATGTAAGTGTCGCATGAGAATTTTCCGGGGGAAATTCTCACATTTGCATTATCAATGCTGTTGTGTCATAGAAATAACCAAGTGTTGACACTAGTAGAAAATCGTGTATCCTAGACGGAATATTCTAGACGAAAAAATTTCCGACTAGGATAAAACATCCTAGACGGAAATTTTCGTCTAGAATATTCTGTCTAGGATAAAATATTCTAAACAGAAATTCTCGTCTAGAATAGTTCTAGACGGTTTTTTTATTTCTAAATTTTTTTTTAAATATGACCAGGTATCCTAGACGGGAATTTCCGTCTAGGATGTATCCTAGACAGAAATTTTCGTCTAGGATGTTTTGACTCGTATAAAAAAAACCAAAATTCCCCCCCAAAATCGAAATTCCACTCACCCCTCCTAAAATTTCCGCCCAAAATGGTAATAAGAAACCCTCCCCCCCTAATTCTCTAACTTCTTCCCTTCCTCCCCGCCACAAACATAACCCTCCTCTTTGTCGGCAAGGAGATCATGGCCATCGCCGACTGGAACCTCATCGCCCACCTCGTCCCCGTCATGCGCTCCGTCAAGTCCGCCCTTTCCTCCGCCGGTCACCTCCAGATCCGCATCTCCACCACCCACTCCCTCGGCATCCTCTCCGCCTCCGAGCCCCCCCTCCTCTGACCGCTTCCGCCACGGCTACGACAAGGTGATCCCCGCCGTCGGTTCTCGCAGAGGTCTTTGAGATTCTCGTCCCCGATCGCTAAATCTCCGATTGCCAATGGGGTGGATCATGGATCACACGATGAGGTTTGTGCTAATTTTGATCGACTTTTGATATTTTCTTTGAGAATTTTGTAATGTGATTCTGTGTGGATTGAGGTTAGGGTTTCCCTGTTGTTAGATGCTAATTCGATGATGGTAATTTGAGCTTTAGGAAGAATTTCAGTCTGAATTGAGGTCTTTTTTTTACTCGAGAATAAAATCCATATTGATCTAGGAAGTTGCGTATTCGAGAAATTAGTTCACAAATTTGGTTTCAAGGTGGAATGAAATCTTACTAGTGGCTAATGACTTGATTTTACCCATTTTTATTCTTTCAGGTAATAGAGATCAAGTTCCAAAAGTCCTCTGTTGGGTATACATGCATACAAACTTCAGAAAATTGTGAAGCATAACATAAATTAGTGCTGAGGACAGTCTCCATTTGCTGCATCACCAAAGGTACTCTAAAGCTCGCTTGTCGGTGTCCTTTCTGAATTTTATGAAGCTTTTGCACAGTCAACTTTTTTTGGTTGTATATGCTCATGGGATTATGAATAGTGAGATCTCATGGCTCATGGATGCTTTTTAATTTTTGGCAGCAGAAGGAGATGAGAAATATCTAATAAATAATTTTTACCTTGTCTTTCATATTTGTATTGTATGTGTTAACTTTTTAACTTGAACCTTGCTAAAACAAATTAATATAGTATACATGATGGAAAGTATAATTGTCATCGATGATTTATATATTGAGTTCATGCAACCTATGGGTCATCATCTTTGAATAAGTTTTTTTGCAACTTACATAAACTCTGTTTCTCACATACTAACCAGTGCAACTTAACTAATCAGATTATCCTTTATTTATTGAAAAAAAACTAATTTCATTGAAGGTGCTGGGATTGTGGCGGCGAGAGTGCCGAAGAAGGTGCTGCAGTTTGCTGGGATTGATGATATGTTTACGAGCTCAAGGGGGTCGACTATGACCCTAGGAAACTTTGTCAAGGTTTAGTCTTTAACTTGTTTTCACAGTTCATTGATTTTTTGGTAAGTTGTAAGCTATTAGTAGGATCTATTGTTCTTATAACGGCTAGGCATTTTTAGCTAGCTTATCTATTTTTTAGCATAGTACTCGTATAAATTGTACTAATTTCATAATTGATTAGAACTCCATGTGATTTTTTTTACTGGGCAAGGTAGAAAGTTGCTAATAATAAGGCCCTTTAAAAAACATGGTCTGGAGATGTAGTGAAAGATTTTATTGTAACTATAGAATGAGATGGTTCTTTATTATTTTCTTTGTTAGATGTTTTGGTATATATGTGCATACACCTTTGATCTTTGTTTGTAAACTGCTAGGACTTTAAGTGTAATAAGTTTAATTATCATTTGTAATCTATAAGACTACATCGACGACTTCGTCAAAAAGAACCTAATATTGTAATAAGTTTTACTGATTATTATTTGTAATAAGTTTTACTGCATAAAATGCACTGGGTAACATTTTTCTCTCACAATTTCTTATGTTTCTGATTATTATTTTGAGCTGCAGAAAGGAATAGATGAAAATTGGGAGGCGGCAATAGAGCACAACCCTGAAGCGTTTGCACATGTTGTAAGTGGTACCTTCACATTGTTTTCACCTCGTGCATTTTTGTTGTTTTTTGTGCTCATGTTTAACTCTTCCTTCCTGTAGGTCATGTTATATTGTTATATGTTTAAAGATACTTCAATTCTCTGGTATATGCTTCATGCTAAATAGTTATTGCATGGTGTTAGTACTTAAGTGCTCTTTCTACCTTTCAAGCTTTTGTTGACAGTGGAGCACAATCCACTTCTTGTTGTCAAGGTAATTGTTAGGAATCTTGACCCCAAGATTAGTTTATTTTGATGATAACAAATATTATATGTTGTGTGTATTATGTACTAACATTTGTTTTGCAGTATCAGAGCTATATCAACAATTATATTCAACGAGATACTCAAGACATAGATGAGTTCAAGGCAAAATGAAGCAAAAAATAAGATATACTTTATTGTCAAAATGTAATTTTATATTTTCTTTGCTTAGAAATTTGTACAAGCCTTGATCACTCATACACATGCACACACATAGTGTTAGAACACACTAACACATGCTTAGTATGTTGGTTAACAATAGAAATTCCCTTTGCTAGCCATTAGAGTTTATAGATATTGAGTGAGTCTTAAAAAATTTTATTTATACCCCTTAGCAATTAGAATCTAAAAAAACTCAAAAGACCAAAGTTGTAGGTCTCTTCAAGAGATTTCCAACAAATCTTAAATCACCTCATTCTGATATCGGATTAGTCGACTACTAAGCCTTGTAGTCGACTACTAAGCAATTTTCTAACTTTACAGAGTCTGTTTAGACTCAGTGTAGTCTACTACTATGACTTGTAATCAACTACAGATGCAGTTTTTTTTCTTCAGATTTTAGGTTTTGAATAAGTGTCTGTTTATAGCCGTTTTATGGACGTTAATTGGGTTTAAAATTATGTCATTTCAGAGGCTATAAATAGGTTTAAACATCAGAAAACAAGCACCAAGTTTTGCACTTGTAAGATTCACATATTGTACAAATTAACTCTCTAAACTTTTAGTTTTTGATCTGTTTTTCCATAAAAGAGAGTTTCTGATATTGCCTTTATTCCTATCATTCTTAGAGCTTGTTTAGGCAATATTCAGAGTGTTAAAAAGATTGATAAACCACTGTTACACGTTCACATCCACATCAAGGCTTATAGGATTAGAATTATACATTGATTCAAAGAAGGTTCTCTCAGGTTTGAGAGGGTTGATCTCTTGGTCTAGAGATCGGTGTGACGATTGGCATGGTCTTGTCAATTGGGTTACAATTTGCATGGTCTTGCAAATTGGTCAGGTTTGCTTTTGATTTTGTAAGGTTTTAAAATCATAGTGGAAACTCTCAAGCGGGATTTGTTTGGGAACTGGATGTACACCGGAGAGGTGAAACCAGTATACATGCTTGTGTTTGTGATGTTTATTTTCTGAGATTGTCATTCTTTCTTTGCAATTTATAATCTACTTTGCAAACTCACCCTCTAGTATTTAAGTGTAAAGCTTCCGCAGACTTTTATAAGAGCGCACTCTATTCTTAAGGGTCACGATCCTACACTTGGTATACATAAGCAAAATCAGACCCTACAGTAATTGCTCATACTTATTTCTTGATTCTCATCATTGTTAAAATCCTCTTAGTTCTTTGTCTTTCATTCTGTCTCGACTAGTAGAAAATCATCATCTTTTATAAAGGGTCTTCTTTATGGATCAGTTTGTACATATATTGATGCATTGCTTGTGTCCTTATGTTACACTCAGGATGATGAGGAAGAAGGTGAAGAAGGAGAAGAAGAGGGCTTGAGTAAATATATAGGGAAGGAGTTGAAGAAGCTTCTGCAGTGTCATAGCCATTGTAAATAATTTATGTAAAAGTTTATAAACAATTTATGTATCTCTCTACTATTTTGGTGAATGTATTATTTGAATATAATTGGTTTTGATATTAGAATATAATTAGATTGTGTTGGATATGAATATAATTTTTTGTTCAATATTGTGTATATGCACTCGAAGTATATTCTAAAAAAAAAATCTACTGTAGCATAGCATCCTAGACAGAAATTCCATCTAGGATGCTCAAATTCCGTCTAGGATACTTTTAAAAAATTAAAAATATCAATTTCCGTCTAGGATGAGTATCCTAGACGAAAATTTTCGTCTAGGATAATCATCCTAGACGGAATTTTTTTCCATCTAAGATGCAGTATTCTAGACGAAAATTCCGTCTAGAATATTCCATCTAGGATATTGTAGGCATCAAAAAATGCTCAAAGATATCCAAATACCACTCAAAATGACATGGAAAGACAATTTACATGTCATCAAACAACACATGTTGGCGCGGCAGGACATGCTGCCGCGGTCAAGGCGCTGCAAGATATGCTGTCGCGGCAAAGGCGCGGCAGAACATAGTGCCGCGGCCAAAGCGCGGCAGCCAACAGTGCCGCGGCTATTATATAGGGGTTCTGTGGCGGTTACGAGGCAGTTATGTGATAGTTTTTGAAGTCCACGTGGCGACATATCAGAAATAGAACGTGTGCTGACGTGGACAAACAGTTAAAACCACGTAAGAAGTGGTTAAAGATCGTGGGAGGACGGTTTCAAACACGATGAAAACGTGCTGGTAACCGCCTCTTTGGCCGCGGCAGCCTATACTGCCGCGCCAACAGCCGCGACAACGACGACAGCCGCGCCAACAGCCGCGACAGAGACAACTGTCGCGCCTAAAAAGGGAACTTCTTCAACCGCGACACCTCTAGCTGTCGCGCCCAAAGGAAGAGTTGCTGATCGGTTATTTTCTTCAGTTATCGTCCAAAGAGGCTATAAATACCCCTCTAGACACGAAATAAAGGGGGGATTCCAACAGAGAACATCAAAAGGGGATCCTAAGAGAGCAGATTGGAGCAAGAGAGAGAGTCTTCGTTCTTCACAAACATCCTCAAGAAGCTTTTGGTCATTCCTAGAGATTAAGCTTTGACTTGATCTTTAGAAGAGTGAACATCTTACATCGATAAGATATTCGCTTCAAATCCATACTTCGATAAACGAAGGAAGGATCCCAAAACAACCTTCACGATTCAATCAGAATCTGTGAATC
>BQKN01000038.1:1081618-1103025 GCA_022839385.1 Asparagus kiusianus
CGGTGGTCCACGGGCTAACGCGCCCCCGGCACAGGCAAAGATCCCACGCAAGCAGCGATCCAAACAACGATCCTGCGTTTGTTTCTAAAAAGTTGTAATCTTCATTTTTGTTGTGTAAAAGGAGTCTTATAAAAAGGCTACCTCTTTTGAATTTGTTGTAATCGACTGAAGATATAATGAATTCCACAGCGAAACCAACTTTTGTCGGAAACAGATATATTCTAGACGGTTTTGAATTTCGTCTAGAATATTCCGTCTAGGATGTATTCTAGACGGAATTTTCGTCTAGAATACTACATCCTAGACGGAAACTTTCTAGACGCGTATTCTAGATGGAATTCCGTCTAGGATAATCATTCTAGACGGAATTCTGTGTATCCTAGATGGAATTTTCCATCTAGGATGCCTCATTTTTAGTAGTGTGATCACGTTTAACTAGGTGATACGTGTCTCAAGCAGACCACACATTGACTCGACCCAGATACATTCAAGTGTTCGCGACGAAAGACATCCCTTCTAGACCATCTCGAAGGCCGAGATGAAAGCATCCCTTCTCGTCTCCCACAAGGTCAGGATGAAAGGTGTCTTTTTATCGACCCTCTCGCAAAATCGAGAGGTAAGGTAGTCATTCTAGGACCCCTTACCGACAGCCAATCACCATAGTATTAAATGTACGGTCAAAGTCATAATGACATCCTCCCTGAAAATTCTTAACGACTCATCAGACCTTATCAGCATCATACTCCCTCTATCACCGTCACAATAATCACAAGGGTGACTCATTCCAGACATGGCCAACACCTATAAAGTCCTAGTTGAATAAATTGATTGTCTGGACTTAGCCAAGATTATATAAATACCCTCGTCGGCTTGGTATAAATAGGCAAACCACCTACTACTAAAGGTACGTAATTTCTGCGCACTTAGAGAACTATATCAGTTTCTTTCTCTCGTTCAGATTATAACTAACTTGATCGTCAAAGAAATCATTAGAGAATCTAACTTTGATCCTCTAACGTGTTGCACATATGCAAGATTCTCTTCTTATCGAGGGATTGATTATCAAAGGAGATCAAGGGTCCTCAATCTCTTTAAAATCAACCCCAAAGCCTACTGTTAATAATCATTGCATCAACAGAGGGTATTAAAAGTGTTACTAGTAAAAGCTTTAGGGATTTTAAATGTAACCAAATACAATTAGGGTATATACGTGAAAAGTAGGTGAAACTATAAGTTATTTAAGTATAATAAGCTGTTATATTTTTATGTTTAGATTTAGATAAATAGTTACTTGTTATCCTCTCCCCTAAGAAAGTTTTTCTGTATCAGGCACTAAATTATAGTAATAGGTGAATGGTTTGATAAGAAAGTTTATCGATGTAAAATTAAATATAGATACAAATGGGATAAGAGGAAAATGTATACATATACAATGCAATTATGTAAATATGATTATATGACACAATATTGTAAAAAAGTAATATTTCTCATAACACAGTCAATTAAATGTGTTTGAGCTATATCTAAAAATTTAAACTAGATTTAGATCATCAAAATTGGTCTTAGATCTACTATTTCACAATAAACTTACCAAGATATGCACATATTTTATATACATATATTTTGCTTGTATTTATATTCCATATTAACTCCTATCAGAATTTAAGAAAGATACAATATGTATCTATTATATCTTACAGAATACAGATCTTTAATCATACTCCCTTTAAAAGTGCTATTTTGGAAAAAGCTTTTCATCGTCAATATTACCCTTCTTTTTTGAATATTTCATTGAAATCTTAATTTATCCTAATCCTAATTATACCTTATACTAATCTCATGTGAACATCCTATAGCTCAACAGTTTAAAAAATAAATAAGATTAATAAAATACATGAAATACTATTTTGAATATCTCATTTAAATCTTAATTTATCCTAATACTAATTATATATTATACTAATTCCACAAGAACTACTTATACCTCAACAATTAAAAAAATAAATTAAAAAATCATACATAGCTAACATGTTATAATACACGAAGTATTAAAAATCCAATAAGTTTTAAAAATTGCACAAAATACCCTCAAAAATTTAAAATCACACAAAGCACCATGACTTTTCAAAATTTAAAACAACAAACATAAAATCTAGAAATTAACAATAACCCCCGAAGAATTTAAAATTGCAATTAACACCCTTAACATTGTAAAAATTGTAGACACAACCTCAAAAGTTCAAACTAAAAAAAAACTTTAAAATTCTAAAATTTCAAAACTTGCAAACAACATAGATGATTTTAAGGGATTACCATCAGGCAGCTAAAAATTTAAATTTTATAAAAACAATCTCAAACTTACAAAAATTATAAAAACTCCCTCAAAAGTTAAAAATAGCAAAAAAACACCTAAAATTTCAAAATGTATAACCAGTACACATCAAAATTTAAAAGTATTAGCAAAACGCTAAAAATTTGAATTGTGCAAAAAATAACCCAAAGTTTTAATAGTTGTAAATAAATACCCTTAAAATTTCAGAGCTGCAAAAGATATCCTAACATTTGATAACTTATCACCAACACACAAAACATGGAAATTACAAGTACCTAGCTTAAAATTTAAATTTTTTAAAAAAGACTATTAAAGTTTTAAAAATTACAAAACACACCCTCCAAAGTTTAAAACAGCCTGAAATTTCTAAACTTGAAAAATAAAAGAGTACCTGTTTGATATTCCTTCAATAAAATATATAAATTTAACTTCTAATTTAAAGTTTGCTATTAATTTTTAGCATCTAAAAAGTAGTCTAAATCGTTGTTGGTAAAAAATAGCAATAACAATAGATTAAAATCATCCAGTTAAAGAATAAAAATTTAAAAATCATGTGATAGATTAAAAGTTGATGTCACTATATAAATTAAAGGAATTGCATATAATTTTATCAATAACATTAATTAATAGAAGACTAAATTACGTAAAATTATAAAATATTAATTATTGAAGATAGAATCAAAGATAAGCATGTAATAGCACGATTAAATTTTAAAATATTTAAATATGAATGTAACATATTTCATTACTAAAATTCTTATTAAAAAGTCACTCTACATAAATTCTCCTTATATCTGTCTCAAATTTATAGGAAAGATATTCATATCCCTATAAACTACGTCAATAATAAATATTAACCCAAAGATCAACGTACTAAAGAAATAAGAGAATAGTAAGTAAACCAAGTAAACATCCTTATACAATAATATAAAATATTATATTTTAAAGCTACTATGCATGATTTATTCAGAACAATTTGTCAAGATAAAAGCAACTCCATCATTGCTCTTTACAAATGCAGCACAAATTCAAATAATTGATATATGCAATCATCACAATATTCGAAAAAGGTATGATCTAATAAGACTTACTTCGAAATTCACATAATTAAAATAGTTTATTAATATATAGACACGCTATCGCACCCATTATGTAAAGATAACTATTATTTACAAGAGAATTGAGTCGTGGTGCTATGTTGTAAAGGCTGCAACAATAATGCCGATATAGATGTTAATAAGAGTGTCCAAATGATAAATATTACAGAATCGCCAATGGCGTAGTGCCAAGGTTAAGTAATATCCGTTCTTCATGAAATAAACATATCAAAATTAAATATTGACATTATAATCTTAGGCAAATTGACAATAAAAGATAGAGTTATTTAGTTCAGAACCTCATAAAAAATGATATGGATTGAGCAAAGGTAATATTATTTAACACAGCAGAAACTCATATTGGATGCACAAACGAGAAGAATTCATTATAGAGAAAAAGAAGATAACTCCTAACCTTATTTAATTAATAAATTAGAGACACAAAAAATTCATACATATGAAATTAACATTTGTTCTCATGGAAACAAAAAAATAATAAAAGTCCATATTTCTAGAAGTTTTATAGAACATTAGAAATACATTAATTTTTTGTGAAGTAAGATGAGAAGACAAAGATGAACGATGTCACGCCCCGCTTCCCAAAATACCAGGGAATCGGAACGTGAATAAGCCCGCGACATATTAGACTAAGGAGAAATAAGTACTAGACTCCTTCTGATCAATCTAATACACTAAGCGTCAAGCAAATATAAAGCGAAGGCACAGGTCCCCGATCACAGTAGTGAGAATATAATAAACAATTCAGAACATAAAGATCCATATCACAAATGAATATCATCCCAGACACAAGGTTTGGGTCAAACATGCCCTTATACAGAACTGAACAAATGATTACTGAAGAATATAAAATACAATGATCAAACGGAAAAGAAAATGCTACAAAAGTAAACTAAGGACCAACAGATAGTAAAAGAGACGACTAGACTTCGGCTTCTTCTTCTGCTGTGTCTGCAAGGCACTCCTACTGAGAATCCTCTAGCTCCTGTACGACTCTGAACTAAACCTGTACGTTCTCTAAATCTGACGTACACCAGAGAAAACAGGTATACGTCAACGTGCATGGAGCACGACAAGATCCCAAAAGGAAGAATAGAAACGGTCGTGCGACCAATGCAATAATGGTGATAATAAATAGAAACATGCAGCTGGAATACTAAATATAATTACTACTAGAATAGAATAACCAGAAAAATCCAAGGAAATCAACCAAGTAACAAGTCGATCATGCAGCTAGCGATCAGAATAATCATCCAAGTACAGGGTCATACACTAGCTGGAATTAATACTTAAAGATCTACAACTCGAGACGTTGTACGTCGAGCGAAATAATCCAAATAAGGAAACCATCATGTATATACCATATGTCTGAAATTATAGATAATTAAATATTAACCCCGATCTATGTAGGAAAAGAAACACAACTGGCCTACATCTTACAAGAAATCATACCTAGCCAAGAAACGAGGTCATATAACTAGCCATTCTATAACAGGTCACTGGTCACATCTCACACAGAGTCAACGCTCCTGTCATCGGATACTGATTGTTCATAAATCTCCTACGTGCATCCAATCCCGCTACACATGCGGCCAGAGGACTACACGTAAACCGTTTTCTGCCTGGTCCGAACTCAAGCAAAACTCGGGTGACGAATTCAATTCCTACTGACTAAAGTGATGTACACACTTCACTTTAGCCCTACAAACCATCCCCGGTGGCGACACCAACCACGGGCGTGAGCCTGGAAGATACATTAACAGCCTTATCCGATCACATGAACATTAACTTTCCTATCCCAATTCTTCTCGTTTTTCTAAATCAAACATAATCCTCATTAAAACTCGGTTTCACCACCTAAACTCAGTCAACACACTCACACATGTCACTAAGTCTGTTCATGACCCACAAGATCACTAAGTCATGAACTACTAATGGTTCTCAATCACAATAAATAATAACAAAAATAATTGATCATGTACAATAATATCATGGTAAATCAGGTAATCGAAATTAAGAGTCATAAATTTATGAACAACCAACTATGTAATTCAGAAATTAATTCATTTTCTAAAATAATTTCTTTTAAAATTATTTATCATTATAATAATCCAAAATATTCTCTTTTCCGGAATAAATTCTTTAAAATTATTTCTCGTTATTAATCTAAAATAATTCTTTTTCTCAAAATAATTTTTTTTAAATAACTATTATAAACTCACCTAAAATGATTTCGTTATCAAAATAAATTCTTTTAATTTATCATAATTATTTCGAAATGATATTTGCCACAGAACTATGATTTAAATCAATATTATTCTCCAAACAACCCACGCAAATAATTATATTACAACTAATCCACACATATAATTAATAATTATTGAAATAACAAGGAGAGGCGGGATCTTGCCTGCGAGGCCAATGGGGCCTGTCGACGATGTGGTGGCGGCGCTGTGGAGATGGATCTGGACTGAAGGGGGTTGCGACGGTGACGGTTGAAGGAGGAACTCGGCGATTGTGGTTGACGGGACAGCGAGCGGGGAGAGGAAGAGGCTGACGGCGGGGGTCTCGGCGTGGTCGGCGACGGGAGAGGGCTGTCGGGTTGCTGCTGCAGTGGGTGGTGCAGAGAGAGGCTGAAGGTAGCGACGTGGGCTACGGAGGAGGACTGCTAGAGCTTCCGGGGTTGCAGACGAGTGGGTTTGAGCGGGGTCGACGCGGATGAGAGGTGGTGGAGCGGTGGTGGCGAAGGCGATGTGGATCTGGCAGCGGGGCTTGGCTTGGAGCGGAGCTCAAGGAGGCTGCAGCGGGCAGTTACACGGCGGCGGTCAGGTGGCACTCGCGGAGGACAGCGGCGATCGGAGCTTGGGCGTGGCTGGGCAATCGACTGTGGTCGTCGGAGTTGATGGCTAGCTGAGCATCGACGGCTTGAGGCGGAGATGGTGGCGTGGGAGAGGGGAGTAGGTCGGAGCGGAGGCCGACGGTGGCGACTGGCTGGAGGATGGCGGGCGACTGTTGGGTGGTCGCGGGTGAACGAGAAGGAGAGAGATGTGTTGATGGCGACGGCTTTAGTGTTTGGGGAAGAAAGAAAATGAAAGAGATGAGAGAAAGTGATGTGAGAGATGAATAATAGATGAGAGAGAGGCATGGCTTAAATAGAAAAGAAATTTAAAAAAAATGAAATAAAATAAAATAATGAGTGAGTATGTGCGTGGGCAGCAGTCTTTTTGGAAAAGTGAAGAGGGAGAGAACGTGATGAGGGAGAGATGGTTGTTGGTATTTGACGGGAAACAACAATTTTGGATTATTCTCAAATGGGTTCACAAAATTCAAGCTCTTGCATATAACTACCCTACTCATTTATAACTACAACATTTATTATGATATGTGTATGCATATATACTCTGTGTATTACATCACAATAAAAAAATAAACATTATTGTATATTATGCTTTGCATAGTAAATAATAATAATAATAATAATAATAATAATAATGATAATAATAATAATAATAATAAATAATCAATTATTAATTTAAAAGTCTTTACCGTAACAATTAAATTTATAATTAAAATAATTATAAAAACAAACTTTTAAATTATAGGAAATTCTAGAAATTTAGGGAAATACAACTCTTTTTAAAAATAAAATTTTAATATTTAAATGCCAGAAAAATTATTTAAACCAGTATTAAAAATTTACGGTTATTACAAACGAGCATAGGGAAAGATAACATCACAAGAATCCCAGCTCCAACTTAATGTCACAATCGATGAAGACGATAAAGACACTACTCTAGAATTACCTAGAGAAAAAATATAGGTGAAACACCATTGATCTCGACTCAATAAAAAATAAAACAAAATGAATAAATTCAAAAAATTGTTATTGGTTTTAATTATTCACCATCCTTTTATAATCCTATTTTTTCAAGTGTTTTTTACTTTCGCAATACTATATTTTGTCAAGCCAAGATTGGTTTTATGTTAGTCCAAATAACATGAAAATTCAAATTGACTTTGGATCACATTTGTTTCCTGCCAATTAAATTATCACATGAAAATTTAAATTTAGTGTAGCCCATTCAAACAACCATCAAAGAAAATGAATAATCACAACGTTAAATTTTAGAGACATAAGTTCACAAAAACTATCAAAGTGGATTCGAGAAATAAATTTTAGTAAAGAAATAAATAAATAATGATTGTTCATAGTATTTAACCACCTGCATTACACGTGTATAAAATCTAGTATTTATAAATATCCCACACTCAGAAATATTTACCCAAAATATTTATAACCTAGTAGAATGCATCAGCACAAAGCGCAACACTTTTTTACAGATCGTATTAGAACTATGTATCCAAGTATAATTTACTTTATTTATGAGCTAAACTCAAATGATTAAAGTAACAGCTTGGATAACAGCGTCATTCATGAGCTGCTCACGGATATAGCTTTATTTATACGGTTTTTCTATAGAATGCCCATAAGAGAGGAGAAAGATAGAGAGAAATGAATGAAGAGGCCCTCCCAATTTACATTAAAATCTTCTCATCATTCATTTCTCTCTGTCTCTCTCATCTCTTATAAAGTTCTATGGACTCTATAGAAAACCCGTTATTTATAAGCTAAAAATAAATTGTTAAATTAACAGCTTAAATAACGGCGTCATTTATTAAGCCACTCTCGGCCTGTATATGCAATCCGCGGTGGTCCTTCAACCGTCACCGCAGTGATCGTAGGCGACGAAAGAGCAGCAGCAGCAGCAGCAGCTTTTGAGGGGCTACAAATAGTGCGGTCTCTTTCTCATTGCAGTGTTGGTTTCTTTTTAGGGCTTGGATTCTACGGCAGTGACCGTAATTTTTGACCGATAACTGCTCGTCTCATTGGGAATTAGGGTTTATCGTCGGGGTTCTGTGCTCCCATTCTTTTCTGGTAACGGCACCCCCCTTTCCCTTTCTCGTTATGTACTGTAGGCTACAACTAATTTTGCTAAGTGCCTTCGAGATTCTTGCTGCTTGAAAACCCTAATTCTGATAAATTTCGAATCTTATAAAAAAAAGCCCTAATTTTTATACTGATTGAAAAGCAATTGCGGGAACTGTACATTGGTAATGGTATTATTGCATTGCATCCGATCATTTGATCTTTCCGATCCCGGATAAGGTTTATTTTTGTAAGCAAATAAATCAATGCCAGTATGAAATTGTGCCCCAAACTGTTTGAATCCGACCCATGTGGGCCCTTTTGCATAAGAATGGTTTTCTTCTTGGTATTCGAATCTCGAGACCCTATGATGTGTGGTCATTCTGGTGTGATGATATTTGATTTTTTTGGGAGATCTGCTTCCATTTGAGACACACGCTCCTCTTCCTAACTCTCCATACCTATCTTGTTAACTATAAAGTTCGTGAGAGATCATGAGTTTTGCGAGCTAGTGAAAACGGATTTGGGTTCTCAAAGTCTGAATTGCTGATCCAAAATTGATGTGCTGATGGGGTAGTGAGCATGGCAATTATCCAGTAAGGATGCTTCTCCTTTCTGAAACCAAAGATTTGTGAAGGATTTGGGACTTCGGTTTTTCTGGACTTTTGCAAATCGTTATTTAGGATGCCTTTACCCAAGAAATGACTTCCGCTCCTATTATAATTTCTTCACGGGCCCTAGTTATCTCAATATTCTTAAGTTTGATGATTTGAGGGCCCGTTATGTTTTACCAGTTTGATGGTGTTAAATGCAAACGGATCCTGTAGTACTTATTGTTTTGTCTCGTGAAAATTTTCTTCCCCCATTAAACTGTTGGCTACCGATCCATATACTTTGCTCGCCTCATGGGAAATTAGGGTTTATCATCAGCGTTGAATACATGCATCCTTTTCTGGTAACTGCACTCTCTTTTCCCTTTCTTTTTATATACTGTTGGTTATTGCTAATTTTGTTAAACGTTTCCTTTTGTCTTTAGATTCATATTTCTCAAAACCCTAATTCTGATAAATTTTGAATCTTATAAAATTAAAAAATTCCAATATTTATACGGATTGAAAGCAATTGCGGGAAATGTACATTAGTAATGTTATTATTGCATTTAACATTTGATGTTTTTGTAAATATATAATCAATGCCATTATGAATTGTGCACCAAGATGTTGAACCCAACCATTATGGACCCTTGTCAAAGATGGTATTTTTTTTCTTAGTATCTGAAACTCAAGACCCTATGATCTATTGTTATTTTTTACCAATTTGATGGTGTTAACTGCAGAGGGATCCTGCACTGACTATTTTTGTCTTGTGGAAATTGTCTCCTCCCCCATTAAATGGATGGCTATCGGTCCATGTTACTTTATTCAATGTGAATTTGTTTTACAACATAAGTAGTTTTCAAAACTTTTAAGCTTTACCAACTTCTGTAGTTTGATGGTTCAGGCTGTAGATGGAGAGCTAGCACTAGCAGATGTAGCCTGTACGTACTGGAAACAACTACGAGATCAGGAACATGATAGTTAAGGCTACGAGTAAGGTGTGTAGTGACAGTCAATGAGGGTAAATGTGGAGAAAAGAACCTCTATGTGGTAGAAGGAATGTAATTTGATCATGGCTATATCTCCCCCTACTTCGTAACTAACAGTGAAAAGATACCAGTTGAACATGAGAATGGCAAGGTCTGTTGTTAAAGATCTTCTTAAATTGGTGTTGTGACATGGTTTTATTATTTTTTATGTATGTTTTCTTATGACTATTGACATGAAGTCAGTTGATCTTTTCGTCAAATTTTCTTTTCAGTTGTCTTCTTGTTGACAAGAAAATTACAAATGCAAGAGATATGATCAATGTTTTGGATGATGCCACAAGGGGTGGTTATCTTATCTTGACAATTGCTGAAGACATTGAGCGGGAAGCTCTTGCCACCTTTGTCTTAAATAAATTGAGAGGGCCCCGCAGGATTGCTGCTCTTAAAGTGCCTGGATTTGGGGAGTGAAAAAGTCAATATCTTGATGACATGAACTGAAGGTTTTACTATTTTATTTTTGCAGCCTTTACTTTCAATCTCTGTCTAATCTGAATTTGAATTTCTCTCCTTTTTTTTAATTATTTGTTGCATGATCTGTAATCGGAGATGAGGTTGAACTAACAAGGCGAAAGCTAAAGTGGTGCCTACTAAAGACTCAACTACCATAGTTGGTGACGGTAGCACCTAAGAAGAAGTAACTAAACGAGTTGGACAGATCTGAAATTTGATAGAGGTGCATAATCAATGACTTGGTCACATATACAGAGGATGATTTTAGATATCTTGTGAGAATGTTCTCATCTGTTTCTTTACTCAAGCCGCTGAACATGAATACGAAGGAAAACTAAATAAGAGAATAGCGAAGCTCTCTGGTGGTGTTGCTGTTATTAAGGTTTGATCATTTGCCTGAAAATATATCTAACAATAGGTTGTAACTTATAATAGATGTATTGGATTCTTATTTGGAAGACTAAAATTTTCTCAGGTTGGAGTACAAACAGTGATTGAGTTAAAAGAGAGGAAGCTGAGAGTGGAAGATGCATTGAGTGCTGCGAAGGTAAATTTCTGTGAGGTCACTTTCCATTCTCTCGCTTTCTATGTGTAATGCATGCAGGTGTAGCAGGAACGGGAAGCGTGATTGTTTATGACCTGAGTTTTGATTCCTTTTGCTTCTAAAAAATTACTGTCAAGGATGAAGTTGGAACTATATTCCTGCTTATAAAATCTTGCAATATAAATATTATCACACAAAAATAACACTCGAGTGAGAAACTTAGGTCTGTTGTCGTTTTTTGTTTGGTGTGTGGGTGTGGGTGTGTGTTGATGTCTTAGGGTTGGGAGTGTGAGGGGATAGTGTTAAGTGACATTCTTGCATATTACTAGCAGATACTTATTGGCATTTATGAACTAGCTGCTGTCGAGGTGGGTATTGTTGTGGGCTGTCATTGTACCCTTTTGAATTGTTGTGGGCTGTCATTGTACCCTTTTGAGGCTCATGTCGAAGGTTGATTCCATCAAGGAAACTCCGGAGAATGATTAGCAAAAGGTGATAGATACGACTGTGTTTCCTGCATATGAGATCTAAGATTTTGCCTCATTGCCTTGGATTGGGGGGTGGGGGCGATTATTCCTCACTAGCTAAACTTCATTTTGGTCACTTCCTTCAGTATCTTCTTTTAATCATCACAAATAAAATAAAATGGTGACAATGACTCTTCTTTCTGTTTTCGAAAAACATATAGGTAGAAGCAGATATTGTCGAAAGGGCCTTGGGCTATCAATTGAAACTGATTGCGAAGGACTATGTAGCACGGACACGGATCCGACACGGCCATCCGACACGCCGACACGAGGCAAATCCTAAAAAATACATAGGATACGTGTGTCCGACACGTGTGTCCGACACGGACATGACACAACACGGCTTCATGGATGCGTGTCCGTGCTTCATAGGCGAAGGATGCCGCCGGAGTTGATGGAAGTGTTGTTACTGACAAGGTAAGTTTTTCTTTTCTGTCAAAACACATTTTCTTTGTTCATTGATCATTCTAGCTAGTGGCGTTACTTGATCGTTTCTTTAGGTGCTGTCCAACTACAGCCCCAAATATGGTTATAATGCTGCCACTGGAAAGTATGAGGAGTTGATGGTTGCTGGGAGGGATGATCCTACAAAGGTATGAATTACTTATTTGCAGTGTAAACCATTTGTATGAAGACGTCATGTATACTTATTCTATTGAAACTTGAAAGTAACCATAACTAACAAATCTATTTACATAATGTTGTCTTTGAATTATGTCAATAGGGTAAGAACATAGTTCATCTTTATTCACACAGCTCCCTTGTGAAGATCGCTGAGTGTTCTTTTTTATGTTATTCTTTTCTGCTAACTATTTCTTCAAGATTTGTTGTTATGGATTTGATCGTTGCTCATTCACAACTTCACATATTTCCAGGGTACTTGCCTGGAACTTGGACATTTGGTTCTAACATGACACACTGCGGGCACTTGATTCTTAAACTCTATCAGTCTATGTCTAAAAGCTGGTTTTCCTGATCAACCTTCCAAGAGTGGATAAAACACTCTTTAACCACCAAATTTACGGAGAGGATGATGGTAATTGTATTCACAACTATTGATTCTAAAGTCCTCATTCTAATTGATCTAGTAAGGAAGTAACATGTTGTGGTATTCCTTAGTAGTGCTTTTGATGCATAAAATAGACCTTTGTTTGAGGAATTCAGGATAGTAGAGAAGCTGAACCTTCAAGTTGATTCATATCCTGTTTGTTTACCGCGCTAGTAAATATGCTTTTTCCTTGGTAACTGAGAGTCTTGAGACTCCTGTGTTTCTTTTCCCTCTGTCTTCTAAAGATGAGCTTTTAGCTTTGATAGGCTATATAGAGGTAACATATAAATAGATAGAGAATATTGATTTAGCTGCTAAACTTTTGTCTTGCCGAGAGCACTACTATTCCCTCAGACTGAGAACACTACTAGTCCCTCAGACTTGGGCAAAGAGAGGAGATTACCTCCTCCAAAGTGACATATTAAATCTTCAACCTGGATGCTTTGCCTTGCTCATCTATCAAGGCAAGGTGCAAGGTTCTGAGGCACTGACAAGAAGGGACTGCTGGGACCTCTCTGTCAATAGTTCACATCTCGTGGCTGGAATTTGAAGATCCTGGCAAACTGCAGAGTTGGAGTTATCCTCTTCAACTGTGTCCATCTAGTTGTCTGCGCAAAATGTCTGGCTTTTAAAGGTATTGCTGTCTTCAGCTATGAATAGGCTGAGACGGGATCAGATCCCCCTAGATCCACACTCTGATAAAGAAGCAGGTATTTCAAATTTATGGACTGAAATCTGAACCTATGTTGTGCCTGTATCTATAAACCATTCACAATGCAGTAATTTCTTTAATTTGTTTTTGTCTAAAATTGAAAATTAGAGTTTACTTGCATTGTGCTGCTTAATCTCAATGAGATTCTTGCTTGTTTCTTGAAATTTTGGGTACAAAAGATTCCAATTAAAGTAATTAAATTTTAGGTACACAAACAAAGAACTTCATTATTGTTATGTAATTTATTAGACTGCAGGACAAACATTGGTTTCTTCCTGGATGCCGGTGATACTATACAACAGTGTTTGAAAAAAATGTAATGGGCGACCATTAATTAAATCAATGAATAAGCATAAAAAGAAAAGCCTAAGCTTCCTGTGTTTTGAGTAGTAGTAGTAATAATTTTAGCAGTAGTAATGATTTTGGTGTAAACAGTTTTAATATTTTAAAAAGGAATATTTACTGCATATCTAATTTACGTGACAAACAAATAGAAGAGGAATTTCTGCAAAGGAAGTTCATGTGTGATTAGTGCTGTCAATATTGGAGAAATAGGAGTAATAGAAGCCTCAGTATGAATGGAGGAGTACTAGATAATAAATTGAATATTCCAGTAACTGCTTGGAGGTGGTTTTGTCAGTAGCTTCAATTGATGGAGATCCTGCTAAGTTATGTGAAGAGATGGACCCATACAGACGACACAAAATTAGGAAAATCTTTATACTGACTTTCTGAGGTGTACACTTCAATGCATGATTAACAATAGTGTAAGCTTCAAGCAGGAACGTAAATGGATATTTATAATCCTTTGTATGTGCAGCCTTTTAAGCAAATGCAAGAAGTAATAACTATCTGCACCATGTAATGTGCTCTCCATTTACTATCGACTTGTAAGCTTATGCATATTTTGTCATCTGCTTTATTTAGTTCATTCCGAATATATTTAATATACAATGTTTTTTATATACTACTTAATCTATGAATTAATGATTATATTTGAATTTGGTACTTCAGGTTTTTATAATTTTTATTAGCTTATAGGCTTGTTATTTCTTAAAATTCTTTATGTACTATATGAATACTCTGGAATATTTTGGTATTATACGATCTTAGACAGCATCCGTTGGATTTGGATATAGATTCTATTTTTATATAATTCATAGGACATCATAGAGTATTGGAGCTGCAGATAATTTTTTGAGATTCCGGATTCGGATTTCAGGGAATGTGCTATGTGTACAGTTCCTACCCCATCTTAATGGAAAGTATAATTAAGCTTAATAACTTATAGCTTTACCCTATAGGCTGTGTGCCAAATTATGAATGCTATGCTTCAAAGCACAGTGAAACAAGCACTGGAGTGACTAGTGAGCTTTGTAAAACATTTCTATGCACTATATTAAATTCATGAATACATTAGTCAAACAGATTTAATGTGACCGGATCCCTTATTTTCGTTATTTGCGTCATTTATTGATTGGATGAGATTAAATGGATTGGGATCATAATCAGGACTTAGTGCAGTTTGAGTCTGGCCCTGTTTCTTGGTAGGCTTAGCCTCCATCCTTTTCCTCTTGAATGTGTATCCTTCGGTGGCTGGTTGCTTTTAAAATAGAAAAGGTTTGAACTTCGCTTCAGTTCCTGTGGAAAGATTCAATCTCCTTTCATGTCCAAACATTTATCTACCCGAGCCTCCTGAATGACATTGTTGCAGTCAGAATCTTTCTCCTGTTAAAAGTCCCTCATATCACTTGATATGTCATGGCAGTACTGTTTGCATCCATGCCATAACAAGGGAATTTGATGAAGTAATTGGCGACTGGATCTTTCTATTTTGTATGAATCCTGGCCGTGTAATACCATACTGAAAAGAGATTTACCAGAGCTGACTATCTTTTCTTTTCTTATCTTCTGAGGATGAAGGAAAGTTTACATCCTTGACAATCTCTCAGTAATGTTTGTTACCTGCATCAATATCTAAAATCATTTGCCTTCAATGAGAAGTGTGAATTGCAAAAGTTTCACTTAGATTGCTTTAATTCATCTGATCTGTAATTACTTTAACAGATGCATTGTTGGTTGAGAGAAGGTTTTCATTGCTTGTCTTTGTAGGTTTCCTTTCTTGCTCTTCCCTTTAGTGTGTGTCTATCCTAATTGCAAGGCTAAGATTTTTTTGTCCCCTTTCATTGCAAGAGCTATTGCAGAATATGCATTAGGAGAAACAATTGTTCTGGTGGGTGGCGATTTAGCAGTCAATCTTCAATATTTAAATTAGACTTGCAAGTGACTATTGTAGGATCTGACCCTAGTCCAACATTATCCCACACTTAGTGTTGTTGGGATTTATTTTATTATGCTGTTTTTATGGGATGCCAAATTTTCATCGCTATTCTTGATAGGGCAGACCTGACCATCTATTTTATGATAACCGACTTTTATCTTGATAATCTTAAAACAACAAGCAACCTTTTACACTTCATATCTGGGATGTTGGTTTCTTTATTACATTATGACATTGCTTTACTTTTGGTTAAACAGAAGGGAAAATTATAGATGCTTGAAGGAATATACTATTACAGTCCTAAGTCGCTCCGATAAGGATCTGGATGCTTCTATTCTGTTGCTTTTCTGGACATTCTTTTATCTGATCTTGAAATCTCATAACTTCTGAAATGCGAGGTCTCTACATTTAGCAGCACTTTCAAATTCTTTGATTTTGTATGACATTGGAGTTTTCCTAATTTGAACTTATATTGTTTGTGCCCAAACATATGGATTCGCATATCACATGTAATGTAGATCTAAAACAAATTTGAATATCTAAGGCTCCGTTTGGATACCATAGTGTTTTACTTGTTTCCATGGTGTTTTGCCAAAAAACAAAATACCATGCGTTTGGAAACCATGATGTTTTTTGAACTAAATTATTCTCAAACAAAAAACTCAACACTTATTTTAAAACACCATTTAGGTGTTTTAAGTTTTGTGCTTTTGTTTTGAGTTTGAGAATGTGTTAATATAATATCTAACATAATATATTAAATATAATTAATATAGAGTTATCATCAACATGCTTATTATATTATACTATATCATATTATAGTTAATTTAATATATTAGTAATATTTATTAAATAATATAAAAATATAATAAATAAAATATCTTTTATAACAATATAATAACATATTAAATACCAATATTTAATATGTTAATAATATATTATATAATAAATAAATAATAATAAAATAGAAATAAATTAATAAAAATAATATAAGTTATTGATAATAAATAATAATATAATAATATACTATATAATAGTATAATTGTTATAATAGTGTTAACTTTTTAATTAATAAATTGTAATAAATTAATAATTATAAAATATTATATAATAGCAACATATTTAATAATAAAATAACAATATAATAATATAATTATAATTAAATATTGTATAGTAAATATAATATAATATAGAAAATATTAATATATTATGTAATAAATAATATAATTTATTATAAAGTAAAATAATTTTTAATAATAAAATAACTTATTGCTAACAAATGTTAATGTAAAAAATAATATATTCATAATATAGTAATATTTATTTATATCATAAATACATATATATTATTAATGTACTATTAATAAACTCTAACATATTAAAAACTATAATATATTATATAATATTAAAATATTTATAATATATTAATTTAGTAATAACATAATATTAACATTATTAATAATATTATATTATATGAATAATATTATAATATTATATTATATTAATAATAGTATAATATTATATTAATAATAAAATAATATTATTATAAAAATAATAATATAGTATACAACAATTACAAATTGATATACCAAAATAGTTAGAAATATAATTATTTGAAAATAATATGTAATAATGTTATCGAAATACCAAAATAGTTAGATATATAATTATTTAAAACTAATATGTAATAATTACAATATAATAATAATTATAATATAATATAACTCATTAAAGTACAATATAATATTATTATTACATTATACAATATTATATTATAATACATTTTAATATAACTCATTATAATAATATAAACTAAATATTATAGCATTTTATTTATATATTTTATTATAATTAATATATAATATATTAATAGTATGTTTAATACTAATGTTATAATGGGTCAAACTAGTGTTGACCAAAAATACTTAACATGGTGTTTTGAAAATATTTTAAGAGAAAAACACAACACTATGGTGTTTTTTTTACAAAAACACAATAAGGAAAACACCATAGTAAAACATCGTAAATAAACCTTAGCTCATCATCCTTCTCAAGCTCCACTTCATGACGAAAGATTGATCCTATCTCTTGTTCTTCTCGTAACCGTGATACAGTTTGGTTCGTTGATTATTTAATGGGAAAATTACATTGAGAGTTTTGCTTTTAAGAATCCAATCAAGAAACCCTCCAGCCTTATTGCGCTAACTATAATAGCATTTGACGCAAGAAACATTTCAAAAGACCACCTAACCCATGCAACTTTTTTATGTATTCAAAAATGTCCTTTCCTTCCTCATTTTCTTCCCTCCTTTTTTTCCTCTTTTTTCCTTCTCAGTTCTCCATGAACCAATGAACCTCTCTCATCTCTCCCCTCTTCTCTCATTTTCACCCTCTCATCTCTCTTCTCTTCTATCATATTCAACCTCTCTCATCTCTCTCCCATTCTCTAACCTTCGACCTCTCTTGTCTCTCTTTTCCTCTCTCATTGTTCTCTTCCACCGCCGCCTTCACCTCTGTCGTTGCCTCTCTCAATATCACTGCCCCTCCTCCACATCTTTCTTCTTTTTCGTTATTTATCATCCTCGCCTCGACCTTTCCTCCCCTGCCCCACCTCTTCCCACTCTTCTGTGGTCCCTCTTTCTCTCCATCGCCTCTACTCCTCCAATCTTTTCTTCACTACTTTTTATTTTATGGACTAGTAATATCACGATTAATACTTTAGCCTTGACTTTGTTAAAAAGAAAAAAGGAAAATTTTTTTTTAATGCCTACGTTATGTGGCAAATAAAAAGTAGTTAAGTAAGCAAAAAAGTTAATATTTTTAGCGATTTTATTTATAAAATTGTTAAGGGAGGTGAGGATAGGAGAAAGGAAGAGAGATAAATGGTGAGGAGATGTAGTGGTTGAGAATGGAGGAGAAAAAAAAACAGAGTTGTTGTTTTTGTTTTTATTCAAAAAATATTGTCTTTGTTCATTAAATTGTTGCATTTGTTTATTAAATTGTTACATTTGATTTTTCTGAATTCTATGCTATGAAATTGTTTATTATTTTTTATAATATTGTTATTTGTCATATATAATAAGTTACTATCGTTCATAAAATATTATTTATTGTACATAATATGTTACCTTTATTTTTTAAATGATTACTTTTGTTTATAAATTTTTTATCCATATTGATTTAACTATTGTCTTTTTGTTTGTCTAAACCTACATTTTAAAACATTATTTTTATTCATAAATTATTGTATTTGTTCATAAATAAGTTACTTCGTTAATAAAACTTGTTAATCCCTTTCATAAAATGGTCACTTATATTCATAAGATTCTTACATGTATAGATTAAAATGTTACCTTTTTTTTATTTTCTGTAGACTAACGCTATAAAAATTCATATTAATTCATAACCGGGATGAGGATATGACGTCACATTACATAGGTATCTATACTTGTTAATAAGCAGTGTATAAAATATTGACTGATATATCGGATTCAACAACAACCCATAATAATATTTATACATTTATAGCGTTTTCTGTTTTTTAGATTTTTCTGATATATTGGTCGTAGTTGATATATCCCGATACCTACAATATCGATCGATATTGGAACTTTTTTGTCAGGTTTTTTGGTTTTGGTTTTGGTTTTGGGTTTCCAACTCTATCCAAATACCAAATTAAACTAGTTTGTTGCTTCAAAATCACATTCGATCTCTCAAAAATCCTAATCCTTAGAATTTTGGTGCTCACCTCTCTCTCGCAACTTCCTCTCTCCTCTGTCTTGCTCTCTAAGCTCCCTCTTTATCTTTCCATCCGCTCTTCTTTGTCCCTCTACCCCCCTTTCTCCTCCCCTCCTTCCTCTCTTTCACTCTCTCAGCTCTCTTTCTCTCTCGGTCACTCTCCTCTATTTTGCCGCCCTCTCTCTGCCCCCTCTCTTGTTTGTCCATCTCCCCCTCTCTTCCTCCACCCCTTTCTCCATCTCTCTATCTCTCTCTAATCTCTCTCTACGTCTCTTTTAAATGTTACGCACTTTAAAAGTTTCATGATGCAATCGAGAAGAAAGTTTCTACAAACTGCTAGTCATACTAAAGATATATCATGAATTTTGTGTTTGGAATTTATTAAATATGTTTAGATTACATATTAGAATATTATATTATGTATGAAGATTATCTGATATGACACACTGATATTTATTACATGTCCCGATATATCCCCTATGTTTGCAATCCGTTATGGATTTTGGTCGTCCGATATTTACG
Source organism: Asparagus kiusianus (assembly GCA_022839385.1). Taxonomy (NCBI): domain Eukaryota; kingdom Viridiplantae; phylum Streptophyta; class Magnoliopsida; order Asparagales; family Asparagaceae; genus Asparagus; species Asparagus kiusianus. The sequence continues at coordinate 1,101,460 of BQKN01000038.1, forward strand.
CAATCTCCGATATTTAAAACAATGTTCATAAGTCATATTACATAGGTATTTTACTATTCAAAGGATTATTTTAGACGCAAGACATTAAACACAAAAAACTCTTCAATTTGATAAAGGGTAACCCAATGAAAAGTCCCCTCAAATTTTCTGTTTGTGCATACAAATAAAAACTTCAAGTTCAACATTTTACACTAACAACAAAGAAAAAGAGAGCTGGGGGAGGAGGAGAGGTGGCGAAGGAAAACAGGGAACGAAGGAGAGTGGGGTATACGCTGAAGGAGATAAAGGAGAGACGGGAGGAGAGGTGGACAAGGAGGAGAAGATGTCACGGTGAAAGAGAATGATAGACCAAGAATAAGAGGAATGAGAAGGAGCAGGTGGAGGAGTAGGGAAGGCGGTGGCCACGTTGAAAGTGAAGCAACAATGGGGGGAAGATGACGGTGGAGTAGGATGTGAGAAGGCTAGAAAGAAGGAAAGAGATAGAGGGGTTGAAGATGAGAAACATATATGGGTTTGTGGAAAAAATGAGAAAGAAAAAGATAAAACAAAGGGAGAGGAAAAAAATAACGAAAAAGTAGAGAAGATTATAGAGGAGGGAGGTGAGAAGGTTCATGGATTCATGGTTGATATGAAAGGAGAAAAAAAGGGGGAAAAGGGAGATTGAAGAAGGAAGGAGAGGAGAGAGATGAGAGAGGTTGAAGATGAGAGGAGAGGAGAGAGATGGGAGAGCACAGGTTCCTGGAGAAAATGATAAGGAAAAAATAGGGGAGAAAAGGAGGAAAGAAAATGAAGAAGGAGAGGGCATTTTTGGAATACTTAAAAAAGTCATATGGGATAAGGGGTCCTTTGAAAGGTCTTTTAGGTTAAAGGTTTTTTTAGTTAGCCAAAAAAGATTAAGGTGTTTCTTGATTGGATTCTTAAAAGTGAGGCTTCCAATGTAATTTTCCCTTATTTAATTCTAAAGCTTCTCTGGTTTCTAACTTGGAAGGGATGTGATAAAAAAGATATTGTTGCAAATACCTATATCAAGAAAACTCTTTTTGTTCTTAGAAATAACCAATTCAAAGAGGAAAGACACTCAATAACCTTGGTAAACATGCAAATGTTGCTTAAACTAATTGCAGTTTAACAAAGCCGGTAACTGAGTACAGAACTAAATTAAAAATATCAATTCTTGTAGATTAGTCAAGAAAATTACATGTATAGCTATATATGATTGCTATAGGTCTTTAATTTACCTATATAATTTTCTTTTACATGAAACTTGTGTAAGCAGTCTAGTTTTTCTGCCATTTGGCTATAGATTCAAAATGATATTTAGTTCTCGAAGATGAATTTTACTTTTTAGCAAGTCTTATCGTCTTAAACATTAATATTGACTCTTTCCTACATTAAAAGTATATGTTTTCTCCTTAGAAATGTCAGTCGTATTTGAATGTCACCAACTCAAAGAGTTGGCCACTTTTAGAAAGTTTAATAAAATGTTCTACTAGCAAAACTAAGTTTTGTGCCAATGGGGTTATGTGGCATCTTGATGGTGTCCCTGGTCTCTGACATCTTTTTTTT
>BQKN01000038.1:1113025-1125605 GCA_022839385.1 Asparagus kiusianus
ATCAAACGACCTGCTGTGCTGAAGGCGGATTCCGAAGCTACCGTCGAAACCTGCACTGTTAGTAAGTCACGAACCATGGTGGAAAGTATAGGATATGAAACTGATCCATATACTTTCCACCATTGCAAAATATCTAAAGCATTTCCTTGACATCTAACTAAAGAAGCAGAAAAATATTCATCTATTTCAGAAACCTCCGATGATGACGATCCAAGTCCAGATCCACCAGTTAGCTCAGCTATCATTGCATACCTATCAAAACTTACACTTTTACCTCCGGATGAGCTCGAAGAAACCGAAGCTGTTGACTGTTGTGTAGATACACCATGTCTAGCTGCATACTCATCATATAATATTTGAAAATAATTTCTAATAACTAAATGATGAGTAGTAGCAGTAAGGGTGGTTCCATCATCTAAGTCTATAATCTGATTACCATACGAGGATTGTAACAAACTTCGAAGGCCAATATCCTTCAAGCATGGATCAATAAGAACCCCCAAACCAAAAATATGAGGAATAAGCCTAAAGTACTTATTAAATTTGCTCTCCATTTCAAAAATCATAGGTCCAAAAGTAGCATCCATACGATATTTCCCAATTTTTTTTTGAATATTTAAAATTTGTAAAGCAGCTAAAGTAATGGTTGGATAATAACAGCCAAATAATAACATTGTAGCATCATAAAAAACTTATAACATTTCATTTAAATTACATATAACTGTCCATTCATCTTCAGTTATTCCATAAGTGCTACCAGAACTAGAACTAGAAGCATAATAGTTTATAAAATCAGTTATAATGTCTTTATATTCTATTGCTACACTTAACATTGCATATGTGGAATTCCACCTATGGTCAACATCTTTTGGAATTAGTCTAGGCTTTACATTTTTTCTTTTACAAAATTATTTCCATCTTCTAAGTCTTTGTTCAGAAGCACTATGCATGTAAGCAACTGTTCTAACCTTTTCTATCATGGGTTTAATTTCAGTAAATGCACTTTGAACAAGTAAATTTAAAATATGACAGATGCACCTAATATGAAAAAGATCACCATGACATGACAATGATAAAGTTGATCTGATAAATTCAACAGCTATATTGTTATTACTTGCATTATCTAGTGAAAGAGAAAATATTCTTTCTGAAATTTCTAATTTCATAAGTTCTTTAATTATTAAATTTGCAACATTAGCACCAGTATGTGACTCTTCTATTGCAATAAAAGAAACAACTCTTTTAAATATTTGCCAATTTTCATCAATCCAGTGTGCTGTGATACATAAATATCCAGTTTGTGCTCTAGATGTCCAAATATCAGAAGTTAAAGAAAATTTACAGTTTAAAATTTTAAAATAAGAAATTATTTTTTCTTGTTCCAGCTGATAATATTTTAAAATATCACGTTAGCAGGTTTGACGAGAAATTTTTTTAAATGCAGGATAAAAACCATCTCTAAACATATCTTCAAATTCATCATCTTCTACTAATTTAAAAGGAAGGTTTTTAAGAATGATAAACCTGATTACGTATTTCCTGGCTCTGGCAGCGTCATAGTTCCAACTACCAAGACTACCAGAAGAGGAGGATTGAGAAATCATGGATTGTCGGATATCACCTTGAGGAGTCTGGCATTTGTTGTGTTTATCTAAATGGCGTTTGAGGTGGTTGGTGCCGCTCTTATGATGAGCTTGAAAAATCTTCCCGCACAAAGCACACTTAGCCTTCTGGGTGAGGATCTTACCGTGTTCATCCTTGGTGACGTCGATCTTCTCGTAAAAATTCCACACATCGGATCTTGGCCGTTTAGGAGCTCGTGGTGCAGATTCGTCGCCACCGGATTCGAGATTAACTTCGGTAGGAGGACTTATAGTAGGAGGACTCATAGTAGGAGGACTCATTTCAGGATCAAGAGATATGTTTTGCTCTTCATAATCAGATCCGGAAGCCATTTGATGAAAGGATTAGAAAGTATAAATAAGAGAGTATAAGAGTATAAGAGAGAGTATAAGAGTATAAGAGAGAAGAGATGAGTTTTTGGTGTGAAGAAAACAAATGAAAACCCCCTCTATTTATAGAACCAGCCTAGGGGGCAAATGACCAAAATAACCTCACAAAATAGCCGTTATTTGACCGTTTATGGGGGCAAAATGGACAAAAGGGCAAATTTGCCCGTTTTGGCCAGGCCAGGCCGGCCCGGCATATTTCCGGCAACGGTCACGAGGTGTGACCGTTGCCCGCCCGGGCCGGGCTCCGGGCCCGGGCTGTCCGGCCCGGGATTTGCACGGCCCCGCACTGTACCGGGCCGGGCCGGGCCCGGGCCGGGCACCGAAGGAGCTACCCGGACCCGGGCCCGGAACCCGGCCTGGCCCGGTTTTCCGGGCCGGGCTCCGGGCCGGGCCCGGGCCGGCGGGTCAAATGGACACCCCTAGTTGTGGGCATCATTTAAATCTGAAAAAGAAAACATTAATTTAACGGGCCCTAGTAAATACAAAATATATTTTGTGTACAGCTTGACTTAAGGTCCTTGGCTTAAGAATTCACCATACCTGGTACTGGATAATGTACCATACCATAAATATGATATTTGTCCATATATATAATATTTTACTTTTGATGGCAAACCTCGATCCGTAAATAACGTGCATTTCTTTACGAAGTTTAACACACGACTTATACGGCAAAATATTAAAATGCAAAAAAAGTTTGCCTTTCCCATTTTTAATATTTTTTTAGTCTTTTGATTGTATCATAATCAAGCACTAGTGACAAATTAGATGAGGTAATGCCTTGACGATGGGCGCCTTATGAATCCTGGGTAATAACTAGCAACAATCCTCATCCCAAAGGACAAGCAAAGTTAGAACCAATTTGTTTAAAATTTGAGACAAAATGGAACAGTTGCATAGTAGCTGAAAATATGACTTGTTCGTTAGTCACTTCTCTCAAATTTTTAAATCCGGCTTTAAATTTGTGGTTGTGAGAGTTTTAACTTAGATTACTCTGTTACTATGTTAAGAACCTTTTCCATTACCCTAAGATTCAAAAGTTATGACAAGAGTTGAGAATTATATTTTATACCATTACACTGTAACAAGTGTATTCACCTTTTATTTCATCCATAATATAAATTAATATTATTGTTGTGCGCGGCGGCCAAATCGATGGGGGTGCCGATAATAAATACCAATGCTGAGAGAAAAAGCCAAACAATCCAAACTAACGGCACAAACACAAACAATCAAATTTTACGTGGTTCGACAAGTTGCCTACGTCCACGGGGCAAGAAGGGAATGAGTTTTCATTAATAGAGGAGATGAGTACAAATAGAGATTACAAATCCACAAACTAATCTCTCACACAAAGCTCTCAATCTCTCAAACAAAACCCTAACCAATAGCTCCAGAAAAGACTCGTTTCTGTGCTCCAAATATTCCTAAAAAACCCCCCCAAAAAAACCCTAAAGCTTGTGTTTCTATTAATATCAAAACATTAACCCAAACCAATCAGGAAACTGAAACTGAGACCAAAATCGCGATCCGGTCGACCAACATATGGCCCCGGTCGATCGGCCAGAAACATGAAATCTCAACAAAATCAATTATAGAGTTTTGGTCGACCGACAATGTGGTCCGGTCGACCGGACAGGGTTCTCGGTCGACCGACCTATCCTCGCGACCGTCCGAACAAAAGGCCAAACGAATACCCCTGTAGTGTGCACGTTTCCGGTCGACCTGACTTGCTCCGCGGTCGACCGGACTGCATCCAAAATTCTCTCAACTTCATTTTTCCTGTTCTTCGTCATCGTTTTCGTCGTTTCTACAATTATATTTCTCGTTGGATTAACTATATATTATTACATTTTAAAAGTTTTTATTTATACCATTAATTGATTTTAACCTTTCTATGGATAAGTATCTGTACAGGTTTGGCTACTTACATCTTGGTTATATGATTACATTTAAAATATTGTATAACTTTTGAAGTCTTATTTCCCGTGCTCACATGGACATATGGAAATAATCAAACTTACTCAAACTAAAAATATGCAAATAAGAACCTATTAATTCAAGTTCGGATTAATATTAATGAATCAAACCAGTCAAATTAATGCAACCTGTACATCGGGCCGAAAACATAAAATACTCTAGACTTGCTCGTCCATTTTGACACTATGAAAGATTCTGAAAAGGTCTCATCAAATTGCCATTGAGGAAAAGGTGAAAAGGTCGGAGAATACCTCAAACATCATGGTTCTATTGACAACTTCCAACCCACAAAGTGGATAATCAAAATTTCACCGCCTCACTTTAGATGACGACGTTGCTCATTAAATAAAATAAAGTAGATAATCCAAGTTATGATTAATATAATGGGGCGCCCGACATCTTATCTCGTAGAAGCCTAAATAATTGAACTAAAAAAAAAAAGAGGATGAAAAACGAAATTAACACGAACTTGTAATAACTACTTATAAAGGCCTCCTTGGATTACATTCATCATGTGACAAGCCTTTCCTATGCCTAAAAATCTAAGAATATTTATTAATTTCCTAAAGGTGGAGTTCTCCCTTGCTTTATCCTATAAAAACCCTACGAGTCATCTAGCAAAAGGCTATAACTCACTTTTACCAACAAGTCAGCAAAAGCGCAACTTACTTTTGACGATCATTGGGCGTAAGTTTTTTGAGAAATCATATCTCCATGTCTAATCATTAACTATACCTTCTATTTTAATTTTAGAAGGTTGGTCCGTCGTATTCCTTTCTTGTTTACAAAAGCGACAATTGGATTCATGTTTGATGGAAATTTTGTGTGGACAACCTCTCAAATGATCGTGATAAGAAAAAACCTCGTTATTATTGGTGTTATTCTTAGTCCTCAATTAATAGTGGAGAGAATCTGAAGAGCATATCACATAATTTGTTGAAATATACCGCCAAAATAAACAGGGATTTTCATCTCATTCTTGTTAATTTCCTACTACAAGTATTAATAAATTGAGAACCATTCATCTCACACCAAAGAAATTCTTTCAATTATGAGTAACAATTTCTTCCTCTACAGTAGTCATCCCTTGATATTTGCACCATTCTTTTATTGATCTTCGATGAGAAAAAAAAATCAGGTTTCTATTTTTTTTAATTTTATGTTATTTTATTTTTATTTTTATTTTGGCTTTCCTATGAAAAAAATTGTTATACTTCTTTAATGTGAGAAGAACAATAACATAAATGGTGTGCCAAGATATTATATCCGATCAAAGAAGAAAGAAATAACATTGTGGATCTCAAAATCATATTGAATACTCTAAATCTATATAAGTTTTCTCTTATGTTTGGACATATTACACTATTGCACTAAATAATTTCTGAATGTAGAGTGCTTAACATGATTTAATATAGTTCTTTGATGATAATAGTATCATAGCATCTGATATGCTAGGATAATGCTACTCTAGGGGTGGGCGGGGACGTGGCCCGCGCCGGATCAAGCCCATGACCTGGTCTACCAAGTTCAAGGTCGTGGTCGGGCAGAATGGACTAGACCTACTTTTCTGATCCCGGGTCTGGGATTGAACCCAACCCAAACTACGACCAACCTAAGTATAGGCTGGATCTGATCTGGCCCGTGCGTTGCGAGACGCCCCATGAGTTTTTCATCCAACCTTTTCCCCCTAATTTTTTACCTTTTTATTATATTAAACTTGTATTTATATTATAAAATTATTTTTAATTTATCTTTTAGTAATTTAAACTTGTATTAAATTTTTTTAAACTTATACTAACTTTTCAATCCTTAGTATATGCTGGAGCTGGACCCAGCTCGGCCTGTGACCCTGATATATTATGAACTAGCAGGGCGGGCTAGGGTGGGTTAGCTTGTGGGTCAACCAGGCCCACTCCCAATCCTATACTACTGGCTAGCTAAAGTTAACAAAAGATTGACTACTGTGTCTTTCGAAAACTCATAGTTTAATTGTTAAGAATATACTAATTAGATGTTCTTCACTGATTTCTCTGGAGCTCTTCAAAACATTTACGTTAATGTAATCATCTGCATGTTTCTATCAAGATTCCTTTAGCAACAGTTTACCCTTTTGTAGTGTACACCTTCAATTTGTCTTCTCAAGTAAAACAGTGCCCACATTGATATTTTCCGAAACATATATAAGATTCGGAACTTTTTTGTAAAAATCATCATCAATTAAACATAGGCCTATCCAACCGGGCCGGGCAAAACCAATGACCCGGACCGGAGGGCACCGGGTCGTCTCAGTCATTATTTTCCTTTTTTTTCTTAAAATTTTATTTTTTTATTAAAAAAATTCAAGAGTAAATAACAATAAATTAATCAAAATTTTGATAAAAAATCAATCATGTTATTAATCAATTGTAATTATATAATTTATAAAAATAAAAAATCATACAAATTAAAATGATAAATAAATTCTTTATTAATAATCACTAACAATTATAAATTTATTTTAAAATTTGTTGCATCACAACTAGGTTAGCACCTACTCATCTATACCACTATCATTTGCAACTCTTTTTAAAATAATTTATCCTAAATTTTCAACTAAGAAAAAAAAATGACAAAGTAATGAGTATTTCTACAATTATACTTTTATCTTTATCTCCTATTGCCAACTCATCAAGTTTATCTTCAATACTAGTCATTCGATCGATGCCTTGAGTTCACTTCTCGTATCTTTACCAATATTGTAGGCACATTGCCGCCTATATGGTAGACTGATCTAGTGATGTCCTGTGGTCATCGATCAAACGTCGTGATGTATTGAAAGCGGATTCCGAAGCTACCATAGAAACATGCGCTGTTAGTAAGTCACGAGCCATGATGAAAAGTATAGGATATGAAACTGTTCCATATACTCTCCACCATTACAAAATATCGAAACTATTATTTTGACTTTTAGCAAAAGATGTAGTTTTTAATTTCAGAAACTTCCATTGATGATGCAGATCTAGATTTAGATCCGCCAGTTAGCTGAACTATCATTAATTCCCTATCAAAACTCTTACCTTTGCCTCGACTTGAACTTGTAGAAGCAGAAGCTGTAAACTAATGTGTACTTACACCATATCTAGCTCCATACTCATCATATAATCTTTAAAAATAAGTTCTAATAATATTATGATGAGTAAGAGCAGTAATAGTTTGACCATCATCAGTGTCTATTATCATGTTACCATCCAAAGAATTTAACAATTCGAAGGTTAACATCCTTCAAACATGGATCAATAAGAACCCCCAAATCAAAAATAATAGGAATAGGCCTAAAATACTTATTAAATTTACTTTCCATTTAAAAAATTATATTTCCAAAACAATTATCCATAAGATAATTATATTTGTAAAACAACTTGAATAATAGTTAGATAATATCAACCAGATAATAACATAATAGCATCATAAAAAACTTGTAACATCTCTTTTACACTATATATAACTAATCATTCATCCTTAATTATTCCATACATACTATCAGAGTTAGAACTAGAAGTATAGAAAGCAATAAAATTACTTATAAATTCTTTATATTCTATTGCTACATTTAACATTGCATATGTAGAATTCCACCTATGGTTAACATCTGTTGGAATTAATATGAGTTTTAATTTTTTTTTTTACACAATTATTTCCATCTTTTAAGTCTTTGTTCAGAAGCATTATGAGCATAAGCTATTGTCATAACCTTTTCTATCATAGATTTAATTTTACCAAATACACTTTGAACAATTAAATTTAACATATGACACATACATCTAATATGAAAAATATCACCATGACATGGCAATAGAAAAGATGATTTGATATCATATATAGCTACATTATTATTACTTGTATTATCTAGTGAAAGGAAAAATATTTTTTTTTAAATTTCTAATTTTATAAATTCTTCTATTATTAAATGTGCAATATTAATACCACTATGTAAATCTTCAAATGCAATAAAAAAATAATTCTATTAAATATTTGCTAATTATCATTAACCCGTGCGTGCTGTTATACATAAATAATCAGTTTGTGCTCTACATGTCCAAATATCAAAAGTTTAAAAAACTTTACAGTTTAAATTTTAAAAATAAGAAATTATTTTTGCTTGTTCCTCATGATAATACTTTAAAATATCACGTTGACAAGATTGATGAGAAATATTTTTTAAATGCGGGATAAAAACCATTTGTAATCATATCTTCAAATTCATCATCCCCTTCTAATTTAAAATGAAGGTTTTTAAGAATAATAAACCTGATGACACATTTCCTGGCTTAAATTGTGTCATAGTTTCAATACCGAGACTACCAGAGGATGATGATTAGGAGAGTAAAGAATGTTAGATATCACCTTGAGGTGTTTCTTGACCTCTGTTGTGCTTTTATAAATGGCGTTTGAGGTGGTTAGTACCGCTTTTATGATGAGCTTGGAAAATATGGCCGCACAACGCACACTTAGCCTTCTGGGTGAGAAGCCTACCGTGTTGATCCCTAGTGACTTCTATCTTCTCAAATAAGTTTCATACATCATATCTCGGCCTTTTAGGAGCTCTAGGTGCAGAATCATCGCCACCGGATTCGTGATCAATATCGGTAGGAGGAGTAACTGTAGCTCATGTAGTAAGAGTATTAGGACTCATTTCAACATCAGGAGTTCAGATTTGCCCTTCATAATTATAGGAGAAAACCATTTGATTGAAGAATTAGAGAGTAAAAGTGAGAATAAGAAAGTATTAGAGAGTATTAGAGAGAAGTAGATAAGTTTTGGATGAGAAAAATAAATAAAAACTCCCTCTATTTATAGAGGCAGCCCCTAGCCAAATGACCAAAATACTCTTAAAATTTGGCCATTTTTGACCGTTTTTGAGGGTATTTTGGTGAAAAGCCAAAAATTGCCATTATGGTCGTTCAGACCGAGCTTACATAGCCTAACCCGGCCACAACGACCGCATTCGTGATCGTTGTGGCCAGGCCGGGCTACCCGGCCAACGATCACGATTGTGTCCGTTGTGGCCAGGCCGACCTGGTCAGCCTGACCAATAGTCACGAATGTGACCGTTGGACCACCAGGTCAGACCAGTCCGGCCTGACCCATTTTACTGCCGAGTCCGGATCTGGATCTGGGCCAGGCCCAGACCCGAACTACCCTGGCCCATCCTTTTTGCTGGCCGGGGTGAGCCAGGTCCGATGCGGGCACCGGCAAGGTGGCTTTGGCCCGGGCCCAGAGCCTGGCTTGGCCCGGATTTCCGAGCCATGCCCGAGCCCGAGCTAGGCTTAGGCCCGAGCGGGTCCGGTCCAGACACCAGGCCAAATGGACACCCCTACTTAAACACCAATTATTTTAAAAGTTACTCCTATTTTTATTATCTTAGAGGATATAATCCCTTGTAACATTGTGATTTCTAACACCGTTAAACTTTACCACTTTTTTCTTGAGCAACTAAACATAGTCAATCTCTTTGCTCATATATCTCATGCTCAAGTCATAATTTGATGACATTTAAGCCCTTCGATTATTAGGAGTCTCATATCTCTTTAGTTCGATAAATGCGTGGACTTTGGTCTACCTAAGAAAATCAAGTGATGAGAGTTAGTTGCATTTAGTGATATGGTTTAACATATTTGAACTCATAGCTCAATTAAGAATTAATCTTTTTAAGTCAATTTAGGTTTTACGATAGTCCAGCTCATATCTATTCATGAGCCTTTACAACCAAAAAATTAGTATCAGAGTTCATGTTCTGAATGGTCTTTGGTTTGGGTGTAATGTTTGATTCAAATGGGGCAGAGCTCAAAGTGGAGTGCATGTGAAGTTACGTAACAGTGTTACGAGGTAGTCTGTACAATAGCTCTTGTTTGAGTAACAACAAATTCTCATTTGTTATGAATATTTATTGAGATGCTATATTACACGTAAATACATGTATAAGAAGACGAGAGAAAATAACACGAAACTTCGCTCAAATAATGATTTTAGCCTCCTCACCATCGATGATCCACTGTGACGCATTGATGGTAAGATGATCTCATCGATAGTCAATTGCACACATTGATAATTTTTACTCTAAACACTTCCATATCATCAATGGGCCTCTCAAACATTGATGAGACCTGAACACCATTGATAGTCGAGAGCCACCATTGGTGGTAAAGTCGACTGATTGTAAATAATTTACAAAATTAATTATAGCCACTCGTTGTTTCTTTGATCTCCAATCTCTACCATGTTAAGGATATCTCATTCGTGTCATATTGAAGAGTATATATCATTTGGGGGGGGGACACACACACAGAGAGAGAGAGAGAGAGAGAGAGAGAGAGAGAGAGAGAGAGAGAGAAGGGAGTATCCTAGAGTTTGAAATTGAGAATAGTCTTTACCGAAGGTTTTGACCCCTGAAGCCTCGACAAACTCTCACTCCTCATGCACAACATCTTCTGATCATTTTAACGAGGAGAGTTGCCCTTGAATCCATCATTTACACAGTTCTTCATCATGTTATGATTAGATTCATCAAAGGACGATTTGTTTAACAAAAGGGCTATAAGATCTTTCATATCTATGAGCTTTAATCGTGGTCGTTTGGTTTTGATTTGGACTTGTTTTTATGGCATATTCTGAAAGTACTGTAGAGGATGGAGGGGGGGGGGAGAATATGGTATTTGCTAATCTAATCCGATATTAATACCGAATAAAAACTTATTCAACTAATATCCTAGTAAATATGATATCCAATAAGATATATGCAATGATATAATGAACAAGGGCAATATAAATGAGAACATAAAATATAAAAAAGATAGTGCGCAAAAGAAAATCACAAACACAAGGCAAATGTTCATGGAGTTCAGTCGACCCACGACCTACGTCTTTGCTCCTCACGCTCGAGGAGAATCTCCATTATCTCAAAAACAACTACACAATCGGTTTTCAATGCTCACCGATAATATTTACAACTAACACAATTGTAAATACACAATACACTCCTTTAAGTGTTGGCCTAGCTCATGTCACCTTCCTCAAGTGCTTGGATTTATAATCTCTCACTAGACTTTATTACCAATGCTACTCCTCTCGGAATTGACTTCGTCTCTCACCAACCACTCCTCTATCTGTCATTGTGTATTACAATATGTTTACTCAACAATAAGGCACAAATACAATGAATTGTTCTCTAACAAAGATGAGAACAAAATTCTAAGCTCACACTCAATGAATCACTCACCACAACCCAAATTATACTTAATGTGAAATACTAAAATTTCAATAGGTTGTGTGTGCAATCAATGAGTAAAATGAAATATAAACTCAATTAAAAATCTAGCTTATAGAAATGATAATAAAAATATAAATTTCTAGAGATTGAGTTTAGTAAAACTTCTTTGAAAACAAGAGAGATAGAGATATAAAAATTAAAGCTCAAAAACTAAAATGATCTCCTCCTCTTGTGAAGCTCTCTTCACATTAACAACACACTTAATTTTCTTTGAAAACTCTTAAACAAACTTGCAAACTTGTTTAAAAACTCTTCTTCATTAAATTTAAGTGTTGAGTATAGAGGGGTATATATAGGTTCTTAAACAAAGCCCAAAACCAGAGAAAACCCCCAAAAACAACAAAATCCCTAAAAATCTGGAACTAGCCGTTACAGTATCGTTGATCGACTGATGTACTGTTCAATCGACTGATGAGCTAACCATTGGCTTATACTAGGAAACTATCGGTCGGCTGATGCAAACCATCGGTCGACTGAAAATACTATTCAGTCGACTGATTGAGATCGGTCGACTGAGCAGAAACTTTTCAAGAATTCCAGAACAGTTCTTTAGTTGACTGATGTATAGTGTCGGTCGACTGAAAACACTGTTCAGTCAACTGATGAAGGTTGATCGACTGAACAGAAGCCTTTTGGTAATTGCAGAGCACTTCATCAGTCGACTAATGAACAATATCAGTCGATTGAAAAACATGCACAACCTAGTTTGAATAGTAAATCTGATTTTCAACGAGTTTTTAAAAATAGCAAATAAATTCTAGAAATTATAAAACTTGGGGAAATATTTATATACATGAATATAAACATGTTAGAATTTTTTTTGAAATATCATTCACCGTTTGTGAAAACTTATCATTTTGTAAAATCTCAAAAATATGGGTTCGTTTAAACACTTGATTTTGACAAAATGGTTCAAACTGAGTTTTGGAATCTTTTAGAATGATTTAAGAGACTTTATAAAAATATAAAACTTTGTTATTAAGTCAATAAATTACAAGCTCAAATTTCTCAAAAATACTCATATTATGAGAAAGTCGTGTGTGTATAAAATTGAGCTATAAGCATAACACACAAAGTATAATTACTAAAAATTATTTTACCCAAGTTGATGTGCATGAATCTTGGACTAGAATAACGTTGGCTTCATTTCTTTCAACCTGGATACATGATAGACAAAACACAAATACTAAAAAATACAGTTGTAATTTTTTTGCTAACTTTAAAACTAGATTAGAGAGTAGGCTCATAACCATGAATCCTAACAATCTCTCCCTTTTTGATG
>BQKN01000038.1:1125615-1140265 GCA_022839385.1 Asparagus kiusianus
GAGATTACTCCCCTATCAAAAATCCATATAGAATATATGCAATGATGACTAAGGCAACACATTAAAAGAAGCTAAACAAGCTCAAACACTTGTGACACCCCCTTGATACACATGTTCAATTACCAAAGGAGATATGCATGATAGTTTCATGATCAAAACACAAACACGAACCTCACAAGAAATACATTATAGACTACAATTTGGATGATCCATAAGCTCAAACGTATAAATATCATCATAATAGTGTTTACAATGATCTCATAAGCACAAACTTATTGTTCATACCAAAAATAAACCAAAGTTTCCCCGGAACCTGAAGGAGGAGGGTGGTGCATATACATATCCATGAATTGTTGTTGCACCCTCAAAAGCTCATCTAGCCTACTCAATAGCTCGCCATGCTAGCATTCAGCTTCAGTACGTATCTCTTCTTGCCTTCGCTCAAAATCATTCAGGCAATAAAATACTCTCTCCTCTAAACTATTCATATGGTTAACTACATAGTCTGGAATACTCAAAGGGGTGGAAGATGATGCACAAGGAGGACGAGGATGAGGATGAGCCCTAGTATTGGATGGAAGAGATGAGGGTTCATTTATGAGAGGCTCTACAGGATCATTAGAGTGTTCCATCTGATGTAGAGTAACAGGAAGATTCATCCTAGAGAGGCTAAGTGAATCAAAGAAATCATGAATATGAATGTGGGCCTCATTGGATAGACCTACTCCAAAATGTTGAAAAATCTTAGTGAGTAAGGCTCCAAAAGGAAGAAATCTCGTGTGGTTTGTTGCCATGGCATCAAAAATAACCTTGCTCCATTTTATGTTAAGATTTCCTAAAATTACATAAACCGGACTAGTCAACTCTTGAGAGAAATGATCATAACCCCCAGTCTTAGGAATTATGTTATAAAAAATAATATGAGCAATGATTCTCCCAAGAGGAGAGACTGAGCTATTAGTAAGAGGAAAATGTTTTTCGGGAAGAAGGATTAGAGAATCAACATTATCATCAACATAGTCTACATCCTTCAGGATAGTGTCCCCAAAAGGAATACCAAGAATCTCAGCTAATTGATGGGTAGTGAAAATAATATGACCATTCTTGACAAGAGAGGTAAGGAGTAACTACATCAGTTAGTTGCAAATTTATATAAAATAGACGTACAAGATTTGGATAACATGGAAGATGATTATTGCGAGAGAGCAAATCATGTAGTCTAGCATCATTAAAACATGTATGCAACTGAAAACGAGCAAAATCTTCAAACTTAATAAATCTCCCGGGAAAGATTTTGAATTGAAAATAAGTACGATATTTACTAATTAAAGATGGATTATGAAGATATCGTTCATAATTAGAAAATTCAGGCGCGAAAGCAGGAGCGGGAGCGGGAGCGGGATCGGGTCTACTAGACCTAGTTCTTTTGGGATGAGATTGAGACATGATAAACAAATAAAAAGGTCTTAAATGATTTTAGATAAGAAACGATCTAAGATTAACAAACCCTAGGTAATAGATCTAGATGACAAATCTTGATAATAAACCTTAGATAAACACTTAGGCAAGAAATAAACCGAAGTAGAGAGAGAGGGTGGAATTATACTAAGCACAAAAGATGTTTGAGGAAAGAACAAGGCTCGCCAGTAGTAGGACTCTCTTGACTGGGGCTTATGTCAGTCGATTGGAAGACTCGGGGGCAAAGGCTAGGGCTTAGGTCGACTAAGAAGACGGAGAGAGGGTATATTTTAGATATTCTCACATATATATAAGTGTTCAACGACCAGAATTGATACACACAAGATGTTAAAGGCTAGGATTTAAACAAGTATGAGAAACGGGTCAGGTTGAAGACAAAAATCCATTTGATCCTAAAATCTGCAAGCTCGTCAGTCGACTGATGCATTATCGGACGACTGAAGGCAGTTATCGGTCGACTGATTTGTGAACTCAGTCGACTGATGACATGAAACACAGACTTATAAATAACGTGAACTAAGGATTAAAAAATTATAAAAAAATATTTTTATTTTGTCCAACAATGAATGTACATATCTAAAAATATTTTCTTTTAAATAAAAAAACATATGTAGTTTAATTTTTAAAGGAATTTAATCAATTTTTATTGTTGTATAATATAAAAAAACATGAAACCAAAATCAACAAATAAAAGCTCAAAAATTGAAAATAAAAAATTAACAAAATTAAACTTGTTTGGCACCCAAATATTTTTGGTGCAGGAAGATTTAGGAACATGATCCTTATCATTAAAACTCAAAGCCCTTAAGAGTTGTGATCCTATTTGGATGTATTTTGTGCATGGGTCCGGTCATAGCAATATTCACGTAAATAATTCATTCTATTGCAATACGTGCAATGAAATGGATGCATTTGATTTTGATGACCATATAAACGTGTAGGATTGTAGGCTGTCTAAAAATCATAATAGATAGCTAATCCCCATCAAACACCAATGACGGAAGTTACAATTTGACGACTTCCAAAAGGCTACAATTTGAAGACTTTCACGTAGAAGGTTACAATCTGACGACCTTCACAACAACTAATGAAAGCCCAAATTCAACAGCCTTCACAATCAACATCGGGAGTTACAATATGATAACTCTCATATTTTCAAGGAGCCAAGACGAAGGTTACAAGGTGACGATCTTTACGACGCTCTAGCAAAAGAGACTACAAATCGACGGTCTCTTCATATTAGAACGCAAATATCTCTCAAACCGTAAGGAATTTGGTGAAACGGAGGAAGCGAACCAAAGCCTTCGGCTAGGTTTGGATGGATCCGTCTCGTCGAGATAGCCGATTTTTATATATAATTCGCCCAATTCCGACTTACAGTTTGAAAGTTATGACCTGTTTTTCGTAGCAAGTTATGTTCTAAAGTCCGTCTGCAAGACCAGACTTCGTCAGAACATTGGACTTAGCCTGAAGCTCGCCAAGCCCGCCTAAGGTTCGCCTCTGCATTACGGAGTCAAAATGCACAGGTCGAACCAGCGTTATAACCTCAAAACGCAGAGGTTATCCTTGTGATATAACATCAAAACGCAGAGTTACGGCCCAACTCTATGTTTTCAGCCTAAAACGCAGAGTTCATCTCTAAAACAGCACGACCTGTGCATTTTCAGCCTAAAACAGGCCCAACTGTGTGTTTTTAGCCTAAAACGCAGAGTTAAAGCACAAAACGCATGAACCGTGCGTTCTTCAACAAACACCTAACTTTGCGTCTCAAAACTCAAGACGCAGAATTGAGTTTCAGCACATGAGCGGCCTGTGCGTCTCTAATTTCCAGAACGCATGCGACCTGTGCGTTTCCCACCTCTAGCAGATAGTTAACTCTGCGTCTCAAGGCTTAGGCGCAGAGATAAGGCCCAAAACGCTAATTTAGGTGTTTGACTTGTTCAAACACAAGCTGAACGGTCTAACAACCGTTTATCCCACTATTTGAGGGATTTTCACCCCACTCAGGAGCGGATTAAAAGGGCAGTTACCACTCGTAACCCCCTATAAATATCAGAAACTCAATTGAGTTAAGGATCGGATTTTGTCTCATCAACAGAGGGAGATTCGGTCAAGAGCGGGCTTGATTGATCGGAGGGGCTGGCTTTTTGGATCTGAAGCTTGGCAGCAAAGAAGAGCCTTCATCCTTCGGCTGGGATTTTGGAGATCGGCAACAGGAGCTTCTTCATCCTTGGCTTTAAACCGATTTCGGTTAAATCAACTCTTTCATAGAGTTTCAAACTCGTTCAGAATTATCAATTCGATCAGAGTTCAAAACTTGCTCTGCAAGTTCTTTTAAAACTCGCTCTGAGTTATTAACTCGTTAAGAGTTATTTTTAAACTTGTCACGCAAGTTCTCCACAACGTTAAATCGTGAGGAGAAGATCACGTTCCAGTGAATCAAGATGTTCGGATCGTCAACGGAGAGCAAACTCGATGCAAGCAATCGAGGGAGGTACTCCATCGCCACCGTGAAGAACTCAGAATTAAATAAAGGGGAGAATCAAATTCATTCTCCTCTCTTTTGTAATCAGAATCCAAATTGTAATCGATTTTTAGAGAATACAAGTCAAATTTTCTTTCATTGTCTTTTTACATCAAATTTCCAACAAACAAGGATAAACATTTTTAAATAATTGTAGTCTTTTTGACACATTTTGCAAATTTGAATTTTTTTTCAAATCAAAATAAAACTTTGCTAAATGACCAAATCTACCATAATAATCATATTTAACACATTTACATGATTGTGATTAACATTAGTGCTTGTGTGTGTATGAGAATTAGAAACTTTGTGAGATGCACATGGAGAAATCTTATCAATTTTGGCGAGTTTATGTGCATCATAACAAAATTTAGCTAAATAACCTTTACGACCGCAAATAGCTTACTTATAAACTTTTCTATATATGTATGCATAGTGAATGAATGGTTTAGATTTATTTGTACTTGACTTAGCACATGTACTCACAAGCTTTTTATGATTTTTAATGCATGTTGATAAAGTTGAATCTAAAGAATAAATTTGGTTTCTCAGTTTATTCAACTTATTATTTTGCAAACTAGCATTAACAATAGAAGTAGAACAAACATCATTATTTTTAAAAGAATTTAATTTATTTTTAATGAATTCTACTACTTTTATGGCATTCTTTTTCTCGTGAAATACACTAGCAATCTTAGATGTCAAGGAAATATGATCCAATTTTAATTTTTCATTGTTTTCTTTGAGAATCACATTTTCTTTATCAATAGTATCAAATTTAGATGCTAGCAATTCATAATAGGATTTTAAATTTATATGCTTGCTTTTTAAATCAATAAAATTTTGATGTAATTTGTTATAGACATGCATTAAACATTCATATGCACAAGCGAGTTCATCAATAGATAAATCATTTTCAGAATCGGACTCGCATACCTCATTAGGGATATCGCCTAGTGGCCATATGCGTTATATAGATCTAATTATACTTAAAGTGGAATCTGCCAAACACGTCGGATATCCTTCAAGTTTTCTTGATGTGCTTCTATAAATTTTCATAATTTGTAAGCACTATCAAAAGAGTCAAGCTTGTTAGATATAAATGAATCAAAAGCATTGAGCAAGAATTCTAACAAAAATTTGTTCTTGTAAATATTTTTTTATCATTATTACTCCACTTGGATTTCTCCAAAGTGGATACAATATAAGCATAATTGATTATTTTCCATAAATCGAAATGTTTAGATTTAACAAAAAGTTTAAATCTAACACACCATTGAGCATAGGAGAAATCATTTAATTTTGGAGGATGTTAATAGCATAACCTAAACTAGGTGCACCATGTATGTCCATAATATTATTGGTGCGGGAAAATTGCGAGAAAGTTGAGAATAGAACCTGTATTATCTCTCTAACTGAGTTAGAAAAAGAATGATTATAATCCTCTCAATACAATTGCTATTTAACTTACTTAGAAAAAGAAATTACAACTTTCTTTATTGGTTTCTCGATTTACAAAAGAGGAAATGATGAAACCCTCCATTTGTTTAAAACTGGATTTTTCTTGATGGTGATGGGAGTTTGATTCTTGTATCCCGTTGATGATCCGAGCACTTCAACTTCGTGGGACGTCGGTCCTCTCTCCTCGACTTGACGTCTTGAGAGAACTTGCAAGGTAAGTTTATAATTCTAGCCAAGTTTTGAGAAATCTCTGTAAGAGAGCTAAGAACTTGCAAGGCAAGTTTGGAATTCTTCCCAAGTTTGGGGGAAACTTGCTGGGTAAGTTAGGAACTCTAGGCAAGTTTGAACTCCAAAGAAGAATTGAACCTTCAAGAGAACTAAAAGAAATGGGTTTAAAGACCAAGCCAAAAGATCCAAGAATGCTTTAAGAAGACTCTCCAAGAAGCCCAAAACCTCCAAGAAACTCAAGCTCTCCAAGAAGCTCCTGCTCTCCTCTTCTCCCTTTTTCTTCTTTTACTAGAGATCCAGCTATATATATGGAGAAATCAGGGGTGTAAGGCACCCCTTAACTAGCCTATAACTGGGTCCTTAACTGTGCCTATACCTTGACATGATAGTTTTAAAAACTATTCCTGAGTCAAAACGTAGGGCCACATTGTGGAGAGAAAACGCGGGGTGAACTCTACGTTTGAGTTCTGAAAATGTAGGGTAAACTCTGCGTTTTGTCTTGGCAACACGGAGTGACCTCTGTGTTTTATCTTGGAAACACAGAGTGACCTCTACGTTTGAGTTCTGAAAATGCAGTGTGAACTCTGTGTTTAGTCTTAGCAACACAGAGTGACCTCTACGTTTGAGTTCTGAAAACATAGGGTGAACTCTGCGTATTATCTTCGCAACACAGAGTGACCTCTGTGTTTGAGTTCCGAAAATGCAGTGTGAACTCTGCGTTTTTCCTTAGAAACACAGAGTGACCTCTGCGTTTGAGTTCTGAAAACACAGGGTGAACTATGCATTTTATCTTGGCAACACAGAGTAACCTCTGCATTTGAGTTCTGAAAACACAGGGTGAACACTGCATTTTGTCTTGGTAATGCAGAGTGACCTCTGCGTTTTGAGTTTTGGGGGCGGAAGGTTGCTTCGCGTTTGGATTTGTAGAGATCGTCAATTTGTAATCTCATTTCTTTGACTTTTTTGCAGATCGTCATCTTGTAATCTTTACACTTGGCCTTTATGGAATGTGAGAGTCATCAATTTGTAACATTCACCAACTGTTGTGAAAGTCATCACGTTGTAACTTTCATCCACTATTGCGGAGGTCGTTAGATTGTAAATTTTGCTTGTTGATGTGAATAACGTCAGATTGTATCTTTCATCATCTGTTGTTTTGTGGGGATCAGCTATCTACAGTAATTTTTAGATAGCCTATAGAACCCCCTCTAAAGTTTTTAAAAGTTCACGGTTGACTGGAGCAAAATTTTAAAATACTTTGGATCTCAAGTTTGGTCTTGGAGTTGTTGGTTCCTTGTCATAAAGGAGCTGTTCACTACATCCACTTCGAATGCATCATGAACTCGGTTGGAAGGATTTGCCTTGCTAGACCCGTGTGAGGGTGGGCATTTGGCTCTTGGAACGTAGGTTTGACCTCAGCATTTTTTTGCCCTGTGGAGAAAAGTGATAAATCAATTATCGGAGGTGTATTGTTAACATGACATGATCTTTGTTGCGATTTGAATAACTTTGTGGACCTATCGTCCTATTAGAGAGGATTGATAAGTTGACTGTCAGAGGTGTAGTGTTAACATGACAGGAATTTTGTTATGATTTGAATAACTTTTGTGGACCTATCATTCTATTAGAGAGGATTAATAAGTTGACTGTCAGAGGTACAGTGTTAACATGACAGGAATTTTGTTGTGATTTGAACAACTTTGTGGACCTATCATCCCATTGGAGAGGATTGATAAATTAACTATCAGAGATGTAGTGTTAACATGATAGGAATTTTTTGTTGTGATTTGAACAACTATGTGGACCTATTATCCTATTGAAGATGATTGATAAGTTGACTATCAGAGGTGTAGTGTTAACATGATAGGAATTTTGTCATCAGAGAAGTTTGTCATATTAAGAATGAAACAAACTGAAGTTATACTCTGTGGAGATGATAATCATCTGAAGTGTAATGTTAACTAGATGATGTGATAGATTCGTTACTCTTAATCCAGTGGATTCCAAGCAACCAACCCCCAGTCCAAGTGAGTTCAGGTTCCCTTTTTAGACTCAGCTAGGGGGGGAAGAGGACCCTATGATTCTCTATAGGTAATATTTCTTGAGAAATTTTTCGTTGATTGGCATCATGAGTCTATCACATTTTTAGTTGATGAGACGGTAGGCTCCATTCGAGTAGACTGACTCTACCACGAAGTGTCCTACCCATTTAGGATTGAACTTCCCTTTCGTCTTGTGCGTCATGACCATGGGTCATCTGACTCCTAAGACAAGATTGTCTTTCTTAAAGATCCTTTCTTTGACCTTTTAATTGTAGGCTTTGGAGATCCAAGCTTGATATAACTCGATCAGTTGTTAAGCATGAAGTTGCTTATCATCCAACGCTTCTAGTTCTTGAAGGCAAAGTCGATAACAGTCCTCATCTATCATCCTGGT
This sequence comes from Asparagus kiusianus, assembly GCA_022839385.1. Classification (NCBI taxonomy): domain Eukaryota; kingdom Viridiplantae; phylum Streptophyta; class Magnoliopsida; order Asparagales; family Asparagaceae; genus Asparagus; species Asparagus kiusianus. The sequence goes on from BQKN01000038.1 coordinate 1,133,744, forward strand.
CGCAAGGGCAACTCTCAGGGATGAGATCTAAATTTATAATAGTAGTACAACCTCACAATCATACACCATAGAGAAGGGAGTAGCTTTTGTCGGGGTCCTTACCATTGTGCGGTAGGCCCATAGACAATCGCTGAGTCTTTCGTCTCAGTCACGTCAGCTTTTGGAGACGAACTTCTTGAGAAGCATCACGATTGTCTTGTTAAAAACTTCTGCAAGGCCATTAGCTGGCGGGTAATATGCTGTTGACGCAATGTTTTGGATTCTAAAATTATTGCAGAATCTCTAAAAACTATAGCTGACAAATTAGGTTCCATTGTCATGAACTATTCACCTTGGTACGCCAAAATGATAGACGACATGGTGTTTGATAAACTTGACCACGTCCGAAGCCTTAACTTCTTTCAAAGGAACTGCTTCTGCCCATTTGGAGAAGTAATCGGTTATTACCAAGATAAATCGATGCCCTTTATATGTTGGAGGGAAAATGGGTCTAACATTATCCATTCCCCACATCTCGAATGGCTAAGACGGAGATGTTGGATGCAAATTCCCTGGTGCTTGATGAATGAAATCACTGTGGACCTGGCACATGTGACATCTTTTAGCATAATTGATGGCGTCGACGATCATTTTAGGCTAGTAATAGCCAAGCCTACTGAGTTGATCCCCTTGTTTTGCTTCGGGTTGATGAGCTCCTCATATTCCGTTGTGTGCTTCTCTAAGAGCTTCTTATGCCTCTTTCTTGGAAAGGCAGCGAAGCAAAATTCAATCATACGATTTTCGATACAAAGTTTGAGATACTGCATTGTAATAGAATCGAAGGGCCTTCCGTTTAATAGCAACCACTTCTTTAGAGTCATTGGGCAGTATGCTATGCAAGACATAGTCGATGAACGGGAATCGCCAATCTCTTGGTTCAAGACCTGTGGAAGCTTCACAAACGATCTCTGCTATTGCCTCTTCTGAGCAATTTCCTAGAGGGAACTTAGGGTGATACAAATGGTATGGGACCAAATCCTTGTTACACACTTCGTATTCTCCTCGGACTTGATTTACGATGAGTTGAGAATCACCGTAAGCTTTAAGGTATTGGATGTTGAGTTCCTTGGCCAGCTGCATTCCTAGTAGCAAAGTATTATACTTCGCTACATTATTGGTGCATGGCTCGACTAAGGAAAATCCTCTAGGGATCACCTGACCAGCTGGGGATACGAGCACAACCCCCACACCGGCTGTGATTCCTCCATCAGGACTTGCTCTAGATGCACCGCCGGCGAACAATTTTCATACTTGCATGACTCCTTGAGTTACGTAAGCCTCTACAACTTCGTCTAGTAAGTCTTCATATAATCTAGAAGAATCAGGCATCGGATGGTTAGCTAAGAAATCTACCAGGGCTTGGCCTTTAACAACTTTCTGAGGCATGAACTACATTGAATACTGTAACAGAAGTATCATCCATTTTGCGAGACGACAATTTAACGAAGAAGGTTTCGTCATAAGAACTCTCAAAGGGTTCACTGTGGAGATAACATGAATAGTCTGTTCAACTAAGTAATGTCCTATTTTCTGAATGACGAAAACCAAGGCAAGGCATTCTTTTTCCACCAGATTGTACCAGTGTTCGTCTCCAATCACGATTCTGCTGAGGTAGTAGATTGTCTGCTCATGACCCTCATCATTGCTCTGAGATAGTAAAGCTTCCAGAGAATGTTTCATGGCTCTCACTTATAACAGAATGGTTTTCCTATCATCAGGGCCACTCGGACGGGCCGTTGAGTGAGATGTTGCTTGATTTTCTCAACCGTATTTTGGCAGTCTCTATCCTAAACAAAGGAGACTTCTTTTTTTATTAATTTGGTGAAGGGTTGGCAGCGACGTGAGTGGTTTGATATGAATCTTTGGATGTAAGCCAATCCGCCCTGCATGTCTCTAAGTTCCTTGATATTTTTCGGAGACTACATTTCTTGGATAGCCTGAACCTTTTCTGGATTAAGGAAAAATCCCTTTAGAGGTGACTATGAATCCAAGGAATTTACCACTGGCTACCCCTAGTAAAGATTTGGTAGGGTTCATCTTCAGTTGATGTACTTGCATGATGTCGAATATCATCTTCAAGTCTGAGAGATGGTCACTTTTCTTTTGGCTTTTCACTACGATGTCATCTACATAGCACTCCACCCTCTAGCGTAGATGTTCATAGAAGATCGTGCTCATAGCACGCTAATATGTTGCACCAGTATTTTTAGTCTGAAAGGCATTACTGTATAACAGTACACCCCAGTGGTGTTCTGAAAGATGTGTGCTTTTCATCTTCAGTGTGCATTTTAATCTGATTATACCCTGAGAATCCGTCCATGAAAGACATCCTCTCATATCCACAAGTATTGTTAACCATGATATCCGTGATGGGAATAGGGAACTCATCTTATGGACATGCAGCATTTAGGTCAAGAAAGTCAATGTAGATCCTGACTTTCCTATTTTTTTTTGCTATGGGAACAATGTTAACGACCTAGTCATGGTGTTGCTCCTCCCTGACGAAGCCTGAATCGTTAAGCTTTTTGACTTCCGATTCAATTGCTTCCATATTCTTCGGATGGAACCGTCATTGTTTTTGTTTAACGGGTCACGTATCCGGATCAATGTTGAGACGATGCATGGCTACTTTTGGGTCAAGACCAGACATGTCTTCATAGTTCCAGGTGAAGACATCTATATATTCTCGGATGAGAGATACAAAGTCCTTTTTCGGATGGTGATAAGCTTTCACTTATGAAAATGGGCTTGGGATCAGTTTCATCTCCCATGTTTATTTGGTTCACCTTATCTTCCGTTGGTGGCTCACGTTGCTCGAAACACATATCCCATAAAATGTTAAGGTATTTGATCCAAAGATCGCCAGTCGATTTAATCAACACTTCGCCATCTTTTTCGTTATCGTCTGGATGGCTAGACGAGGTCATGTTCACAGACAAGCCTTTAAAGATTGCACCAATGCTAACTTCAGAGTCTCATGATGATGTTCTAGATGAGTGGTCTTGATATAGACATTCATTTTCTAAATGGGGGGGGGGGAGGTGTTGAAATGTAGCCTAATCCTCTCCCAGTTTTATGATAATAATCAGGGGGTTTTCCTTCTGGAGTGAAAGACCGAATTGGTGCTCATCTTCCATTCTCGAAGTTTAAACCTTTCGGGTTATTAAAGTCATAACCCATCTTCTTCATCATACAGAGGGACTTGGACCCATAATGATGGAATTGTAGGATTCTAAGATCTTCCTCTGAACTCCCCTGATTAGGTGCCCCATGGTTGACTTTCCCAAAATAGATTGGCCTTTGGCCTCTCGTCTTGGTTGAGACTATGAAGAAGGCCCTCTGGGCATCTTCCATCTCTTCAAATGGAGTGAAAGATGATTTGACCGGTAGGCTAAGTGATGCTTCGGTATACAATACATGCCATGGATCTGTTCCTGCACCTGCATCAGGGGATACATCAGACAAGTAAGTCAAGTTGAAATTTTTATTAAAGTACCACTCGCCCTCACTAGATACATCATTACTGTTGAGCTTATTCTGGCTCATTACATTCAAATCTAATTCCCACAGTCATTCTTCCTTAGGTTCAGGCTGGGGTTCATCATCTGCTTTGTTGCCGCTATCAGAATCTTCTTTTGGCTGCTCCAGTTCTTAGGAGTCCAGGTAGAAAATTGAATTAGTATGGTAGTTTTTCACACCCTTGAATAGTTGTCCCTAGGCTATTAGGGTTCTGACTTCTCCCTTATCATTGACATACTTCATCATTTGAAGGAGGGTAGATGGGATAATACGATTTGCATGAATTCAAGGTCATCACAATAATACATCGTTGGACGTGTCCGTATCTATGATGTAGCAGGTCACTTCCGATTTGAGGTCCCTGATTTGGCATTTGAGTTTGATCTTGCCCATGGGTCGTGTGCTGTTAGCGTTGAAGCTGAAGATAGTGGTCTGTGTTGAGTTCAGCCAGTGCAGAGGAATCTCCAAGAACTGTAGAACTCTGTATGACATAATACTAAGGGCGAATCCTGGTTGACTTGGACACGGTCGATCTCCGAAGACCTAATATACCCTGTGTAGTATAAGGGTCGGTCATGCTTGTGTTTGATTTGCATATCTTCCTGGGTGAACAATATGCAAGGTAGATTCCTTGTAGCTTGTAAGCATTGTGTGCAAGAAGATCTTTCAGTAGCTTCTGGGATGACATGCACTTGAGCAATAAATTTCTTTATATCCGTTAAAGCTTCAATCAGAGTCCTTCTCGTGGACTTGGACAGCCTTAAAAGCTCATAAAGAGTGATCCTGGCAGGGATATTAGCCAGTTGAGCCACGATGTTGAAGCGGAAGGGAGCGGTTAACCTCCTGCCTCTAGTTGGAGGAGATTCTTGTGAAAGCACCCTAATGCCACTAGGAAGAAACCTTAGAGTGGGGTGAATAGGGTTTATGCTAATCTAATCCGATTTAAATACCGATTAAAACTAATTAACAAATATCCTAGAAAATATGATATGCAACAAGATATATGCAAGGATAATAAACCAAGGGTAATATGAACACAAACAAGATAGTGGGAATATGAACAATAATCAATAGAGAAAGGCGATATAAGATATGAACACAAAAATAAGTGCGTCAATGCAATCACAAACAAATGATATGATCACGGAGTTCGGTCCCTACGACCTACATCTCCGCTCCTCACCTCGAGAAGATCTCCACTATCACAACCAAGTTTTCTACACTCACCCGAATAATGTTTACACCTCACACTCGGTTTTCTAGTTCACTGAAAACTTTACAATCACTCACAATGTAAACACACAAACTACCACATCAAGTGTTGGTCTCTAGCTCGTGTCTCCCTTAAGTGTTAGGAATTACAATCTCTCTCTAGGCATTACCACCTACCCCACTCCTCTTGGGACGACCCCGTCTTTCGTCACACACTCCTCATGGTGTACTAGTGTAATACAAAGTGAATCCTCATAATACAACAATCAGTTTTCTAGTCCACCAAAAACTTTACAACTAACACACTTATAAATTACACTTCACACCCTCTAAGTGTTGGCCTAGCCCGTGTCACCTTCCTCAAGTATTCGGAATTACCACCTCTCACTAGGCTTTACTACCGACCCTACTCCTCTTGGAATCGACCCCGTCTCTCACCAACCACTTCTTTCGGTGTCCAAGTATAATACAATGTGCAACTCATAATTAGGCTCACAAATCAAATGATTGTTCTCTAAACAAGGTGAGAACTCAATTAGGCACAACTCAATGTCATAAACCCATAACCCTAAATTATACTATGAATGTAAATACAATAAGCTCAATAGGTTGTGTGTGAACAAAGAGATAAATCAAAACAATCTAAACTCAATGTAAATCTAGCTTATGGAAATTATAATTTAAAATAATAAATAGCTAGAATGAGTTTAGGAAACTTCTCTATATGATGACAAGAGGGAGAGAGAGAGAAGAGTTGAAGCTCAAACACAAATGGTGATCTCCTCTAGCTCTTGTGAAATTATCTTCACAAGCTTGAAACTCTTAAACCATACTTAAACCCTTAAACAAAACTTGTAAACTCTTTTAAAACTTTTCTCTTGTTGGGTGGGAGAGGTAAATGCAATGAGGTATTTATAACAACCCAAGACATCAGCCAAAACCCTAAGGAAATGACCAAAAACCCACACAAAAAACAGAATCTGGAAATAGCCATTACTGTGTAACGCTCATTTTTATAAGTCAACTTGCATTCGACTTAGTATAAGTCGACTTGTATTCGACTTACAATAAGTCGACTTGAAGATGAAAATTAACACACAAAACTCAGGTCATAAGTCGACTTGCATTCGACTTATCATAAGTCGACTTGTGTTCATGAATAAGTCGACTTAGCAGAAAAAAATGAAATTTCTAGAAGAGTTCATAAGTTGACTTATCAACCCTGATAAGTCAACTTATGAACATGCACAGACATTGTGCATGTCCAAAATCTGACTTTTCAAGTGCATTTAAAAATAGCAAATAAATTCTAAAAAATATAAAACTTTAGGAAATGATTATAAACATGATAATACAAATGTTAGAAAAGGAATTTTTCAAATTTCTTTTCCCATTTATAAAATATCATTATTTTGCAAATAAGTCTAAAACATGAAAATGTAAACACATGAATTTTGACATTTTGACTAAACCATGTTTTGAAACTTTACACGATGATTATATATAAATTTAATGGAAGATATAAACTATTGTTATGAAGTCTATAAATAATAAATACACTATTGTCATAAATAAAATAGAATATGAAACATATGAGTATGTATATGAATATATATTTATTTCATATCTATGAAATTAAACCAAAACACAATAATAAATATGAAATATGTAATTTCATATTTATGAACATGAAAACCCAAAAACATGTATGTATATATATGTAACTATATATACATAGAAACCAAAACTTAT
>BQKN01000038.1:1140365-1168873 GCA_022839385.1 Asparagus kiusianus
TATATATATATATATATATATATATATATACAAAGAAACCAATAAAATGTGTGTGTATATTATATTGAGCTTAGAGTACTCAACACACATAATATAAAACCTAAACTAAATTACCCAAGCTTGATGAAGGTCTTCAATGAGATCAACTTGATAATCTTGTGGATGAAGATTGAACTTGGATCTTCAACTTGAAATGTATTGCTTCATTCCACTATTCCGCCAACCTCCATTGGATATTATCGTGAATGCGTAATTCCATCCATCCTCAAACTTATTGTTTGCCTAGAATAAATACAAGACACAAATACTAGACAAACAATATTAGATATAAATTATTTATAAATCATCATTAAAACAAAAGGACCTAACAATCTCCCCCTTTTTGATGATGACAAATAATTTACAAAAAGAGATATATGCATGAAAGAAAATGAATATACAAATTATGATTATCATGCATATAAATAAAAAAGAATATACTCATAATATTTCTCCCCCTTTGACAACATCAAAAAAGGAAAAACAAAAGAATAAAGAGAGTGAAAGCTCCCCCTACAAATAAGCATGATGAGTATAAAACAAATATAGGGATTGCTCCCAGTATCAAAATGTCATATATAATATATACAATAAGGACCGAGGCAAATATGTGAGCAAACATAAATAAAAAATATGCTAACCACAACTCACATACAACAAGACAATGAGAACTCATATAAATATATCAATATGTAATAGTGTGTCTCAACACAAGCCGAAAAAGCATGTATAAAAATAGATTTATGAAATCAAAAGAAAGAAGAACATGAGAATCATGCAAAAAGTTTTCAAATGAAAAGAAATCAACCAATGAAATTATAAATCACAAGTAAATCACATAAAACCAAATCATCGTTGTTTTTTTTAAATCAAGAGAGACAACCATATCTAGCTCTTGAGCTAGTAACAACCGATATAAACATTTTATCACCCTGTAAACAAGGATTTGGGAATTAACACCCAATAAATTTGGGGGTTGATCAAAACATAAACCTCTCATGACAATCAAAACAAAAAATCATGAAAACAAAAGAATTGTTTTCATATTCAAAAAAAATTTAAAGCATAATTTTCAAAACAAGGAAAAAGAAACATAAAAACACTAAAAATTCTTAGTTTCTCAATGGCTTCTCTTGCATTGCCAGGAATGAGTGGTTTTGTTGCGGAATTAGTAGTATTTTTTGGAATAATTACCAGTCCAAAATTTCTTTTAATGCCAAAAATATTAATTACATTTGTACCTAAGTATTCTTGGTACCAAAAGGGTTAGGGACATGACCCCTATTATTTAAGCGTAATGCCCTAGCGTTATGAACCATTTTGGGCGCATGTGGTGCACGAACACAGTCAAAGCAAAAATTATGCAAATGATCTTTCAGATTGCAATAAGTGTAATGAAAGAGACCCATTTGATTTTGTTGACTATAAACATGTGCACGAGAAATATTTGCAAACATAGATGGTCTTTTAAGATTATTTTGCAAATGTGAAATATTTTAAAACAATGTTGGTCTATTTGAAATATTTTGCGATTTAGAAACTTTTCGTAAATCAAAACAAAACTTGGCTAAATGACCAACTCTACCACAAAAATCACATTTAAAAACATATGCTCTATTAGAAATATTTGACAAACTAGAATTCTTTTTTAAATCATCTTTTGGACATACGACATATAGGTCACGGAAGTCAATGCAGATACCGACTTTCCTATTTTTTTGGTTACGGGAACAATGTTAGTGACCCAGTCAGGGTGTTGCTCCTCCCTGATGAAGCTTGAATCGTTAAGCTTTTTGACTTCAGATTCAATTGCTTCCATGATCTCTGGACGGAACCGATGTTGTTTTTGTTTAACGGGTCACGTATCCGGATCAATGTTGAGATGATGCATGGCTACTTTTGGGTTAAGACCAGGCATGTCTTCATAGTTACAGGTGAAGACATCTATAAATTCTCAGATAAGAGATACAAGGTCCATTTTTGGATGGTGATAAACTTTCACTTATGAAAATAGGTTTGGGATTGGTTTCATCTCCCATGTTTATTTGGATCACCTTATCTTTCGTTTGTAGATCACGTTGGTCGAAACTTATATCCCATAAAATGTTAAGACATTTGATCTAAGGATCGCCAGTCGATTTAATCAACTCTTCATCATCTTTTTCGTTTTTGTCAGGATGACTAGACGAGGTCATGTTCACAGACAGGCCTTTAAAGATTGCACCAATGCTAATGTCGGAGTCCCATGATGATGTTCTAGATGAGTGATCTTGATATAGACATTCATTTTTTGAAGAGGGGGGCGTTGAAACATAGCCTAATCCTCTCCCAGTTTTATGATAATAATCAGGGGGTTTTCCTTCTGGAGTGAAAGACCAAATTGGTGCTCGTCTTCCTTTCTCAAAGTTTAAACCTTTCGGGTTATTAAAGTCATAACCCATCTTCTTCATCATATAGAGGGACTTGGACCCATAATGATGGAATTGTGGGATTCCAAGGTCTTCCTCTGAACTCCCCTTAGGTGCCCCAGGGTTGACTTTCCCAAAATAGATTGGCCTTTGGCCTCTCTTCTTGGTTGAGACTATGAAGAAGGCCCTCTGGGCGTCTTCCATCTCTTCAAATGGAGTGAAATATGATTTGAGCAGCATTAAGTGATGCTTCGATATACAATACATGCCATGGATCTGTTCCTGCACCTGCATCAGGGGATACATCAGACAAGTAAGCCAAGTTGAAATTTTCATTAATGTACCACTTGCTCTCACTAAATACATCATTATTGTTGAGCTCATTATGGCTCATTACATTCAAATCTAATTCCCACAGTCATTCTTCCTCAGGTTTAGGCTGGGGTTCGTCGTCTGCTTTGTTGCCACTATCAGAATCTTCTTTTGGCTGCTCCGGTTCTTGGGCGTCCAGGTAGAAAATTGAATCAGTATGGTAGTTTTTCACACCCTTGAATGGTTGTCCCTAGGTTATCAGGGTTCTGACTACTCCCTTATCATTGACATACTTCATCACTTGATGGAGTGTAGATGGGACAATACGATTTGTATGAATTCAAGGTCGTAACAATAATAGATTGTTGGACGTGTTCGCATCTATGATGTAACAGGTCACTTCCGATTTGAGGTCCCTGATTTGGCATTTGAGTTTGATCTTACCCATGGGTCGCATGCTGTTAGTGTTGAAGACGAAGATAATGGTCTGTGTTGAGTTTTGCCGGTGCAGAGGAGTCTCCAAGAACTATATAACTCTGTATGGCATAATACTAAGGGTGGATCCTGGGTCGACTTGGACACAGTCGATCTCCGAAGACCCGATATACCCTGTATAGTATAAGGGTTAGTCATGCTTGTATTTGATTTGCATATCTTCCTAGGTGAACGATATGCAAGGCAGACTCCTTATAGCTTGTAAGCATTGTGTGCAAGAAGATCTTTCAGTAGCTTCTAGGATGATATGCACTTGTGCAATAAATCTTTTTGTATCCATTAAAGCTTTAATCAGAGCACTTCTCGTGGACTTGGACAGCCTTAAAAGCTCATAAAGAGTGATCCTGACAGGGATATTAGCCAGTTGCGTCATGATGTTGAAGCAAAACGGAGCGTTTACCCTCCTACCTCTAGTTGTAGGAGATTCTTATTATAACGAACTTCTTTCGGCTTCTCTTTATCGGTTGGATTTTTAGGGAGGGAACCCCCAGCCTCCTCAGCTAGCTTTTCAGTTTCTTTGGCAGTTTGATCATACCCCTTTAGGTATGTCTTCCCTGACTTGGTGCCTGCTCTAGGGTTTGCTCCTTGCTCGGCCACCAGGGTAATTTTCTCTTCCTCCGAGTCAGTGAGAGGGGCCAGATGTACATCATCCTCATTCAGGGAGGGGCTAATCATATTAGAAGCTTTAGCCTTGTTTCTCTTCTTCTTCCCTGATACCCCGGTCTACTGCCGGTCATCAAGCAAATCAAGATGGACCCATATTATCTCTCCTTTTAGAATAGTAAGGGGCACCAATCCTTTATCCTTTTGACCATGTAGGTCGATATTCCTTATGTGTAACTCTCCTTTAGGGATAGGAACAACACCATTCGGAGCTGCAACAGGTGGGAAATCTCCAAATTGGACCGAAATCATGTTAGTAGACACGATCTTCTGTTCTGGCCTTAGTTTAAGCACTTCGGCATCAATCAAAGCTTGTAAGATATCCTTGAAGATATAACACCTCTTCGTTGGGTGTCTTAGCATTCTATGGTATAGGCAGTAGTTAGGGTCTTCCACCTTTCCCGATTCTTCAGGTTTCTTGACTTCAGGAAGCTTCAACTTGTTATTTTTCTGGAGTAACTTAAAAAGAGTTATCACATGATCCTCTTTGAAAGAGTATTGCTTGGGTGTTCTTGGTTGGCTTGATGCCTTGCCTTGCTTAGCAAGTGGCGCTCGAGTGATAGCCTCAGTGGCTAGAATATCTTTCTCCTTTGATCAGGGAGTATTATTTTGGTCACGTTACGTCGGTTGTCTTTGCTTGCATTCCTCTTTAGCTTTAACCTTGGCAACAAGTTCCGCAGCTTGTTCACTTTGAGAGACTAGTTGCTTCCAAGAATGCCATTTTGTGACCCCCATCTGAGCTAAGAGACTGGTCTGTAAGTTGTGTCGATAGGTTTCCACCAGAGTTTCTTGCATCATACCCGTTGGGCATCAAAGAGTTATGCTTCGAAATCTTTCAACAAAGACTTTTTTGGGTTCCCCTATCATTTGCTTGGTGGTAACAAGAGAAGGGACCAAAACTTCTGAGTCGTCTTCGAAGAATCTAGCCAGAAATAATCTCTCTAGGTCTGTCCACTTCTGGATAGATCCCGTAGGTAGTTTCATGAACCATTCAAAGACAATCCCCTTTAGGGTGCCAATGAACAAACGAGTTAGTACCACGTCATTTGCTATCATATTCCCAGTCTGCAACTTAAAGTAATAGATATAATAATTGGGGGATCCTGTGCCATCGAAAACCTGTAGGGTCGGGACCTAAAACTTTGGAGGATACGAGGTAGCATCCCATTCGACAGTGGGCCTAACAATCCCTACCTCTTGGAGTTTGCTTCTATTTGTAATAGCATTGAGGCGCGCTTCCAATTCCTCCATTTTAGTAGATTGAGGGTTTTGCTCATTCTCAGTCTCCTTTTCTTCTTCAGAGGATGATTCTATATTTTGAGTTTCTTGCTCAGCACTCTCATCCATTCTTTGTTTCCCTTTGATATGGATGATCCTCCTTTCCGGGAGGATTTCGGCCGAGGTTATGACTCAACTTTCTAGAATTTGGCTCTATCTGCAATGAATTGAGACATCATATCCCAAAGTTAATTAATGGTTTCTTGCTGTACTTGGAGCATGGCTTGCTACGCATCAATCCTCTTTGAGAGATCTTCAGAATTTTTTGCCATATAGACGTGGCTCTCATGGTCTGCGAAGGAGCTAGAGGATTAAGATTCTGCGATAGCTGAATGTTCGTCGTTAGACTTCATCTTTCTATCTAGTCTTTAGTAGTTAACAGAGAGTATGACTCTTTTCCGCATTCGAGTATGTTAGAAAATTCCATCATATTTGTTCAAAGCCTCTTTCAAGCCATGGGGTTGATCCTCTTCTGACTTGTCAGAGCTAGGGATTGGTGACCTCCTCATTCCAATCATATTAGAAGTGTCTCCAAAATATTCATCCTCTGAAGCCTTCTTCCTATGGGAACATTGTCGCTTGTATGGCCTCAACGAGGCGATGTTTGTTAATTGGTCAAAATGGCTTGATCGCATGTGAGCAGCACTGGCATCCTGAGAGGACCACGAAAATCAATCGTTCACATTAACATGAACGCATGACTGGTTGAACCGGTCTTTCTCTCGATAACAACTCTCTCAAATCTATAACATAGCTCTGAGAAGAGTTAATTATTGAAGGGGAGACTTGGATCGGAACCCACGGTCTGTGGCTAGACAAGGCAAACTCTTGACGAACATGGATCTTGAATCCACGTTGATCTCCTTGTACGCGACAACTCACATTATGTTTAACATTAGAAACATGTAGGTCACGTTTTAACATTAAAATGCAAGGGTTACGTGGAGGAGAGGAAACACAAAGATCACATTTTGGTTGAGCTACTTGGAGCTAATGCTTACGGTCAATGCAGAGCTGGCCTCTGTGCTCAAGCTTGGCAATGCAAGGGCCACGCACTACGTGGTCATGAGATCTGCACTTCGACTGGGTAATGCAGACCAGTGCAGTCTTGAGGTCTGTGTTTTGACCGCAAACGCGCTACTATGGGCTGCGTTCGGTCTGGCTTCGGTGAAGCTTGTGTCTAGGCACACAAGCATGGAGCTCGTTCTCTGAAGGAGAAACACAAAGCTTAGGGCTGCGTTTGGGCTCACAAAAGTGAGGTTCGTGTTGACTGGAGAATCAAATTTCTTGGAGTCATGCTCGTCGATGGGATCTTCTTCTTCGATGAGTGATGTTCTTCTTGGCATGTCTTAAGGCTTTTACATCAGCATCATCCTTCGTAAAGATCAATTTCACCACTTCAATGGGCCTTTTATGATCCAATACCCATTGTTCGGGCATGGATGTAGGATCTTCAACTCGATTGATGAGTTCCATTGGAGCTAAGTCTTCTCCTTCGAAGGAGGGGCTGTCTGAACAGTCCAACCTAAGGGAGAGACTCTTCTTTGGTGGGTCGGCCATGGGTGAAGCTTTAGTCTCTTTAGAGACTTTACGGGCCTTACGCATAGCCTTGGGGTTAAGGGACCCGGAGGAGAGAAACTCCTCATACTTGGCTTGGTCAAATTCCACAGTTTGAGTTTCAACAGTAGTTCCAATGAGTTGGGTGTCGGATTGCGTCACCAATTCTTCATCGGTGAAAGAGCATGTCCCCTTTGGAGTCATCATCTTTTGTTGGTGTGGGAAAATTGCGAGAAAGTTGATAATAGAATCTGTATTATTCTCTCTAACTGGCTTAGAAAAAATGATTAAAATCCTATCAATACAATTTCTCTCTAACTGACTTAGAAAAAAATTACAACTTTCTTTATTGGTTTCCCGATTTACAAAAGAGGGAAGGATGAAACTCTCTTTTTGTTTGAAATTGGGTTCTTTCTTGGTGGCATGGGAATTTGATTCTTGTATCCCGTTGACAATCCGAACACTTCAACTTCGTGGGACATCGGTCCTCTCTCCTTGACTTGACGTCTTGAGAGAACTTGCAATGCAAGTTTATAACTCTAGCCGAGTTTTGAGAAATCTCTATAAGAGAGCTAAGAACTTACAAGGCAAGTTTGGAATTGTTTCCGAGTTTTGGGGGAACTTGCTGGGCAAGTTGTGAACTCTAGGCGAGTTTGAACTCCCAAGAAGAATTGAACCTTCAAGAGAACTAAAAGAAATGGGTTTAAATACTAAACCAAGATATCCAAGAATGCTTTAAGAAGACTCTCCAAGAAGCCCAAAATCTCCAAGAAACTCAAGCTCTCTAAGAAGATCATGCTGTCCTCTTCTTCCTTTTTCTTCTTTTGCTGGAGATCCAACCATATATATAGAGAAATCAGGGGTGTAAGGCACCCCTTAACTAGCCCATAACTGGGCCCTTAACTATGCCCATACCTTGATAGGACAGCTTTGAATATTGTTCCTGAGTTAAAATGCAGGGGCCACATTTTGGAGAGAAAACACGGGGTGAACTCTGCATTTAAGTTCTGAAAACACAGGGTGAACTCTGTGTTTTATCTCGGCAATACAGAGTGACCTCTACGTTTGAGTTCTGAAAACGCAATGTGAACTCTACGTTTAGTCTTTGCAATATAGAGTGACCTTTGCGTTTGAGTTTTGAAAACTTACTGTGTTTTGTCTTGGAAAATGTAGACCTGTGCGTTTGAGTTCTAAAAACAAGGGGTGAGCTCTGCGTTTAGTCTTGACAACACAGAGTGACCTCTGCGTTTGAGTTCTAAATACAGGGTGAACTCTGTGTTTTGTCTTGGCAATGCAGAGTGATCTCTGTGTTTGAGTTCTGAAAATACAGGGTGAACTCTGTGTTTTGTGTTTTATCTTGGCAACACAGAGTGACCTCTACGTTTGAGTTCTGAAAACACAGTGTGAACTCTGTGTTTTGTCTTGGCAATACAGAGTGACCTCTGTGTTTTAAATTTTAGGGCGCGGAAGGGCACTCAACGTTTGAATTTATAGAGATCGTCAATTTGTAATCTCCTTTCTTCGAATTTTGTGCAGATTGCCATCTTGTAATCTTTACACTTGGCCTTTGTGGAATGTGAGAGTCTTCAATTTATAACCTTCACCCATTACTATGAAAGTCATCATGTTGAAATTTTAATCGACTGTTGCGGAAGTCGTTAGATTGTAACTTCCACTTGTTGATGTGAAGGACGTCAGATTGTATCTTTTATCATCTATTGTTTTGTGGGGATCGACTATCTGTAGTAATTTTTAGACAACTTACGAATATAAATGCAAGTAAGATGAAATATCACAAACCTAGATTAGCAATAAATCAAAGTGAGGATCTTTGACTCTAGGTGATTAAGTCATAAATCAAAGAGCACCAATCTCTGATACCAAATAAAAGTACCCTAGAAGGAGGGTGAATAGGTGTAGGCGTCAAAAATTATCTATAGGTTCTCGAACATAGCTCAAGACGAAGTAAAGATAAAGAACGTCATTATCTAAGTCAGAGAGGATCATCTGATGCTAAAAAGAAGCAAAGAAACGTGCGAAACGATGAAACTACAAATAGTGAAACTGTCTCATAATCAGTGAGACGGTCTGAAGTGTCTCGAAACCTGAGACACATAAATGTGTCTCGGGTGCCGAGACACCTAAGTGTGTCTCGGGTGTCGAGACACACTAGGTTGTCTCACGCATATTGAAGCCCCAAGACGTCTTTTTCTAACGTTTCTCGATTCTCGTGCGGTCCATTAGCTCCATAACTGTCTTAGGAACATACTTAAACATGGGAAAGTCATTATAAACTAAAAATCCACCAGATCAATGGTCGGTTACAAATTTTTATCCACAAACACGACATCCGAGACCTATAAATACCCCCTCTCCCCTCACACGCTTGTGTAGGGTACTAACGTACGTGCGAACGACTGACGAATTGTTGATGTGCTGACGGTTTGGGAGCAGAAACCCACGAATTTCAAAGAGAGAGGTGGATATCTTGGCGAACTTCGTGCATAAAGAGGAAGTTTTCGAAAGATCTAAAAGCAATCGGTCATTTCCTTGGTATTCAAAGATTGATTTGATATCAGGAAGAGTATTTTCTCACCTTGCTGAGATATCTACTTCTGTTCTTTTTTCCAAAATGAAATAAGAATATCGAGCCTTCTTCACAATCAATCTAGATCTGTGAATCAGTCGTCCATGAGCTAACACATCTCCGGCATAGGCAAAGATCCCATGCAAGCAGTAATGATAAACAACCTCTGCGTGTGTTTCTAGAAAATCCACTTTTTGTTTCTTTTATAAAGAGGAAGTTTTATAAAATGGCTAACTCTAGTGATTCCGTTGTATCGATAGACGATTGTAATGGATTACGTAGGGGTGTGCAACGGTCGGTTCGGTTTGGTTTTTACCAAAATTTGAACAACCGAACCAAACCGCCTATAATTCAAAATCGAACCGAACCGTTGCAAGTCGGTTCCGTGTGGTTCAGTTCGGTTTGTTCGGTTTTAACTTCATCAAACTTGTTATCAAACAACAAACTGTGTTAAAGAAAAAAATATCAACAAGTAGGAGATTATGAAGCATTAAACACTAATATAATAATATTGTTTTTAACCCATAATATGAAATTATGAAGCATTAAACATTGTTGGCACTCAAGATCATGCATTACCGATAACTAAAAAGCCCATCCCGTGAAGTGCATGACCAAACAATTAACAACATAGACTTGACCAGTTACAAGATTAAATTTGCTCAGGCATCCTATATGACATACACATCAGAGTACATCCAGTACTGCAATAACCAAGTTTTTTTTCCCTTCAGCAAACAAAAACGGTTTCCAAGTACAAATTCTAGAACGAATTACATTAACAAAGTTGAGAAAGATCCTCAACATCGTCCAAAGAGAAACAACTTACTAACCGTCATCAAATAACTCGGGTTCCTATCTCCATGCAATTCCCAATTTGATGATAGCCAAAGGAAAATACAAGGAGAAATAACAAAGCCGTTGCAAAATCATCAAAATGGAAGCCCGGACACAAAAACAGTAGAGAAATTACAAGATCTGAGCAGCGATGTTCAACTTCTCTGCTATGCTAAATTGTGTCATGATGAGATTTGATAAGTAAACTAATAAATAATTATCCTGTAAACAAAAGCAGCATCAGCAAAAAGCTAGATGAGTGACCAGCAAATGTAGAAACCACATTAAGCCTGAACTTACATCTAGAAAAAGAGTACCTGAATCTTGTCATTGAAAACCTTATCAAAAGCAACTGGTGACATTTTCAGGATTGTTGCCAAAGTAGCAGCAATGAATCTCCCAATATCATTATCTGGTGTTGCCTCTAGAATCATTTTATGAGAAGGAAGCTTGAATGAGAAGGAAGCCTGAGATGTAGAAGAATGCGTAGCGCGACAGAGTGAGAGAGAGACTGAGGAAGTGAGAGAGTGAGAGAGAGGGCTGAGGTCTGAGGAGCGGTGGCTGGGAGTGGGAAAGGGGGAAAGGGAATGTGAGTTTAGGGTTTGAGATGAGTATTTGGGGAATGGGGACAGGTCGGGTTGAGTGAGATTCAAAACTGAATAGGGATTTTGAAGAGTTCGGTTGGTTCGGGTCGGGTCGGCTTGAAAAGTTTTCAACCCGACCCGAACCGCCTTACTCATAAAACCAAACCAAACTGTTAATTTCGGTTCGGTTCGGTCGGTTTTTTGGTTTGGACTGAACCATGCTCAACCCTAGGATTATGCAAAAGAAATCAATTTTCGACGCAAACAATAGGGTATTTGCAAGTCTAATCAAATATTAATTCCAAATAAAAACTTATTTAACTAATATCCTAGTGATATCCAATAAGATATATGCAAGGATATAATGAACAAGGGCAATATAAATGAGAACACAAGATATAAAAGAGATAATATGCAAAAGACAATAGCAAACACAAGGCAAATGATCATGGAGTTCGATCGACCCATGACCTACGTCTCTGCTCCTCACCCTCGAGGAGAATCTTCACTATCTTAAAAACAACTACACAATCGGTTTTCAACGCTCACTGATAATGTTTACAACTCCTCTAAGAATTGGTCTAGCCCGTGTTACCTTCCTCAAGTGCTTGGATTTATAACCTCTTACTAGACTTTACTACCAACGCTACTCCTCTCAGAATTGACCACGTCTCTCACCAACCACTCCTCTAAGTGTCCTTGTGTATTAAAACATATTTACTCAACAATAAGGCACAAATACAATGGTTTGTTCTCTAACAAAGATAAGAAAAAAATTCTAAGCTCACACTGAATCACTCACCACAACCCAAATTATACTTAATGTGAAATACTAAAAGCTCAATAGGTTATGTGTCAATCAATAAGTAAAATAAAATATAAACTCAATTAAAAATCTAGCTTATAGAAATGATAATAAAAATATAAATTGCTAGAGATTGAGTTTAGTAAAACTTCTCTAAAAACAAGAGAAATAGAGATATGAAAATTGAAGCTTAAAATCTGAAATGATCTCCTCTTCTTATGAAGCTCTCTTCACATAAATAACACACTTAATTTTCTTTAAAAACTCTTAAACAAACTTGCAAACGTGTTTAAAAACTTTGATCTCCAATTTGTTTGTGGGAAAATTTGCAATAAGAAAATTAAAAGAATTGAATTTGATTTATTCTCTCTAACTACTTAGAAAAAGAATTTTTATAACTCTCTCAATCTCGATTACAATTTGAATTTTTGATTACAAAAGAGAAGAGAATTAATG
Source organism: Asparagus kiusianus (assembly GCA_022839385.1). Classification (NCBI taxonomy): domain Eukaryota; kingdom Viridiplantae; phylum Streptophyta; class Magnoliopsida; order Asparagales; family Asparagaceae; genus Asparagus; species Asparagus kiusianus. The sequence goes on from BQKN01000038.1 coordinate 1,152,387, forward strand.
TAAATTCTCCTCTTTGTTTAATTTTGGGTTTTTCATGATAGTGATGGAGTGTCTCCCTCGAATGCCCGCGTCGAGTTTGCTTTTAGTTGACGATCCGAACACCTCGCGTTGTTAGAACGTGGTTGATTCCTCTCGATTTGACGTAGAGGGGAACTTGTGTGACAAGTTTGAAATTAACTCTTAACAAGTTTAGGAACTCAGAACGAGTTTAAACTCTTGTAAAAAAGTTGATTGATCTTAACCGTAATTGGTTAGACAAGCCAATGACGAAGAAAGCTCTAAGAATCTGCTGTCGAGAAGATAATCCGAAGGAGCCGATCTCTAGATCTCCAAAATACTCAAAGATCCCAAAATCCCCAACTAAACTGATTTTTTAGTTATTTATAGGGGATTAAGGGATGTAATTGCCCCCTTAATTCGCTTCTAAGTAGGGTTGAATAGGATATAACTACCCTCCTTAAATCACTCCTGAGTGGAGTTGTGATCCCCTCAGATCATAGGAAACGATTTTAAAACCCGTTCAGCTCGTGTTTGAATGATTCAAACGCAAGAATTGCATTCTGACATGAATTCTATATTCAAACGCAATGTCTGGAAGTTACGTTTGTAGCATTTAGAGGCTACGTTAGCAGCTTATTAGAAGCTACGTTGGTAGCTTGGAAGCTGTGTTTGGCAACTTATTGGAAGCTACGTTGGCAGCTTGGAAGCTGCGTTTGGCAGCAGATGGAAGCTGCGTTGGTAGCTTTTGGAGGCTGCGTTTGCGGCCAGGTTTGAGCTGCGTCCGTGGGCTTGAGCTACGTCAGAGATGGCTGATAAGGAGCTACGTCCGCGGTTGAATTGGTGTTGCATTTGTTCTACGTCAGCGGCTATGAACACGGTGCGTGGGAGCTACGTTTGCACTGCATCAGCGGTTATGAACATGGTGCGTCTTAATGCTGGTACGTGGGGAGGACCTCTACGTCTTGATGCTGAAATGCGGGGAGGACTTCCGCATCTTGATTTGAGGAGACCGTCAATTTGTAGTCTCTTTTTATCAGAGCGTTGTAAAGATCGTTGTTTTGTAATCTTTGCTTTAGCTCTTTGATATGTGTGAGTCGTCGGGTTGTAACTCTCGTTGTTGATTGTGAAGACTATTGATCAGAGCTTTCATCGTTATTATGAAAGTCTTCAGATTATAACCTTCATCGGTTTACATGAAAGTTTTCAAATTATAGTTTTTTGGAAACCATCAAATTATAACTTCCATCATCGGTATTTGATAGGGATCAACTATCTGTAGTACTTTTTAGATAGCCTACAGAACCCCTTCAAAGTTTTTAAAAATTCACGGTTGGCTGGGATGAATTTTTGGAATACTTTAGATCTTAACTCTGATCTTGGAGCTATTAATTCCTTATCATAAAGGAGTTGTTCTCTGCACCCGCTTCGAATGCATCTTGGTTGAAAAGATTTACCGCATAAGACCCGAGCTTCACAGAGAAACCGTAGCGACGGTACAAGCTAATCACGAGCAGAAGCTCTCAAATGTCACGTCACGGCTCACATCCATTTAGCTGATGGGTCCGCAAACATTCATAGGATTTTAGCAAACGCTCAGCCATCAATGGATTTGATAAGCCTTTACTGACTATCATTTGAGTCAGGCTAGCATGTGAATTGTCTAAGTCTGTTCCACATGTAACGTTGTGCTAAAAAAATAAACTCTCTTAAGACTTAGTGCTATGATGTCGAATACATATACTTAGTCAATTTTACAGGAATGGACTACTCAGCAACGCGTGTTAGGTATAAACTTATCTCTATTTAGGGATCGAGATAAAGTCCCTCATGCGTGTAAGATATGGATTCTGGTGTCTTTTTCACGCCAAAAGACTAACCGGTAACATGTGTTAGGCGTAGACTTATCTCTAATTAGTGATCGAGATAAAGTCCATCATGCGTGAAAGGCATGGATTTTTGATGTTACGATGTTGAATATGTAGATTTCACCATTATTGCGGGAATAGGCCACCCGACAGCATGTGTTAGATGCAGACTTATCTCTATTTAAGGATCAAGATAAAATCACCCATGCATGTAAGATATGGATTTCGGTATTATTAATAACAACCTGTCATGATGTTGAATACGTGAACTTTGCTATTTTTACGGGAATGTGCTACCCGACAGCATGTGTTAGATGCATACTTATCTCTATTTAGGGATCGAGATAAAGTCCCCCATGCGTGTAAGGCATGGATTTCGATGTTATTAATAACAACCTACCACGATGTTGAATACATGGGCTTTGTCGTTGTTTTTTCCTGTGTTATGTTTTTACTTGAAACACTGAAAGAAAGTTAGAAGTGCCAGAATTATAGTATTAACTTAACATGAATTTTTACTTAGAGTGAAATTTAGAAATTTTCTTCATTATCACTAGGATAATTTTAGAAAATATTTAATCCGCTGGGGATTTTATAATAAAAACTTACTATTTTTGGTGAAAAAGGATTAACAAGTTCATTATTGAAAAGTTGCTATAATGAAAACTTGCCATATAATGAAAACTTGCTATTTTAGAAAATCTTTGACTATTAGAAGTGTGATATTAACCTAACAGTATTTTATGGGCTTATCGTTCTATTAAAGAGAGTCGATAAGCTGATTTAGTCGTCAGAGGTGTATTGTTAACATGACGGGTATGTAGACCTATCGTTCTATTGAAGAGAGTTGATAAGTTGAATGTCAGAGGTGTTTTGTTAACATGACAAGATTATGGGCCTATCACTCTATTGAAGAGAGTCGATAAGTTGATCGTCAGATATATTATATTAACATGACAGGAATTTATTACGATTGAAGCAACTTTGTGGACTTATTATCCTATTAAAAAGGATTGATAAGTGGATTGTCAGATGTATGATATTAACGTGATATGAGTTTGTTACGATCGGGGTAACTTTGAGGACGTATCATCCTATTGAAGAGGATTGATAAGTGAATTTTGTCAGAGATGTGATATTAACGTGACAGAATTTTGATTATTAGAGGTGTGATATTAACGTGACAGGAGTTTGTACTTATGATTTGAATACGATTTTGAAGACTTAGCAACTTACGAGGGAAGATTATGATTTGAGCAATTTTTAGGACCTATCATCCTATTGATAAGGATTGATAAGTTAATTATCAGAGGTGTATTGTTAATGTGACAAATTAGGAGTAATACAAATTGAATTCATACTCCGTGGGGATGTTAATCGTCAGAAGTGTAATGTTAACCCGATAACTTTTTATAAATTTTTGTGGTTGACAAAGGTATTCTATTGAACATAACAACTTAGAAACTTTATTACTCATAATCCAGTGGACCACAAATAAACCAACCCCCAGTCTTGAATAAGTGCAAGGGGAAAAGGGGAAGACATAGCACATCACCTAGTGGCCCACTATCCGTCAAGTCGTTCAGTGATATTGGAGTATAACGACTATGATTGGAATAGATGCACGTCACACGATAGGCCGCTATCTAAAGAGTTTAGCTATCAGAGGTAACTGTTAACGTGATAGCTTTGTGGACCCGCCATCCTATTGAATAGGATTGACTGATTGATAGACTTATCAGAGGTAAATATTAACGTGATAGTTTTGTGGACCTACCATCCTATTAAAGTGGATTGGCAAGTTGATGGAGGGAATGGACTATTAAAGTGGATTGGCAAGTTGATGGAGGGAATCTTTTTTAGATCTGAGCTTCGAATCCAGCAGAGCTTCGCCTCTCCAAAATTTCCAACCCCTGAACAAATGAACCAAGCCCTCTATTTATAGGCCACCTTTACTGTCCCGCGCACAGGTGGCCGACACACCGAGCCACCTTGAGGTGGCTCGGTTTTGGCCGAGCCCCTTTAGGTGTTGGGGTTTCCCGTCGTTTTCTGTTTTTCGGTTCTGTCCGTGATTCGGTTGTGGGGTTGATTCGTTCGGACCTGATTTGTTGACCTGATTTGGCAGTAAATCTGGCTCCTGATTAGGCAGTAAATCCACTTCTGAGTTCGAGTCTGAAACTGATCTTGATTCGATCGTGATTCGTCCGAGTCCGCTCTTGGTTGGATGACTCGTTGATTCCTCAACCCATTAGCTTGATTCCGCACGCGAGTGGATTTATTCCGTTATTTGCGTGCGGTTCGTTAGCCTCGTAGCCTCGTTAACCCGTTTCGTCGCGTATCACTTGGCTTCGGTGTTGTGGACTAACGATCGTGTCTGCATACGTCGCCCGATGGTCGGTTCGTCGAATCGGCATCGTCAAGCTGTGTTAAGGGACCTATAGGCAGTTTTATACGCCTACAGAAGGTTGGTAAGTGTTAGACCCTAGAGGGGGGTGATTAGGGTCTTATGCTAATCTAATCCGATTTTATGCTAATTAAAACTAATTAACAAGTTATCCTAGTAAGCATAAAATACAACAAGATATGTACGCTAGGATAAGTGATATACACAAAGGTAATTAAAATAAACAAGATAGTGGATGATATAAATAATAGGCAATGGACAATGGTGAAAAAAAATATAAATATAAGAGTAAGTGCGCCAAAGCAAACTCAAACACACGAAATGATCATGGAGTTTGGACCTTCTGTCCTACGTCTCCATTCCCCACACTCGGGGAGAAATCCACTATCACAACCAGGTTTTCTACGCTCACCCGAATAACGTTTACACCGACACACTCAGTTTTCTAGTTCACCAAAAACTTTGCAACTCACACATTTGCAAATACACTTCACACCCTCTAAGTGTTGGCCTAGCCTGTGTTCTCCTCCTTAAGTGCTCGGATACAACCTCTCCCTAGGTTCATCAACCGACGTCACTCCTCTTGGATTCGACCTCGTCTCTCCCCAACACTCCTCTCGGTGTACTCGGTTTTCTAGCTCACCGAAAACTTTACAACACTCATAATGTAACAACAAATTTGTTCTCTACAATAGACGAGAACTCAATGTAGGCTCACTCTCAATTGTTACAAATCCCCATAACCCAAATTATACTAAGTATGAAAATACAATAAGCTCAATGTGTGTGTGTGTGTGTAACAATGAGATAAATAAAATCAACTAAACTTAATATGAACACTAGCTTAATAAAATGATAATCAAACAATATAAAATATAAAGCTAGATTGAGTTTAAAAAACTTCTCCAATAAATGACAAGAGTGTGAGAGAGATGATTTGAAGCTCAAACACCAACTGATGATCTCTTCTAGCTCTTGTGAAATTGATTTCACAAAATTAAACTCTCGATTGCTTAAAAGCTTTTAAAATAAATTTAAACCAAACATAAACCATTGTTTAAAACTTTCTTAAACTAGTTTAAAACACTCTCATGGTTAGTGGGAGAATTGAATGCAATGGGGTATTTATACTCACTCAAAACTTCAGCAAAAACCACACTGAAAAGACACAAAAGCCCTAAAAAACTAAGTTGGAACTAGCCGTTAAAATACAACGGATAGTTCGGCGGTCGACCGTGAGGTTTGCACGGTCGACTGCAAGCACCTCTAGAAACTCATTCTGGGCTTTGGACATCATCCGGTCGACCGTGATAGTCGATCGCGAGACGCTCTGAACTGCATCCAGTCGACCGTCACGGTCAACCATGAGCCATCAAAAATATACTGAGTCTCTGGACTCAACGCGGTCGACCGTGACGGTCGACCGCAAACTGGCACATGAAATTATCAGGTTTTGAAAGTATTTTTCTGATTTTAAAATCCTATTTAAAAATATCAAATAAATTCTAAAAAATATAAAACTTTGGGAAATGATTGTAGACATAATAATAAACATGCTGTAACAACTGGTTTTTAAAAAGTATCTCCCAAATAAAAAATATCATCATTTTGTAAAATAGTCCAAAACATGAAAATATAAACATATAAGTTTTGATATTTTAATTTAACAATGTTTTGAAACATTACAAAATGATTATATAGACTTAATAAAAGATGTATATGATTGTTATTAAGTCCATAAACCAAGAAAATAATATTTTCATAAAATTGTATATTTTGCAAACATTTCAAAAGTAAATATGATTTCATTGAACTAAATAAAATTGATATTGATGAAATCATATATATGTATGTAAGTATGAAACAAAAATATGTTTTCTAATTATATTCAATTGTTTTATATTAAAACTTGAAAACTATCAAACCAAAACATATATGTATATATATAACTATATATATACAAAACCAAAATGTGTATGTGTGTATATGATTGAGCTTCAAGTACTAACACACATAATATAAACCCTAAACTAATTATACCCAAGCTTGTGATCTTCAACAAAGCTCTATCTTGGTATACTTACGGATAAAGCTTGAACTTGGATCTTCAACTTGAATTGCATGGCTTCACTTCACGATTTCGCCAACTTCCATTGGATATGATCGTGAAAGTGCAATTCCATTCATCCTCTAACGTGTTGTTTTTCTACAATAAATAGATAAACGTAAACACTAGACAAACAACATTAGTGGTAAATTATTTATTAAACATCATCAAAACAAAGACGCAAATAGCAAGTTGTGTCGACAGGTCTCCACTAGGGTAGACTGTGTCATACCTGACGAACATAGGAGAGCTATGTTTCGGAACCTCTTGATGAAGGCTTAGTGGTGAGAAGGGTATGGATGGAGACTTCTGTATCCTCTTCAAAGAATCTTGATAGAAAGAGTCCCTCTAGATCCGACCACTTTTGGATACATCCCGCAGGGAATTTTATGAACTATTCAAAAGCAACTCCCTTGACGGTGCCAATGAACAATCAAGCCAGTATGGCATTATTTGATATTACATTCCTAGGCTATAACTTGAAATGATAAATATGTTGATTCGGTGATCTCGTGCCGTTACAAGTTTGTAACGATGGGACTTCAAACTTTGGAGGATAAGGGGTTGCATCATATTCGATAGGATAGGACCTATCAACTCCCTCATCTTAGAGCTCGCTTTTATTAGAAATGGTATTGAGTCAGGCTTTTAATTCTTTCATTTTGGCAGACTGAAGATTCTGCTCATTCTCCATCTCTATTCCTTCATCAGAGGAAGATTTTAGGTTGTGGTATTCTTGGTCAGAAGCAGCACCATCAACCACTTTTCCCTTCCCTTTACTTGTGAGGGGTCGGGATGAAGATGTTCTTCCTCTTCCGGAAGATTTTTTCCTTAGCAGCGAATTTATCTTCTGAGAATTGGCCCTGTCCACAACATATTGAGTCATCAGGATCTGGAGTTCATTGATGGTCTCCTGTTGTGCTTTGATCATGACTTGCTGCTCATCAAGTCTCTTCATGAGATCTTCATGATTTTCCGTCATATATACGGAGTTCTTATGTTCAACAAAAGAGCTTGATGATTGGGACTCTGCAATGATTGAGTGTTCATCCTCGGAATTGGTTCCTCTAGCTAATCTTCTATAGTTAATTGGAGGAATGGCTCTCATTCGAGTCCGAGTATGTTAATAAATTCCAACGAACCTATTCAGGAGGTCTTTCAAGCAAGGAGATTGATCTTTCTCTGACTCATCGGAGCTAGGGACTGATGATCTCTCTCTGCCGATCATGTTAGAAGTAACTCCAAGGTATTCATCCTCTGAATTCTTCTTCCTATACGAACATCGTCATTGGTTGGGCAAAGCAACGTTTGTTAATTAGCCGAACACCAACGATTTGGCCACATATGAGTAGCATTGACATCCCGAGAGGACCGTAGGAATCAGTCATTCACATTGGAATGAACGAATGATTTGTTGCATCGGTTTTTCTCTTGATATGAACACTCTTAAATCTATTGCAAAGACTCGAGAAGAATTACGCACTAATCGTGAGGTTTGAATTAGGACCCCCTACCTATGATTAGATAGGATTGACTCTTGGTGAACATGAATCTAGTTGAGATGCTTTGAATACATGACTTCTTATATCCGCCCCTCAATCTAGTCGTGCTACGCAAAGTATTTGGGGGTCTTACTGGTGAAACGTAGTCCTGAGATCTGTGTTCAGCCATATTCACACAGAGCCTATCTTTAGGCTCATAGACGTGAGGCTTGCGTTCTGAAGCAGAAATGCAGAGCACAGGGTCGCGTTTAGGCTCACAAACACGAAGCTTGTGTTAACTTGAGGATCAACATTCTCGGAGATGTGCTCATCGTAGGGATCTCCTCCTTCGTCGAGCGGCGTTCTTCTTAGACTACTTCAAGGCATTTATGTCATCATCTGTGTTGATCAAGTTTATCACCTCAATAAGACTCTTGCGACCCGATACCCATCGTCTTGGTGCGGGTTTGGCTGAAGCTGAGCCCACTCCATCGGAGGAGGGGCTGTCCGAGCAATCTGGCCTAAAGGGGAGGTCTTCCTTGGGTGATTCGGCTGTAATTGGAGCATTTGGAGTTTTGATCTCTTTGGAGATCTTGCGAATGTCGCGCCTAGCCTTGGGGCTAAGCGATCCAGAGAAGAGAGCTTCCTCGTACTTGGCTTGATCGAACTCTACAATAAGAGTTTCGATGGTCGTTCTGATGAGCTTGATGTCGGATTGCACCATCACTTCTTCATCGGTGAAAAAACTATTCCCCAGCGAAGTCATCATCTTTTGTTTGTGAGAAACTTTGTAATAAAAAAATTTAAAAAAAAATGAATTTGATTTATTCCCTCTATCTGCTTAGAAAAAGAATGTTTATGACTCTCTTAATCTCGATTATAATTTAAATTTTTGATTACAAAAGAGAAGAGAATTGATGTAAATTCTCTCCTTGTTTAATTTTGGGTTCTTCACAGTAGCGATGGAGTGCCTCCCTCGAATATTCACGTCGAGTTTGCTCTGTGTTAACGATCCGACCACCTTGCATCGTTGGAACGTGGTTGATTCCTCTCGATTTGACGTAGAGGAGAACTTGCGGGGTAAGTTTGAAATTAACTCTTAACGAGATTAGGAACTCAGAACGAGTTTAAACTCTTGTAAAAAAATTGATTTATCTTAACCGTAATTGGTTAGACAAGCCAAGGACGAAGAAAGCTCTAAGAATCTGCTGTCGAGAAGATGATCCAAAGGAGCCGATCTCTAAATCTCTAAAATACTCAAAGATCCAAAATCCCCAACTAAACTGATTTTTTAGTTATTTATAGTGCATTAAGGAGTGTAACAACCCTCTTAATTCGCTCCTAAGTGGGGCTGAATGGGATATAACTATCCCCTTTAAATCACTCCTGAGTGGAGTTGTGATCCCCTCAGATCATAGGAAACGGTTTTAAAATCGTTCAGCTCATGTTTGAACGAGTCAAACGCAAGAATTGCATTCTGGCATGAATTCTGCGTTCAAACACAGCGTCTGGAAGCTACGTTTGCAGCGTCTGGAAGCTACGTTTGCAGTATTTGGAGGCTGCGTTGGCAGCATTTGGAAGCTGTGTTGGTAGCTTGGAATCTGTGTTTGGCAGCTTGTTGGAAGCTGCGTTTGGCAACGGATGGAAGCTGAGTTGGCAGCTTTTAGAGGCTGTGTTTGTGGCCAGATTTGAACTGCATCCATGGGCTTGAGCTACATCAATGATGGCTGATAAGGAGCTGCATCTGTGGTTGAATTGATGATGCGTTTGTTCTGAGTCAGTGGCTGTGAACGCGATGCGTGGGAGCTACATTTGCACTGTGTCAACGGCTGTGAACACGGTGCGTCTTGATGCTGGTACGTGGGGAGGACGGACCTTCGCGTCTTGATGCTGAAATGCGCGGAGGACTTTCGCGTCTTGATTTGAGGAGACCGTCAACTTGTAGTCTTTTTTTATCAAAGCGTTGCAAAGATCGTCATTTTGTAATCTTTGCTTTAGCTCTTTGATATGTGAGAGTCGTCAGGTTGTAACTCTCGATGTTGATTGTGAAGACTATTAATCAAAACTTTCATCGGTTATTGTGAAGGTCATCAGATTATAACATTCATCGATCTACGTGAAAGTCTTCAAATTATAGTCTTCTAGAAGCTGTCAAATTGTAACTTCCATCATCGGTGTTTGATGGAGATCAGCTATCTGTAGTAATTTTTAGACAGCCTACATGAGTATAGAAAGGTATATATAGGTTCTTAAACAAAGCCCAAACCCAGAGAACCCCCCCAAAAAAAAACAACAAAATCCTTAAAAATCTGGAACTAGTCGTTACAGTGCCGTCGGTCGACTGATGTACTGTTCAATTGACTGATGATCTAACCTTTGGCTTATACTAAAAAACTATTGATCAACTGATGCAAACCATCAGTCGACTAAAAACACTATTCAGTCGACTGATTGAGGTCGGTCGACTGAGTAGAAACTTTTCAGGAATTGCAGAGCAGTTCTTCAGTCGACTGATGCATAGTGTCGGTCGACTGAAAACGCTGTTCAATCAATTGATGAAGGTCGATCGACTGAGCAAAAACTTTTAGGCTATTGCATAGCACTTCATCAGTTGATTGATGAACAGTATCAGTCGATTGAAAAATATGCACAACCTAGTTTGAATAGTAAATCTGATTTTTAAAGAGTTTTTAAAAATAGCAAATAAATTCCAAAAATTATAAAACTTGGGAAAATGTTTATATACATGAATATAAATATGTTAAAAAAGAAAATTTTAAAATATCATTCCCCATTTGTGAAACTTGTCGTTTAAACACTTGAGTTTGACAAAATGGTTCAAACTGAGTTTTGGAATCTCTTAGAATGATTTAAGAGACTTTATAGAAGTTATAAAACTTTGTTATTAAGTCAATAAACTACAAACTCAGATTTCTCAAAAATACTCATATTATGAGAAAGTCGTGTGTGTATAAAATTGAGCTCTAAACATAACACGCAAAGTATAATTCCTAAAAACTATTTTACCCAAGTTGATGTGCATGAAGCTTGGTCTTGAATCTTGTACTAGAATTGCATTGTCTTTATTTCTTTCAACCTGGATACATGATAGACAAAATACAAATACTGGAAAATACAGTTATAAACTATTTATTAAGCATCAAAACTAGATTAGAGAACAGACTCATAACAATAAGTCCTAACAATCTCCCCATTTTTTATGATGATAAAAATTTTTCCAAATAAATATAAAATACATAAAATACATAAATAAGATACTCACTAATCACTTGTTTCTCCCCCTTTGTCAACATCAAAATGAGGAAAGAAAATATCGATATAGAGAGTGAACGCTTCCCCTACCTATAAGCATGAGTGAGTATAAAACATAATAGGGATTACTCCCCCTATTAAAAATCCATATAGAATATATGCAATGATGACTAAGGCAACACATTAAAAGAAGCTAAACAAGCTCAAACACTTGTGACACCCCCTTTATACACAAGTTCAATTACCGAAGGAGATATACATGATAGTTTCATGCTAAAAACACAAACGCTAACCTAATAAGAAATACATTATAAACTACAATTTGGATGATCCATAAGCTCAAACACATAAATATCATCATAATAGTGTTTACAATGATCTCATAAGCACAAACTCATTGTTCATATAAAAAATAAACCAAAATACATAGTTTACACCTAACAAAAAACTACGGACCAAACTAAAAATATATAGTTCAAAAACCAAAATACAAAAATTCCAAATGAGAATTCTGTCTTCAAGAGTCAGAAGCCCCGGAACCCGGAGGAGGAGGGGGGTGCATATACATATTCATGAATTGTTGTTGCACCCTCAAAAGCTCATCTAGCCTACTCAATAGCTCGCCATGCCAGCATTCAGCTTCAGTACGTATCTCTTCTTGCCTTCGCTCAAAATCATTCAGGTGATCAAATACTCCCTCCTCTAAACTATCCATATGGTTAACTCTATAGTTTGGAATACTCAAAGGGGTGGAAGATGATGCACGAGGAGGACAAGGACGAGGACAAGTCCTAGAACTGGATGGAAGACATGAGGGTTCATCTATGCGAGGCTCTATAGGATCATTAGAGTATTCCATCTAATGTAGAGTGATAGGAAGATTCATCCTAGAGAGGCTAAGTGAATCAAAGAAATCATGAATATGAATGGGGGCCTCATTGGATAGATCCACTCCAAAATGTTGAAAAATCTTAGTGAGTAAGGCTCCAAAAGGAAGAAATCTCATGTGGTTTGTTGCCATAGCATCAAAAATACGGGTTCGTTTAAACACTTGATTTTGACAACAATAGAGATAGAGAATGAACGTACCATCAGTTGATTTTGACAACAAGAAATCTCGTGTGGTTTCTGCTCAGTCAATCGACCTTCATCAGTCGACTGAACAGTGTTTTCAGTCGACCGACACTATACACCAGTCAACTGAAGAACTGCTTTGTAATTTCTAAAAAGTTTCTGCTCAGTCGACCGACCTTAATCAGTCGACTGAATAGTATTTTTAGTCGACCGATGGTTTGCATCAGTCAACTGATAGTTTCCCAGTATAAGCCAATGGTTAGTTCATCAGTCGATTGAACAGTATATCAGTCGACCGATGATACTGTAACGGTTAGTTCCAAGTTTTTAGGGATTTTGTTGTTTTGGGGGGTTTTCTCTGGTTTTGGGCTTTGTTTAAGAACCCTATATATACCCCTCTATACTCAACACTTAGAATTAATGAAGAAGAGTTTTAAACAAGTTCGCAAGTTTGTTTAAGAGTTTTTAAAGAAAATTAAGTGTGTTGTTTATGTGAAGAGAGCTTCATAAGAGGAGGAGATCATTTCAGATTTTGAGCTTCAATTTTCATATCTCTATCTCTCTTGTTTTCAGAGAAGTTTTACTAAACTCAATCTCTAGCCTCTCTAAGCATAACACGCAAAGTGTAATTCCTAAAAACTATTTTACCCAAGTTGATGTGCATGAATCTTGGTCTTGAATCTTGGACTAGAATTGCGTTGGCTTCATTTCTTTCAACCTGGATACATGATAAACAAAACACAAATACTTAAAAATACAGTTATAAATTGTTTGTTAACCATCAAAACTAGATTAGAGAGTATGCTCATAACCGTGAGTCCTAACATATTCAAGCAGGTTGAAATTGAAGGTAGCTAGGGCTAGACGTTTACTTATTGTGGAGAGTTATGTTAGACAACTAGTTTTGGATAGGATTTATGGTGAGGTCTTTTAAGTCAACTGAATCAGATTTGTAATTCAAGAGAACTCTTTGCATAGTGAGAAAGTCTCTTTACAAGAAGGGAGAGTGGACGTAGGACTGTTATGCAAACCACTTTAAAATATTGTGTGTTTCTAGTTGGTTGTTATTTGTGGTTAGTTATCGTAGATTGCTTTTATTTTTATTTATTTATTTCTATTGCATATTCTATGTGTTTAATATAAAAAAATAGCAAGCTTATTCACCATTCTTCTAGGCTTGCATCTCAGATTCAACAAATAGAAATGTAACGTGGTCATGAAGGAGTTAAGCATCTCTTGGATGAACATGTCATATTCGCCTCTGATTTGACTATGCTTGTCTACCAATTGTCAAGACTTTATCATCATTGATTAAGTTATGATACGGGGTTCGAGTTGGACTCGACTAAATCCAAACCATGGTGGAGATATATTTTATATATACGTGTCTCACATTCATTTAGTTAAATGAGGCATGTTTGGTCTCAAGGTCCGTTCGGTTGGCAAAAAAAAAATAGAAATTTAAGATAAGGAAATCTATTTCTTATAATAGGTTGATTTCTTGTGTTTGATTCATTTTTTAAAAGTAAAAAAGGATATGAGATGAGATATCATTGTATTATTGGATGAAGTGAGTGATCTTTAAAGAAAGAAATTATAAAAAATGTTTTGAGGTTGTTTGGTTGGCTAAAAAAAATAAGGAAATGAATTATAAGAAACATATTTCCTTATTTAGGTTCTTTTCTTGTGTTTGGTTTATTTTTAAAACAAAAAAAAATAGATGAGATGAGATGAGTTATCATTATATTATTGGATGATGCGACGCATGCTTAAGGAAATCAATTTCTTTGTTTGTTTGAGTAAATTAATGGAAATAAAATGTTAATGAGATAATATGAGTTGTTACTATATTATTGGATGATGTGGGTGGTTTTTAAAGATGAGATGAGATGAGTTGGATGATGTGACTAATTTTTTGTGTTTGGTTTATTTTTAAAAGTAAGAAAAGAGATGAGATGAGATGAGTTGTTGGATGAAAATAATATTTTATTGGATGTTGTGGGTGATTTTTAGAGATGAAAATAAATGAAAATAATATTTTAATAGTTTCCATGTACCAATTTTCTTTGCTTGGTTTTTAGGAAACCAACCAAACTGGTCCTCCGCAAAGACAGTTTCATTCATCTCACATTGAAAGATTAATTGGATAAACGCATAAATATACTTTGACTAAGGACATATTTCTTCTCTATGGTCTCAATTTAATTATTTGTTAGTCATCCACATCCATTTGAACTTAAAATGAGATTATTGACAAACACTTGTCATATTGCTTTGGTTTAAATCTTTGACAAACACTTTTTACCGTATTATAATTGCTATCTATTGTCATTGCTTATCCTTGTTACCTACAAAAATAACATTAATTAAAATGAAGAAATTTTAAAAAATATGCATACGGCCTCTATAAGGTAACTACTTAAAAATGTCTAGAAGGAAATTTTACATTGAGAGAACTTTTCCAAGTAACCAGATTATCTCTCCTAAATCCTTTATCTCAACATTACTTTAGGATTTTGCTTTTGTTCACGAGACAAGCAAATCTCCTAGCTTGCATTAAGAAACCAAAGTCACCAACATTTATATAGATCTCGTGAGATTTCTAAGAGGTTGCACGCTAAAATGACTGAATAGTGGCTTGTCAAAGATAAAGAGTCCTATTTTTCAAATATAAAAGCAGTTAACTTTGTCTTGAATATCAACAGGGAAATCTATGTGCTTGTTAAATACGTCAAATTAAAGTAGTTCATTGATCTGTATGCTTATGAAGCACATTGCATCATCAATTTGGTTAAAATATACATACTTGTTTCCTTCTTGATATCTATAATTGCTGCATGACCTCAATCGACATGACTCATTTTACTTATAATATTGGTAGATGAGCATAAATTTGAAGAATATGGAGTTTTTGTTCATGAACTGCCTCTAAGTGTTGCATCATGAAGCAATTATAAAAAAAATGAAAATTACGTTATCAATTGTGAGGCTTATGCGCTTATCACGTTTGACACGGCTAGTCCTGATGGTACGTTCTATTTTATTTTATTTATTCTTTTATTTGTCGCTTTATTTTGGCGTTATGCAAAGAATAATATAAATTTAACATTCTCACTGTCAATATGAAAACAAAAATATTAGTTATTTTAGGAAATATTATTTATCTATTTCGACAAATTAATATTTCTTTATATGTCTTACTCATTTGATTAATAATTTTGATATCTCTGGTTGATATAAATGTTCCATTTTCAGGTAAATAATAAGTTATAGGTGTGAGTATATGAAAATATAACCTTTCAATTCTCACATAACTTCGGGGTTTTGGCATAATGATTTGAGGAACTTATTTAAAACAGTATCAGAGCATCCCAAGGTTCAAATCCCACTTAGTATATAAAAATATAATCCTTAATTCTTACCATAGCTTCAGCATAAACTTTTAAGAGTTATTTTGGTTTCTCTACAATTTCACCTAACATTATTAAGAGGTTAATTGAAAAAAGTGAACATATTTGGGGATTGTTTGAAACACCCCAAATTCAAGAGGGATTAGTGAAATTATTAAAGTCTAGGGGGGTTATCTCAAAGGTTAAACTTATGTGGGATATTTTTGTGTCATTTTTAAATTGAAGTGGGGTTATCTCAAGAACATTAAAAACTAAGTGGGGTTTTATTAAATTTATGCGAAATTTCTTCAGCGTATCACTTTGATTCACCATGAGATAACGTTTTTTCCCCCGCAGTTTCCAGTATTTTTTTGTGATAAATTTTGAAGTGCATTGGATAATGAGAGGAATCATTCCATAGTTATACCCTTTAAAGATAAATAATTTGTCTGCACCCCAATGCGCAAACAGTGAAAACGGTCCACTATCATCTTCATGATGGGAACGGGGTCCATCCCCATGATGAATTAATATGGATTTATTCCATAGAAATTTTATGGTTGACTACATGCATGCATTGATAGATTGTCTTTCCACATGCATTGGAAAAAGAAATAGTTAGTCTTTAGATTTCCCCATCCAATGAATGTGGCGTACCCAAGAGGCATATCCTCCCTATAAATAGAAGGAAGATGGTGAAGGTTGACAACAAGAAGTAAGAAGAAGAACCACATACAAATCTGTAATCCTCAAGTGAGTTTGAGAGAAAGTTATAATCCTCAAGTGAGTTTGAGAGAAAGCAACTCTTAAGTTAAGTTATACCAACTTGAGAGAAGACACTAAATTTGTAAGCTTTCATTTGATTATAGTAAAAACGGTGAAGAGGGGGGGGGG
>BQKN01000038.1:1168973-1182862 GCA_022839385.1 Asparagus kiusianus
GGGGGGGGGGAGGGGGGGAGGAGGTAGGCTCAATTCGAACTGAAGCTTGGTAAATCTTGTGTATGCAATCTCTCTATTTCTTTGTATTTTTTCTGTTTTTCTCTTCTATTTTTGTTCTCATCTCATCACAAAGACGGGAAAGGTCTTGTTGTATTGTTAATTTTCCAACCGTGGTATCAGAGCGAGGTTGCTAATCTTCTTGTGTTAAGATGGAGACTCCCGTCGGCGGCGTTCGAATGATCAGTTTGAATGGCTGCATTTGGATGATATGGAAGGTAAAGATGATGTATCTTCTATATTGCAAGGATCTCTATGCGCCAGTTGAAGGTGAATCCTCCAAACCAGAGTCCATGACGGCGGATGATTGGAAGAAGATCAACCGGAAAACCATCGGCACCATTCAACAATGGGTGGATGGCACTATATTCCACCATGTGTCAAATGAGACTTCGGCGAACAGCTTATGGAAGAAACTTGAAGATCTCTACGAAAGAAAGACCGCCGGCAACAAAGCTTTCTTGACTCGGAAGCTTGTTAATCTCAAGTTCAAGGAAGGTGATTCTATATTTGAACATTTGAATAAAATTTAAAGTATTGTAAATTAACTTGCAGCTATGAAGATGGTGTTGGAAGATGAGCTTCAGGCCCTTCTTTTGCTTAGCTCGTTACCAGATAGTTGGGAGATACTGATGGTGTCTCTTAGCAGCTCTGTACCTGATGGAGTTGTATTCATGAACCAAGTTACAAGCAGCCTCTTGAATGAAGAAATACGAAGAAAGTCATCTGGATCCTTCCATTCTCATGCTCTTGTTACCGAGAACAGGAGCAAATATCGACAGCCTCAGAATCGAGACAAATCAAGAGGAAAATCAAAGGCTAGAAAGAACATTAGTTGCTATCATTGCGGGAAGAATGGACACATAAAACGGGAATGCCGCAAGCTCAAGCGAGAACAAAAGGAAGAAAAGACCAATCAAAAACAAGAAATGAATGAAAGTGCAGCTGTTGTCAGTGACAATGAAATTGTGCTTTTCTCAGTATGTGAAGAAGACTATGAAAATCTCACTTGCCAATACTCGGAATGGGTGATTGATTCTGGTGCCTCCTACCATGGTACTCCCAGAAAGGACTATTTCACTTCGCTTCGTGAAGATAATCTTGGAATGGTAAAAATAGGTAACAAAAACTCTTCTCAAATTCTTAGCATTGGAAATATTTGTGTTACTACTAACCTTAGAACAAAGATGGTTCTAAAAGATGTTAGATTTGTGTTCGATCTTCATCTCAATCTTCTCTCCACCGGCAAGCTTGATGAAGAAGGATACATGAGCAGCTTTGGTAAAAGATGTTTGGAAGCTTACCAAAGGATCACTTGTATTAGCAAGAGGAAAGAAGTGTTGCACTCTCTATAAGACTCAATTTCATTTAGAGAATGATAAACATAGAATAGTGGAAGGTACCTCTATGGATTTGTGGCACAAGCGGCTTGGCCACATGAGCGAGAAAGGGCTACAAACTCTCGCAAGGCAATAAATACTTCCACCCATGCAAGGTACAACACTATCCCACTGTGATCACTGCTTGATTGGAAAATAACATCGGATAGCTTTTGTTTAAAAAAATAACAAAAAGGAAACTGGCATATTGGACTTAGTCTATTCGGATGTATGCAGACCCATCAATGAAAAACTTTTAGTGGTGCTTCATACTTTGTGAGATTCATAAATGATGCATCTAGAAAGGTGTGGATGTATGTCATAAAAACTAAAGATCAAGTCTTTAAAGTTTTCAAAGACTTTATACCAAAGTTAAAAGAGAAACCCGAAAGCTGTAGAAGTGTATTCACACTGATAATGGTGGTGAGTATACTTCAAAGATGTTTGAAGACTATTATTTTTTTATAGAAATAGACACCAAAAGACTGTTCCACACACACCGCAATATAATGGGGTTGTAGAAGGATGAACCGCACAATTGTGGAAAGGATAAGGAGTATGTTATCCTTAGCTAAATTACCAAAAAAATTTTGGGGAGTAGCAGTGCTAACAACTTGCTACTTGATAAACATGTCCCCCTCAGTTCTCTTGGATGGAGATATTCCTGAAAAAGTTTGGAGTGGAAAGGATATTTCCTATTCTCACTTGTGGGTATTCGGGTGCAAGGAATTTGTACATGTACCTAAGGAGAAAAGAACAAAGCTTGATGATAAAGCTATTCCATGCATTTTCCTAAGATATGGAAATGATGGATTTGGCTATAGGTTGTGGGATCCTAAAAATAAGAAAATTGTGAGGAGCAGGGATGTTGTTTTTTGTGAAGATAAAACACTTGCTGATTTTGAAAAAGAAGAGGAGCCACAAAACACTCATATCATCCCAGATCTAATCTCTACACCAGTTATTTTTCCTTCTCTCATGCTAGAAAATAATGATTTTCAAGATGTGCAGGAAGAAGAAGAAATTACAGGTTCCCCAGGTCTTGATCAGGGGGAGCTTGAACATCCAGAGCCACCATATATGGATCAGCCATAAGTACCTTAGTTGAGACGGTCGAAGAGAGAACGACAATCCTCAACTAGATATGCCACTTCAGAGTATACTATGGTAATAGATGCAGGTGAACCGGAAAGTTTCCATGAAGCGTAAGTTCATGATGATCGTGCAAAGTGGAAGAAAGCTATGCAAGAGGAGATGGATTCTTTGCATAAGAATCACACTTATGACTTGGTAGAGCTACATAAGAACAGAAAAGCCTTGAAGAACAAATGGGTTTTCAAAATCAAGAATGAAGGAAATGGGCAAGTCAAGTACAAATCTCGCCTCGTGGTGAAAGGTTTCAGTCAGAAGCAAAGGTGTTTGCTATGAAAAAAATTCTCCTGTTGTAAAGATGTCTTCTATTTGGGTTATTCTTGGTCTTGTTGCTTCTCAAGACCTTAAAGTTGAGTAGTTAGATGTGAAGACAGTATTCCTCCATTGTGATTTGGCAGAAGAAATCTATATGGAGCAGCCAGAGGGTTTCAATATAAAGGACAAAGAACACTTGGTTTGCAAATTAAAGAAGAGCTTGTACGGACTCAAGCAAGCACCGCGACAATGGTATAAAAGGTTTGATTCTTTTATGCTTGACTATGGGTACAAAAGAACATCTACAGATCATTGTGTTTATGTCCAAAAGTTCTCGGATAATGATTTTATTATTCTCTCTCTATATATTGATGATATGCTTGTTGTTGGAAAAGATAGGTCTAAAATTGATAGGTTGAAGAAAGAGCTGAGCAAGTCTTTTGACATGAAGGACTTAGGAGCAGCACAGCATATATTGGGAATGAAGATTTCTCGAGACAGAAGTGCGAGAAAGTTGTGGTTATCACAAAAAAGATACATTGAACGTGTTCTGGATATGTTCAATATGTTAAACTCTAAGCCAGTCAACACACTGCTAGCAGGTCAATTTAAGCTAAGTACACAACAAAGCCCTTCAAGTGAGAAGGAGAATGAGGATATGAAGAGTATTCCATTTGCCTTGACCATCGGAAGTTTGATGTACTCCATGGTTTATACAAGACCTGACATAGCACATGCAGTTGGAGTGGTAAGTCGTTATCTTGCCAATCCTGATAAAGAACATTAAGAAGCAGTAAAGTGGATCTTAAGATATCTTAGAAGAACCTCTAAATATTCTTTATGTTTTGGAGATGGAAAACCTATCTTGGAAGGCTACACTGATTCTGATATGGCAGGTGATTTGGACAAAAAAAATCCACATTAGGATACTTATTTACCTTTACAGGGGAGTCGTATCATGGCAATCAAAGCTGCAAAAGTGTATCGCTTTATCAATCACAGAAGCTGAGTATATCGCTGCAACAGAAGCCAGCAATGAGCTCTTGTGGATGAAGAATTTTCTGAAGGAGCTAAATCTCAAGCAAGAGAAGTACACTCTATACTGTGATAGTCAGAGCGCCATCGACTTGAGTAAAAATACTACATATCACTCAAGGACAAAATCCGTGATGCTTTGGAGAATCGTCTTATGCACATTAAGAAGATTGATATAAGCCAAAATCTGTCTGACATGATGACGAAGTGTAGGCTGTCTAAAAATCACAATAGATAGCTAGTCCCCGTCAAGTCATAATTAAGAAGGTTACAATCAAATGGCTTTCTTGTTAATAAAGGGAGGCTACAATTGGAGGATTCTCCTATAGATCAAGAAGAGATTACAAGTCAACGATTTCTTCAAACTGAGAGGTAGAGTTCATCCCTATAGTCAAAACACAAATGGCAACATTCCAGAGTCAAAGCAACACAATCACTATATTTTTAGCTGCCAACGCAACTCAAACACAGCATAAACGCAGTGTTTTCAGCCGTTGAACGTAGCACAAATGCGGTACCTACTCAACCACGGACGCAGCTCAAATTCAGACGCTGGCGCATCATCCAAAAGCATGTGTTTGAACGCAGGTTCATGCCCAGAACGTAAATCATGGTTTGGACTCGATCGAACGTGATCCAAACAGTTCCCAAAACCGTTTTTCACCCATGATCTGGGGGGAGTGGTTTGAGTGGGTTGTTACACCCGATTAATAGGGCAACTAAACCCTTATTTAGGCACGGATTATGGGGGAAATCACACCCCTGATCTCGCTATAAATATCAACAAACTCAACAGAGTTAATGATCGATTGGAAAGGAGAAAATCTAGAAGCAACAATCTTTAACAACCGAAGATTATCAGATATTTGAAGCTTGGATTTTCAACCGAATTATTTTGGTTCAAATAACTCTTCTCCATCGAAGTTTGTTGTTGGTTCTGAGTTACAAAGCTCATTAAGAGTTCTTGATTAGTTGATCACATAAGTCAGTTATTCCAGCGAATTAAGACGTTCGGATCGTCAACGGAGAGCAAATTCGACACGTGCATTCGAATGAAGCACTCTATCGCCACCGTGAAGAACCCAGAATTAAACAAAGGGGAGAATCAAATTCATTCTCCTCTCTTTTATAATCGGAATCCAAATTATAATTGAGATTGAGGGAATACAAGTCAAATCTTTCTTTCATTTCTTTTATTGCAAATTTTCCTACAAACACGAAGCCTCTATCAAAAGAGAAGCATGACTTTTGCCGAAGAAAGACAGGTATGACTACTGTTTGAAAACTTTATCCTCATGAGGATGGACGGGGAGATTGATGAGAATGAGGATCCATCCCCATGATGAACTAATATGGATTTATTCTATAAAATTTTTGTCATTGACTACATTTATGCATTGATAGATTGTCTTTCCTCACGCATTGGGAAAAGAAAGGACTAGTCTTTGGACTTCCCCATGCAATGAATGTGGTGTCCCCAAGAGGAATATCATTCCTATAAATAGAGGGGAGATGGTGAAGGTTGACAACAAGAAGCAAGAAGAAGAACCACATACAAATCTGTAATCCTCAAGTGAGTTTGAAAGAAAGTTGTAATCCTCAAGTGAGTTTGAGAGAAAGTAATCCTCAAGTTAAGTTATACCAACTTGAGAGAAGACCATTTATAAGCTTTTATTTTATTATAGTGGAAACGGTGAAGAATGGATGGGGGAGGACGTAGGCTCAATTTGAACTAAACCTCGGTAAATCTTGTGTGTGCAATCTCTCTATTTCTCTTTGTATTTTTTTGTTTTGCTCTTCTATTTTTGTTCTCATCTCATCACAAAGACGGGAAAGGTCTTGTTGTGCTATTAATTTTCTAACACTTCATAATCTATCCAAATTATTTACATCATGGTATCAAAGTTATTAGTAACGCAATGCATTCCAATCAATCTTGGGAACATCCACTGCATCAACGCAAATAATGCCTCCGGAACTAGGTGTATGTGGGAAATTTGTAATAAAGAGAATGAAAGAAAATTGATTTGTATTCCTTCGATCTTAGTTACAATTTGGATTCCGATTATAAAAGAGAATAGAATGATCTGGATTCTCTCCTTTGTTTAAAACTGGGTTCTTCACGGTGGCGATGGAGTGCCTCCCTCGAATGCTCGTGTCGAGTTTGCTCTCCGTTGACGATCCGCACGTCTTGATTCACTAGAACGATATCACCTCCTCATGATTTGACGTTGTGGAGAACTTGGTGGCAAGTTTGAACTCTGATCGAGTTTAGAAGAACTCTGTAAAAGAGTTGATTTGAACCAAAAATCGGTTAATAAGCCAAGGATAAAGAAACTCTTGTTGCAGATCTCCCAAGCTCCAGAAATGCTCCAAGGATCCCTCTTTACTGCCAAGTCTCAGATGTGAAAAAGCTCGCCGAAAAGATGCTCGAATACCCTCTGCTCTAACCCTTGAACTGAATTGATTTTTAGTTATTTATAGAGGATTAAGGGGGTGTAACTGCCCTCAAATCGTGGGAAATAGTTTTGGAACTGTTCATGGGTGTGATCCCCCTAAAATCTCTCTATAATGGGGTGTAACCGACCCTATTAAGTGGAGATACGGTTTTAAAAACCGTTCAGGTTCTGTTTGAACCAGTCAAACGCGTGGCTTCGACCCTCGCATTTTAATGTTGCAACATGGGTTCGACCCTCGCATTTTGATGTTGCAACGTGGGTCCGACTCTAGCATTTTGATGTAGTAACACGGGTCCGACTCTAGCATTTTGATGTTGTAACGTGGGTCCGACTCTAGCGTTTTACTGTTGACACACGGGGAGGACCTCCGCATTTTGGTGTTGTTGTGCAGGGAAGACTTCTGTGTTTTGGTGTTGACACACGGGGAGGACCTCCGCGTTTTGGTGTTAGAGCGTGGTGATGAGTTCCGCGCCTTGCTTTGAAGAGATTATCAATAAGTAATCTCTTTTATCATAGAGTTGCAAAGATCATTGTCTTATAATCTTCGTCTTGGCTCCTTGAAATATGAGAGTTATCAGATTATGACTCCCGATATTGATTATGAAGGCTGTTGAATTAGAGCTTTCATCAGTTGTTGTGAAGGTCGTCAAATTATAACCTTCATCGATCTACGTGAAAGTCTTCTAACTATAGCCTTCTGAAAGTCGTCAAATTGTAACTTTTATCATCGGTGTTTGATGGGGGATCAGCTATCTATTGTGATTTTTAGACAGCCTACACTAGGACAAACAGTTACAAGTATATATTATTATTCCTTTTTTAGTGATTACTAGGAATAAACACAAGATTTAAATTTGTTTGGGAAGCTAGATAAGTAAGAACATATGCCGATCAAGACAATGATAAGTTTTTAAGTCATAAAACTTCTTGAAGACAACATTATCTCAAGTTAGTTCATGACATAATGGAGAAAGTATCCAATAAATTGGATCCATTTGACGTGTGCAAGGCTTGAGTTAATTGAGCTATATTGGCAGTTAAATGAGGCTTAATCAGAGATTAAGAATCAAATTAGTCAATCAAAAACTTAAACTATTAGATATTGATCCTGATTTTGTATTAAATTACAATTATTACCTTTTGAAATTCTTTCATTATTTGTAGGACTATACTCACACAGAAATTCGAACAATCTTACCTTACTTTCATTTATATGGATAGTTTAGGTGTCCTCGAATCAACTTTTCTCACTTAGTATAAATGCGCAATCATAGAGTGATAACATGACCATCAACATTTATAGGATCTTAATTACAACTTGTTGATTTATACTAGATGGTCTGTAACCTTGAACAAAATCAATGAGACCATTATGTCTGTTAAATGTCTCTTAGTTGAGAATCAATTAACTCAAAAGTTTAAATCAGCCCGTTTGGTAATTAAGGAATTAAGAGCAGGGTTAATCATTGACAGGTTAATTTAGTTAAAGGGTTAATAAAACCTTTACAAGGATTAAGGTCAGTTAATCCCTCATTTATAGGGGTTAACAAATCCGCTTAAATAGTAGGTATAAGAGTACCTCCTTAACCCCTTTTCAGTAGCCAAACATAAAAAAATTAACTCTCCATATTGATTATCAAATCCAAACGGAATTAAATTATTTACAACCTCTCGTGAAGAGTTAATTACTAAGATAATCCTTCACCCTAACTCTTCTCCCTTGACCCCAAGGCTTAGTATTTGCAAAACTACATCCATATCTCATCAAGTTTGGAAGAAAAAAATTCTCGTAAAAATAAATAACCATCAACTTGCTGAGTAAAAGTTTAACTCCCTTCTTAATATTTTTTATGTTGTAATTATAATTTTTTTTGGTCAATGAAAATGAATTATATTCATCACTAATTTTTGGAATTTGAGTACAACAACTATCCAGGAAAATGACCTGGTAACAATAATCCAAATTTAAAATTTGGAATCAAACTAATCAAGAATAGAACATTATAGTTTTTCCAGCTTCTCCTTCATGTGGACGGGTATATCGCCATTCAAAATTTTGGAGAATATTGCTAACTTCACAGCACGAAACACTTGATCAGGTTCTCTATTTTTATTTTGGAAGATCCTCAGGTTCCTTTCTTGCCAACGCAAATAGACAGTGACCGACAATGTTATCCTCTTCAAATTTTTCATAAAACTCTTACCCTTGAGGTTATTGCAATACCAATTGATGATGAGATTCCAATAGCAAGATCTCCAAGCAAATCCCAACCAATCCATCACTTTATTCCAGACTTGAATAGAGAATCGACATTCAAAAAATAAGTGCATACAGGTTTCCTCAATGTGATTTGAACATAAGACACAAGCATTTGTGTCCAACATTCCCATTTTGCAAAGTCTGGCTTGAGTCAGTATTCTGGCATGGATCACCAGCCACAGAATAAATGAATGCTTTGGATAATGAAGACCCCCCCCCCCTAAAAAAAGTTTCAGGCCAAGAGGCTTGACTGGTAGTTTGTGTTAGAGCTTTGTAAACCGAGGAAATTTTGATTTTGCCTCCAATACAATAGCTATCCAGCATATTCTTCAAGTTGTCAAAACCTCCAAATTTAAGTTGCATTATATCTCCCACCTTAATAAGTTGTCTCCACATCCAAGAATCATAAACTTTAAATATTGTATTGTCGCAGGTAGTGGCCATGAACACATTTAATCCAAAGCTTGTCTTTCTTTAGATGAATTAGCCACAGGAGTTTGAGAGCAGCAGCATTGTTCCATAGCCTAGTCGAATATAATCCCTCCCCCCCTTTGTTCTTTGTCTTGCAAATTGAAGCCCAGGAGATTAGATGAACTTTTTTATTCCAAAGAAAGGCAGAACACATGCTATCAATTTTTTTGTAAAACTCTTATCAGTAAGATGTAGTTGCTCGTCCAAAACATTTGAATACTCAAGATGACAGATTTTATTAGCTGGAGTCTCCCTGCATACGAGTGATTTCTTTTATTTTGTCAACTTTGGAATTGTGCACTGATCTTGCTAATCAATGGAGAGCAATCTAGCCAAGATAACCTCTTTGATATTAGAGGTATGCCCAAATAGCAAACAGGGATAGTACCCTCTGTGAAGTTAAACAATGCACAAATCTAAGCTTTTAAATCTTCATCTATGCCCCCAAATAAACAGAGCATTTAGCAGGGTTTGCTTCTAAGCCAGACACCTGACTAAATTCCTTAAGGCAATTGAAAATTTTAGTAACTGAATTCATGTCAGCCCTGCTAAATAGGAGAAGGTCTTCAGCAAATATCAAGTGAGTGATCTCCAATCTAGAACATTTAGGATGATAATTGAAAAGCATGTCATTCTTGAGCAATTTTAATTTTCTTGATAGGTACTCCATCCCAGTGACAAAAAGGTAAGGAGAAAGAGGGTCTCCTTACTCCATGAAAAAAATTCATGCAACAAACCATTTAGAGAAAGAGAGAATTTAGGAGTAGGAATACACTCCATAATCCAGCCAATCATATTACCAGGAAATCCTAAGCCTTCAAGCATTGATTTAATGAATTTCCAACTAATTGTATCGAAAGCTTTTCTCAAACCAATATTCGAGATAGCCCTTGGAGAGATGTGCTTTCTGCCATAGTGTTTGATGAGCTCATGAGCTAGAAGGATGTTACTTGAAATAATTCTTCCTTTGACGAAAGCACTTTGTGCATCATTTATCAAGAAACTCATGACTTTTTAAATTCAGCTAGCAATGATTTTGGTGATGATTTTATATACACAATTGTAACAGGATATTGGCCGAAAGTCTAAAGTTATTTGAGGGTTAAAATGATGGAAGTTGTATTATTCGTACCTAGAAGTTTTCCAAATAGAAAAAATTCTTCAATTGCCTTGTATAAGTCCTCAGCAATGATGCTCCATGCAGCTTTAAAAATGATGCATTGTATCCATCAGGTCCAGGCACCTTCTCATCCAACATAGAGAATACATCTTATTTAATTTCATCTCTTGTAACCAGGAGACTCAGGGTATTTCTTTGACAATGAGATAGAATTATGGCATTTTTTTTATCACATTTGGATCAGGGTTAATTGTAGAATTTGAAGATCCCAGAAGCTTCTTGTAGTACTCAATGAACTCAACAATGATCATAAGCATTTCAGTAATCCTTGAACCATCCTCAGTATATAGTGAAAGAACCCTATTGTTGTGCCTTTTTATTTTCATAATAGAATGAAATAATTTTGAGCATTTGTCTCCTTGTAAGCCCTAATTAATGTTAGCTTTCTGTTTATAAAAGGATACCTCACATTACATCAGCCTGACATATTTCTGAATGCATTCCTTTTCTCTAGAAATTAGAACTGGGTTGAGCAGATCAGAATGTAATTGTTGTTGAACTACAACTAACTCCTCTTTAGCTCACTTGTTCACTAATGTTCATGAAGTGTTTTTTGTTTAATTCCTTTAAAACAGTCTTGAGTTTCTTAAGCTTTGTATGAAAAATTAACGATTTTGTAACCATCGAAGTTTAGATCCCATACTGATTTGACAGAGGAGATGAAATCAAAATGCTTTGCCCACATATTAAAGATTTTGAATGGTCTTTTACCTTCATAATTTTCATCACTAATAGTAAGAAGAGTTGGGGAATGATCTGAACAATTTGGTGTTAAGTATTCCACTTGACTTGAGGTGTATTGGTGAATCCAAGCTTCATTAACTAAAATCCTATCCAACCTACTCCAAATTCCAGTATCAGCTTCCTGCTTATTGGACCAAGTGAAAAAACACTATGTAGATCTCATATGCAATAGTTGACAAGAAGCAATGAAGTTCTAAAAATCCACAGTTTCTATATCAGAAATCATGTGCACCACCAAGCTTTTCTTCATTGTTAATAATAGCATTGAAATCACCACCAACCACCCATGGGCAATTCACATTTTGATTGAACACCATCAGATTATACCAAGGAGCCGTCCTTCTTTCTATTTGATTGAAAGCATAAACTATGGTAAGTAGACAATGCAGACTGTCATCATTTGAATCTAAATAACATGTCATGTGTTGCTCTAAAGTAAAAAAAAAATTCAACTTTGAGATAGGAATTGTTCCAAAGGATCCATATTCTCCCATTAGTAGCCTCATTTATATTTGAAATCTATTTCCAATCTTTTACTATTTTCTTTGCAATAAATTGCATTTTGCTTTTTGCAAGCTTTGTTTCTAAAAGAGCAATAAAAGGAAGCTTATAATCTTGAATAAACTGTTTTACCATCATGTGTTTAGAGGATTTGTTAAATCTTCTAACATTCCAAATAGCCAAATGCATTAATTGTAAGTTCCACTTCTATCAATGCTAGAGTGGTCCAAGTCTGATACCTGCATATCCAAGGGAGAATTGAAAATTTTGAGCATATGAAGTCCCAGCCACTTTTTGATTAGCTCTTCTTGATGAATTTGCTCTATTAACACTTGTAAAGCCAGAGGCATTAATAGTTGGAGAAGATCTTTCAGGATTCCTGAATCTGATACTTTGTGCATGTTTTTGACCAAATTAAAAAGTACTTTCATCATTCTGCTGATTCTCTAGATCATGCTTATCAGGAATGTTACCCCCATCAAAAAAACCACCTGGGGAATTTATAGATGTAGAAAATTGATCCCCTGAACTTTTGGATACTTTGTGCACGTTTTTAGGGAACCATATAGCCAGATTGTCCAGATTTTTCACTTGCAGCCTTAACAACAAGATGTGCAATATGTACTTGGGTATCATTTTGCTGAGTATTTACAACTTGACCAGCAGGTTGTGCAATATTCACAGCATGCACAACAGGTTGTGCAACAGGAGCTGTATTCTGAGCTAAATTTCCAGTTTGCTTTATGACAGGTACCCATTGCTTTCTAGTAGCCTGCCTTCTATAGAATTCAGTCTCATGCCTAATTATATTACATAGAGAACACCATCTAGGCTTGAGCTCATAAAAAACCCTCTGGTTGTAATTCTTACCATCTGGATCCTGAATATTGAGAATGTCGGGTAGAGGCTCCATTAGAGGTAATTGTACTTCCAATAATACTCTGGCATTACAATTTTTGTCTAGTTGTTGTGAGTTTATCTGTGGTAATTGGTTTGCCTATGAGACTAGCAACTTTGTTAATTTCAATGGAGCTCCAAAGATTAAGACGCGAGTTAGGAAACTGAACCCATATAGGATAGTTGTAGTCTAAAATTTTCTCCATAGCAGTATCAATAGTCCATGGTTTTAACATCAAAAGTCTGGATCCAAAGAACCATAGCCCTACTTCCAGAACACTTCTCATTTGGTGATCTGATTGAAAATAAAAAAGGAATAAACTTTGCTTGATCAAAGAGACCTTCGGAATTGAAATCTCCCCCCAGCTCTTATTAACATAAGCTTCTATGGATTTGAATTTAACATTCGAACCAATAACATGACCAATGAGTGCATATTTCCATATATCCTCCCCCTCTTTCCATTCTTCTTTAGAGAAAGTAACAACATTAGTTTGAGAAGATGACATAAAATTCAGAGATAATCCATTTTTAGTTATCCTATTGTCAGCAAAGAGGCTAACAAAAATTTTTCTCGTATCAGGCTCTTTATTGTTTATATTTTTATCATTAATTGGATCAACATTATTCGATTTTTTATCAGATTTCTCCAGATCTAGATTCTCAGCCATATCCATTTCAATCGGAGGCTCAATATGAGATTCAACTTCATCAATCTCCTCATCCAATGGTGTATTTTCAATTAGACCAAATTCGATATCATCATCAACATCATCTGCCCAGTGAGAAATATTAGAAGACTTACTTAGTTGGCAAGCGCTCAAATTTTCAGGAAGAACCAGAGGTTTTGAGAGAGGGTCAGAACTAGCCAAGATTTCACTCATCAACGGCTTCTTCTTCGCTCCTTTAGGTCCTGTATTTTCCATGATCTCATCTGCCTCCATAGAGTTTACTATTTCATCAGTTTCAACTCCAGCACTAGACGATGTTCCAGCACTAGCCGAGGTTGGGTATACGAAAATGGAATCCCTCAGCTCACTATTTAGGATCCGCTTACTACCACTCTTCTTCTTCCTCGCCATTAAAATCTTAGCAAAGGTGCACATTAGGAGGGAGAAAATCATCCGCTAAAATGCACCAGCAGACAACCGCCCTTTTTTCATAATGCTTGAGTACCTTTTTACTTTTATTGCAGTTATAAATTAGCCTATGAAAGCTGATGATTGATGTAGTAATTTTCACTAAAGTTGATGATTCAAAGGTAAGTTCTGCAAATAATGAATGTGGAGGGCATTTTTGCAAATAACCATGATGTAAGGGGTGTATATGCAAACAACGCTAACTATTAATACTAGCTTTAAATCCCTTGCTCTTTCTTAAAATTCTAATGTGAGACTATATGCACGCGCAAATTGAACCTCAATCTTTGAGGTGAAGAAAGGACCTCATTTTGATGTTTAAAATAGTGCATAAGGATTTGGATATATATATATATATAT
>BQKN01000038.1:1212862-1224632 GCA_022839385.1 Asparagus kiusianus
AAATTCCTAAGCTAAAGGTTACAGAAACATATATATATATAACTCTGTAAAATGCACATGCATGCATGCATGTGTAAGCTTGAGAAGTGACGTGTCATCCATGCTCAATTAATGCACCGGATGCGCGGCAACATATATGCCATTAATTTTGATTTTTGAAGTTACATTCTAGTCTATATATGATCAGGAAGCTTGATGACTTCAACTAGCTAGGCCAAATCCCCAATCTCGAAATTAAATTTGAAATGTGGCACAAAAAAAATCAAATCTCTGAATAAATCAGACAACATTGCACGAGGGGGCTAGCAGGACCAAGTTCTTGACCTACGTTTTCTTATCATCTAATATTTGCTATGTTTATCTCAATACAAGATGTGGGTCCATAAATACTCCTTTCGGCGAATGGTGGGCTTCGATTCAAGTGGTGAGTCCTATTCTAGATTAGCTAGGGTTGGATTTAGAAGATCATATATATATCATTGAGATTGAATTGGTACAAACTTTCCCCTTGTCCTATCATGCACAAATTCGATCTCTTTTTTGTTTTCCTTGTCCGAAAGTATATGCTATTGAAATTTGTTTGCTGTCGACAGTGGCGGAATCTTCCTACATGGTCTCTCCTCTGCCATCCATATAATCGATCAAATAATACTAATTTTTATGAGCTTTTCATGGCGCAAAATGTTTTGAATCATTAAGAATGGGGAGTTTCTCAATCAATCATTCAAGAAAAAGGCATGCTAGCTAATTGAA
This sequence comes from Asparagus kiusianus, assembly GCA_022839385.1. Classification (NCBI taxonomy): domain Eukaryota; kingdom Viridiplantae; phylum Streptophyta; class Magnoliopsida; order Asparagales; family Asparagaceae; genus Asparagus; species Asparagus kiusianus. The sequence goes on from BQKN01000038.1 coordinate 1,213,616, forward strand.
AATCCCCCCACTTGTTGCGTTTTCCCCCCCTCTCATATTGTGTAAGTCACTTCCAATTGAACGTAAAGAATCTAAAGCTCTCCTCAAGTAGTAGATGGTCCCTTTTTGTTGATGGGAAGTGTGAGACATCATGAACTACGAAGCTGCTATCAATGAGGGATCAACTGTGGCCATGGAGCGTTTCGTTTGACGCTTGGAAAGAGATAGAACGAGCCTTGACCTAGGCTGAGCGAGGTTTTATGATTTGGCTGTGCACGCAGAATAAATGATGCTCTCCGATTTCATAGTAAACAATCACTTCATCCAAATTTAAGCTAATATATATATGCGAACTAGACATGCAATCCATATTGTCAAGCATGTTTGTCCAAATTCTTGACACAGACACATGCATAACCCTTGACGCCATTTAATTTTAAATAACCAGATCAAGCATTTTCGTTGAATATGCCCAAATATCAAATCACGTAGCATAATCATCCTATAACTTCATGAGTGCTTCTAGAGTAACTTTGTTCATATGAGGCACTGTTAACCAGGAATAACTGGAGCCTAGCTTTATCCCAAAAGTTTGACGTTGCTCTTATCTCAAATACCCTTTTGTGCGTAACACCCTTATCTCAAATATCAAATCTCGCACAGTGACATGAAGTCGCATAATGCTCGTTTTGAAACTAGAGCTACAAAAATTCAACAACAAAAGCTCTACTTTAGCACAAAACCAATTGTCGGATGCAAGTGCCCTAACCCTTGCCATCTCATCAATCCCCATCAAAATCCTAACATACATCCAATCCAACCGTCCGATCCGCTATCCGAGGGCGGCCGAAGCCCTGTTTGGATCTTACATAAAAGTCCGTAGAAAAGGATTAGACTACTAATCATATCGTCATCAATATAAAAATCACGTGAATGTTGTTAAAGAAAGCAATCCCAGTTGCTGACATGTGTTGATGGGATGGGTAGGTAATTGACTTCATAGGACACACATGTCCATTAGAAAACAGCTGCATTAAACTCTTATTTTAATGGTTCTAACAATTTGTTAACAGCGATCCCGCGGCGTGTAGCTCAGCTGTTGCCTACGTGGCATACACTGATTAGTAGTTAAATCTACAGGGGGGAATCAATAATATTACTTCCGAGTTCCAATGAGCGCTAGGTTCGGCTTCCTGCTTAGCTGGATTACCGAAGCATCTCTCGCATTGTACTTGGTATTGAAGTTTTTCGTCCCTCACTTCCAGATAGAAATGTAAGCGGCAGATTAATTTACATATATAACTTTGTTCCGCTGCAGCTTTCAGCAGTTGTGTACAGGCTGCTGGGGATCCAAGTTGAGGGTAAATTTCACAAAATACCCCACTGAAAATTTGAAGCAGACAATGGAGATGCATATAGGGACAGTATTGGACTCATCAAGATGCACATTATTCAGAAGTAAGTAGCTATAATACTACTGTTACACGCTCCAAACCATCATAATAACAATTGCGAAAACCTCTAAAACAAAACATCGCAATATGGAAAGAAAATCCAGAATCAAGAGGAACTCATAGCGTCATTATAGTGAACAAAAGTTGGTTCCTAAGAACATGGAACAGAAACTATTGCCGCAGAGAAACTCATATTGCTGGGACAATAATCTAATCTCGAACATTTAACCCTAACCTTTCACAATGCCTAACAAATAAATATTGCACATACAAAAATAAGTTTCGATGGCATCAGCAACGAAACAAGCATGGGAGACTCCTCCTTGTACTGAGATCATGTTCCTTCCTGCCTCTCCCATCGGAAATCACTAGTAGCCATAGCCTGCCAGGACACAAAAAGATTTTTTTTTTTTTTAAGGTGAAATATTGTTGGAAAATAAAGCTACCACAAGCTCAAATATTTTTCTGAGATTGCATAGCACCTGAGTTGTCCATTGGATTCCCTGCAGGTATAGGCTCAGGCTCCTTGATATCAACCACCACAACATCTGATGTTAAGAAAGTTTTCGCAACTGACGCAGCATGCTCCAAGCAGCATCTTACCACCTGGATTTTACAAACGAACTATCACTCATATTCTAATTTTCAAATCGGCATATTATAAAATGGGTCATGAAAGTTATTTAAGAACTTCAAGGAAGAATTTTTAAGAACTTCAATATCTAGACACCAATAATCGTATATCAAGACAGGGCCCCAGACTAAAACTCAGGGCACCGCTGAGGCGGTTCCGCCGGTTCCGTAGAACAGGGCCCCAACTTTGGGGGGTCCCCAAATCGTGCGATTTCTTTTTCCTTTTTCTTCGATTTTTCGCTGAATCTAGTGTAGATCACAGCGGCTTCGTGCAGTTTAGGTCGCCGCCGCCTCCTCTTCCATCACCGTCCAAGAAAACTCCAAGCTCATAAATATCTTGCCCCTCTCTTACCCCAGCCCTCAATTTATTCTCAGCTCTTATCCAACCAACAACAGCGACAACAAAATGAAAAAGACGAAGGAATCAAACTTGGTCGCCTCTCCAGGGATCGCGAGTCCTCGCTCCTGTTCCACAGGAAATCCTTGAGTGGAGCTGATTCTTCTGCCCATTTCCTATCCTTCTCTCGCGGTGGGTTTCTCCTTCTCTATGAAATAATAATTAATTTTTGGATTTTTTTTTTTTTTGGCGAAACTGATTTCTCTTCTTTTTCTTTCCTTTTTTTTTAAATGAAGATTACTCTCTTAGAGTTGCCAAGGTTAAGAAGACTGAATTTGATGACACCAGGTATGCAACAACGCCTCTGCTTTTTTTAAATTTTTTAATTATCTTTTTCAGTTGTTTGGAGGTCTTGCCTTGTAAAAAATTGTGAAGAATGCGGAGTGAAGTTTAGAATCAACAATGAGAACAGACCCTCGCTCCTGAACTACTTGGGTTCTCATGATTCTAATTGTTATTCGAATCCAATTTTGTTGGGAACCCTGGATAATCCAGGAGGTGAAATGTTATGTTCCAAGGAATTTTTGGACTAAAAAATAATTTTATATTTGATAGAACTTTTGTCAGTTCTGAGGATTATCCCAGCGCAATCTTCTTAAATGAGAAAAATGAGATTTACATTCAAGATTCAAGTTCAATGTGTGCACTTCCAAGTTGAAATTGTCACTATGTAAGATGATTAGTTGAAATTGTTAAAATTGTTCTTGATTTCTATCTAATTTAGAATCTTGCAATAAAATCAAATGAAAGAATAATTTTAAAAGAGATGATTAGTGGTAAGCTCGTTCTCTTGTTATTTGTGGTTAATTCAATTTTATCAGAAAATGCTTAGACATTTTGGCTAAATAGCTTTTTAGTTGATGGGGGTAGTATTAAATCATTTTTTAACCTAGTATTATAAAATTAAATCAATGTCGGGTCGATTGAATTTGATTATGGTTAACCTTTATCAAATTAAATTATTTTTTTACTATCAATATTTTGCACATAATATGTTTTGCATAGAACCATTGTTATGTCTTAATGTTTATTTTAATTCTAGATATAAAAATTTCTTGGTTAGTACTACGTATAAAAACAATTATTTGTTTCTTCTGAAAATTGATTAAGAGGCCCCGATTGAAATTTAGAACCGGGCCCCCAAATTGTCAACCACGCCTCTGCTAAAACTCCACTAGACAATTTGAATAAGCAATATTAGAGGATTGTATAGTCCAGCCAGAATATCCATCTAATTTTTCCAAGAAGGCACAGCAAATATTAACTACAAGTTAGCAAACAGATGCAATTAACTCCAGTCCTAGAAAACTCACCGATGATGAGTGATAAGTGGCTATCTTTTCCCAATTGAAAGTGGCATGCAACGATTTTGATACACTTAACATTCACATGGCCCTAAACCATTTGAGATTAATTATCATCATAATTATCAATCATCCAAGTCTCTCATCAAAACAGGGCTCTACTGGCAAGCAGGCGATTAATTTCCCCTGGATAAGAGCCTAGAAGCAAAATGACATGGTTGCTAAGGCATGATAATACTCCAAAAACCAGTGAAACACATGCCCGTCATATAATTAAAACCTACTAGAAAAAAATTAAGATGTCATAGTGCATAAAATAATACGTCAAAATTTTCATAAGAATTACTTTTTTAACTTCTACAGAACTTTTGTATGCCAAAAGATACCATAACAAAAATTCTTGAAGAAATAGAAAATCAGGAAAAGAATAACATGCTAGAATAGTAGAGGTCTTCATAAGGGGGTTGCATATGAATAGAAGTCAGAACCTCACCAAACTTGCTTCCAAAACAACTGTGTAAATGTATAGGAGCAACAGAAGTATACATGTCAGTTCATTCAAATGTTTTATGCCACAAATAAGAACTGCATACCTTTGTGGGATCAATTATCCCAGCAACCATCAAGTCCTCATACTTTCCAGTGGCAGCATTATAACCATATTTGGGGTTGTCATTAGAAAGCACCTAATGAAACAAGCAAGTAGTCAACAATGTTAGCTTCAACAAGTAATGAACAAAGAAACTATGTTTCCATGGAAAGCAAGACTGTACCTTCTCAGTGACAACACTTCCATTAACTCCAGCATTCTTGGCAATCAATTTCAATGGATAGATCAATGCCCTTTTGACAATATCTGCTCCTACCTATATGTTTATCCAATAACAGCATGAAAAATCTAAGTCATTCTTTATTTGTGATAATTAAAAGAAGATCCTAAGCAAGTGGCATCAATGAAGGTTAGCTAGTGACTCCTCAAGCCCAATTTGTTTTTATCTTTTAAGTAAAGGAGACATAGCCTAAGAACCCAAATGCAGAAAGATTACCTTTTGCTCATCATTTTCTAGAGTTTCCTTGATGGCGTCAACCTTAGATGCAAGCCTCAGAAGTGTACATCCACCACCAACAACAATACCCTCCTCAACAGCAGCCTGTGTATAAATGCAAATGAGTATATAGTAGTGATATACAACAATAACATTTAACGTTATAGCCACTAACCCCAACCCCTTACCTCACCCAAAAAAAAGGCCTACCACCCCAAGATAGTAGATCTAAGCTTCTCATTCACTAATGTTATTTGAGTGTTGTAAACAAAATTTATATTTGCAAGTAAAGCAAGACTGTATCCAAACTTCGTCCTTTACATAGAGTAGTTACAAAGGAAAAAGAATCAGGCCACGGTTCACAGTACACCTGTTGTACGTTACATGTAGGAAGAGAGCAATGAAAAGCAACCTCCCAGAAAATTTACCTTAGTAGCATTCAATGCATCTTCCACTCTCAGCTTCTTCTCTTTTAACTCGGTCTCTGTTTGTGCTCCAACCTGAGAAATTTTCAGTCTTTTACATAAGAATCTAATATATTTTTAATATAAATTATGGCCTAATTGTTAGAATATTTTCAGGTAAATGAACAAAACCTGAATAACAGCAACACCACCAGAAAGTTTTGCTATTCTCTCATTTAGTTTTTCTCTTTCATATTCTTGTTCAGCAGCCTGAATCAAGAAACAGATAAGATTTTTCACAAGAGGTCTAAAACCATCCATGGTGTATGTAAAACAAGACATTAAGTATGCACCTCTATCAAATTTCGGATCTGTCCAACTCTTTTAGCTACTTCTTCTTGGGTGCTTCCATCACCAACTATGGTGGTTGAATCTTTAGTTAGCACGACTTTAGCTGCAGTACCCAAGACCTCTTTGTCAGCCTTTTCCAATGTCAGTCCAACTTCATCTCTGATTACAGTTCCTGCAAAAAGTAAAGAAAGCAGAGATACAAATTCAGTTAACACAAAGATTGAAAGTAAAACCTACAATAAAGTAAGACCTACAAAAACAAATAGTACAACCTCCAGTCAATATTGCTATGTCATCAAGATATTGACTTTTGCGCTCCCCAAATCCAGGAGCTTTAAGCGCAGCGATCTTGAGGGACCCCCTTAATTTATTTACGACAAGGGTGGCAAGAGCTTCCTGTTCAATATCTTCAGCAATTATCAAGATTGGATATCCACCCCTTATGGCGTCTTCCAACACATTGATCAGATCTCTTGCATTTGTAATTTTCTTGTCGACAAGAAGCAACTGAACAGAAAAATTGACAAAAGAATCACTTAGTTCATGTCAGTACTCAGAAGAAACAGATATTAAACTAAAAAAACATAAACCATGTCATAACCAATTTAGAAAAGATCTCAGCAACAGACCTTGCAGTTCTCATATTCAACTGACATCTTTTCACTGTCAGTTACGAAGTAGGGGGACAAATATCCACGATCAAATTGCATTCCCTCTACAACATAGAGGTTGTTTTCTGCACTTTTACCCTCCTCGAGCGTCACTACACCTTTCCTACCAACCTTACTCATAGCCTCAGCTATCATGTTTCCGATCTCATAGTTGTTTCCAGCACTAACTGCAGCTACATCTGCGAGCTCACTGTCTTCAACCTAAACCATCAAACTACAGAAGTTGATAAAACTGCCCGCATGTAAATACACACAGGGACACAAACCTCTCAAGGGGTTTTGAAAATGCAGCTTATACAATCATGAAAATAACAAACTTAACGTGAAGTTCATCACTAAAAGGCAAGTTTCCTTTCAAAAAGGTAATATACCTCCTTTGAAATGAGCTTGAGTTCAGCAACTAAGCCTTTAGCTGTTTTCTCTATACCTCGGGTAATTTGAACAGGGTTGGCACCAGCTGCAACCACCTAAAAATTTCAAACTGATTTAGCTACAGAACAAGTTCAAATTGTCAAGTATAGACATTTACTAGAGGGAAGGGAAATATTCAACACACCTTGACACCTTCAGCAATTAGACCTTGAGCAAGGACAACTGAAGTTGTGGTCCCATCGCCAGCCAAGTCATTGGTCTTTGCAGCTGCTTGTCTTACCAACTTGGCACCAATGTTCTCCACTGGGTCCTCCAACTCGACCTACAAAAACAGTGTCAAAGTCTCTCACAATACCCAAATTCCAGGTCACCAAACTATATGAGAATCGCACTTGAACATGTACTATTGTTATTCAAATTTCAATAGCTATTCGTGACTACCCTCAATTTATTTACAAAAGCAATAGACGGCCAATTTGGATAAAGTTTTCACTGTACAAAATATAAGCACATAGAGTACAATGGGTGGAAATTTGGAATGCAGACTAATATCATATGGGAAAGAAAGAGCTAAAGAACTTCCGGGTCCTTCAATACACAACTATTCAGAATGAACAACAAACCAATAACTAAAAAGAATAGCCAGCACACCGAACCATGGAATATGTGGCTTTTAGCCATGTATACAATTACTTGCAGCTGCATATTCAAAGCATATACATCGTACAAGGTAGTACTGAACAGACAGATTTCTCACCGATATTAGTCATTTAAACCTTTCCCCAAAAAAAGACATTTAAACCAAACCGTCACAACTTATTATTAGTGACCATTTATGCCAAATTGTTAATGATGCTTGTCAATTATTAGGTACACTATTCAGGGCACAATTGGACAACATACCTCTTTAGCCACTGTGACACCATCATTAACAATCTTTGGGGACCCATATTTACTTTCAAGAACAACATTTCTGCCTTTTGGACCTAAAGTAACCCCAACAAGATCTGCAAGCTTGTTAACACCGGTCTGAAACAAAGAGAACAAAGTAAATGGTCCAGATCAGGTCTAACAACCTCCCTAACATGCAGAAGCCCCATGCCGGGGGGAAAAGAGATTAGATACTGACTTGCAGCTTCTTAATAGCTGACCCATCCTTATTAAAATATAGCTCTTTCGCCATTGCCCTGATCTGAGAGTTGCATCGTTTCTGTAGACGGAAGTTTTGCCTCCTGCTACTTAAAGAACTAGAAGAAATCGAGGCAAAAGAAGATAGCTGGGACGGCCTCCCTGTAAGGGCTGAGAGCTTCTTTTCGGCTGCAAGGCCGCTAGAGGCAGCAAAAGAAATAGTACTGCAAGTGGATGCCATTACCTGTTGACCAAAATAGAGAAAAGACGAACAAATAGCAGTATTTAGCTGTGAATTTTAGCAACAGGAAAAGAAATAAAACATAGTTGTGAGTGGCACGGAGGATCATGAGGCTGACATGTTAGCTATTCTGCACTAGACCTATTATAAGCATTAGAATGGTGACTTGGTACATCCTTTATATCAGGCAATAATATGTTAATTCTTCAAGTAACAGCATCCATCATCATATCATAACTCAAGGAATCCTGCATCTATATTTATCCAGCACTAATACAATTGTCAGTTTTTCAAACTGAAACACAGGGCTCAAGGATACAGCTTACATAAGTGTCTTGCATTCACAGAATTAATCAGTTATTCAATAAGCACAGGGATCATGGAGAGAGCATTTAAAGAATGAAAACAAAGTTTGAACTTTGAACTTGCTCTCAAATGATTCACTAATAGAATACCAGCATTCATATTTATTTTTTTCTTGCTTTTTTCTTCATGTTACCACTTATACCATGCTTTTTGCTCAACAAGAATGTCAATATCGTCTTGCAATTATCCATCGTTATTGTAAAATGTTTTTCTACTGCTTTAGGACTTCTAAGATACCTTATGACCAAGGTTTTAAAAATTGGCCAATATTATCGAAAAATGAGCAACATATCACAAATTCATTATGGCTGATATGATTTCTAAGAAAAAAATCAAAAAATCATTATGGGCCGGTTTTTGCCGATAAATCGCTCAAAATCCGGTTTATTGCCCAATTTTACAGGGTCCTAAAATCGGCCAATTTTCTTAAAAATCTAACCTAAATATTGGTTTGGGTTTGCAAAACCACCATTTTATTAACCCGACCGACAACTGCAACCCACAAAATAATAGGGAAAAAACCTAGCCCTAATTTCTCTCATTCTCCCCCGTTGCCTCTCTCTCTCTCTCTCTCTCTCTCTCTCTCTCTCTCTCTCTCTCTCCCTCCCTCCCTCCCTCCCTCCCTCAGACCCTCCCTCCCTCAGACCCTCTCCATGACAACTCTCTCTTTCTCTCCTCAACAACGAAGAGTCAAAGAGCCTCTCTCTCCGACAGACTCCCCTCGACAACCTTCTCTCGCCTCAACGATGACGATGACCCTCTCTCTCCTACAGCCCCCCCCCCCCCCGAACTTCTTAGACTCAAAGCCGCTTAAAGGCCTCAAAGCTCCCTCAAACAATTAGCTCCATTACGCGATCAAGAAGCAAGTTTCAACAATTGGTTAGTGCTCTTAAACATGAGCTATTTTCATTTTAATATATTTATGTTTCATTAAATATGGTCATATTACATTTTAGGGCATTATATTGTATATGTTCACCATCTGATATGGTACTCCAAAACTTATTACTAATCCCCATTGTATCCTCAATAACCAGGATTTGATATGAATTTTTGTCATCCGATATACTTCGATATCCGATATTTAAAACATTGCTAATGACTTTCTTAAAATCCAAGATTGAAAATGAGAAGAAGACTTCATTGCTTAAGTGTTGAGAAAATGATCATCTCTAGGTTTTCTTGTCTATTTCTTTCATTATATAAAGAAAGAAATTTAGAAAGAAATTTTGTGTTCTCTTTCTTATCTCCCTTATTTGGGTCGATTGTGTGCAGTAATTAAATTGTCAACATATTTACAGGAAGCATGAGCTTGATCAAGGGAGTCTTCCACCAAACCAAAGCTCCAAAATAAAGGAGAGTGAAAAGTGAGTTTGTGCCCTTTTTAAAGGCTTAAACCCGGATTCATGCAATAATAACAATTTTTAAAGTCCTTTTTAGTTTTAAATTTGTGGCCAATGGGATTCGAACTGCTCTAGTACCATGGTAAAGGGAGTGTTATGCTACAACAAAACTCCAACGTTGTGGTGAGGGTGATAATATTACATTACAAGAAGTCTTAACGTGGGAGCACTATGATGAAATTTTAAATTAGTAGGTCCACTTTTCATTCTGGAGCTATGCTAACACTATGACCTCTCGCAATCTCTCCTTTCATGTACAATCTCAGTAGTCTAACCAAATCTACAGAATTTCATGGACCCACGTCAGATATTGACCACCCAATACCCATGAGTTCAACATCATCCCCATCTCAGCACTGAACACCCGTAAGTTGAATGGATAACCACCTACTACCATTTTTATAGATCTTATAAGCACACAAGTCTAGCAAGATGCCAACAAGGCTTCCTACACTTTTACCAAAACCTAGGCTAGTAAATCTTCAAACTAGTATAGGCGTCTTTGGAGTAATGAGGCCTTATGTCTGTTAGGAAATGACTCTAAAACAGAAAACTTGATGTTAATGTTGAGGAAAAAACCACGCCCCTAATATAGGAAAATAACTACTTTGATCCAAACAATTATCCAGTATCTATTTTCAAATTACTTCCTGATGGGAGTATCTCAATACTCTCGCCTTCCATTATTGATTGTATCAGGCTAACCAATATGAGAAAGTGAGAACCTGATGAAGAAATCGGCATCACCAATTAGTGACCTGAACATCAAAATTATCCTTAGTGCTAATCATTCTTGAAATTAGCATAACATTGAGCTTCTTGGTTACAACATAAAAAATCATATAAGCTATATGCCATTTCTTAAAGATTGAATTAGTCTACAACATCCTAAAACAAGAAATCCAAAAATTACAAACAAGAAATCAAGGAAAACGTGAAATTTGGAGAAAGTTGGTCCTTTTGTTATAGAACTTGCACCATCTTCTCTTGGCTGCATAGTTAGGTAAATGTCCCATGCATACTTAGCAACAGAACCGCCCTTTTGCACTTACCCTAGAATTTATAGTTATACTAACACTATACTAAGTATCTTAAGCTGTAGACCAGTCCAACAACATACCTTCCAAAAGGATTAGTGTCACTTATGCATGCAGAAAAATAACAGAATCCAAGAATAAAGGCACCGATTGACTTTATATTATTCCCATGAGAGAATAGAAGTTCTCCAAATTCCATAACTTCTAAAAGAAGTATCAGGATTTGTAGAA
>BQKN01000038.1:1242579-1255728 GCA_022839385.1 Asparagus kiusianus
ATACTGGCAACCCTCAGGTTTTTAATGTGAATTAATAATCTTAAACATTGATAATCATAATTAAGCAAGTTGAAATATAGAATAAATTATAATTAAGCAAGTTGAAAGGGGCAAAATAAGTATGCAAAAGTTTTGACACTTGTTTTCTCTTTTAGAAATAGTATAGATTTACACAATTATCATGAATTGTTAAAGTTTTTAGAAAATCACTATAAGTAATCATACTTCCTTTAAAAGTATGAGTTCGGGAAAATCTTTCTATGGTCAATATTACTCTTAGTTTTTTTGAATATTACAATGTTATCCTAATCTATTCTGATTATCATATCTTCTTTGAATTGGTAACTAAATGATTTATTCTATTCATAATGAGACTTCACATGTTATTGGATAAAAGAGATACATTTCATATAATTCAAATCCTTTACTTATTTCGGTTTGTAGAGAAATCTAAAAAATATATGCTAGCCAACACCTAAAAAATTTTGGACTTTGTAAAAAATATTCTCTAAGTTTTTAATTTTCAAAAACGCCCCTAAAAATTAAAAATTTTATTAAAGTATCTTGAAAATTATAAATTTTATTTATTTTAATTCAGTGAGAAATTTGAAAAACATATGCTAGCTAGAAACAGAAAGTTTTTTTAACTTCGGAGAAAATATCTTATAAGTTTTGAAATTGTAAAAACACCCCTAAAAATTCAAAATTTATAAAAAACACTTAAAATTTTCAAACCTATAAACATACTAAAAACCTACAAATAACTCAAACAACTCCTAAAAATTTATGGAATTTATAATACACACTCTGAACTTTTTATAAATTACAAAATAAAACCCTCAAAATTGTAAAGTTTATAAAAATCTTGATAATTTCTAACCTAACAGTACATTGAAAATATAGGAATTATAACTATCCCCTACGTAATTTATAATCTATAGAAAACACCCTTAAAGTTTCAAAAATACAAACAAACCTTTAAAATTCAAAATTTACAAAAAACACCCTGAGAATTTCAAATTTTTTAGTAAATTGAAAGTATATGAATTATAAATAGTCAATAAACAATTTATAATCTGTTGAAAAGACCTATAAGTTTAAAAAATTATAAAAATCCCCTAAAATTCACAATTTATAAAAAACACCATGAGAATTTCTAACCTATTGACATTAAAATAAATATACAAAATTACTAACAACCCCTAAAAAATTAAAATTTTGCAAAAAATATCATACACCTTTTTTAAGTATAGGTTTAGGAAAAACTTTTCTTGGTAAATATTACACATAATTTTTTTAAAAAGAACATAACTAATTGAAAATCTATTAAATTTAAAATTACAAAAAAAACACCCTTAAAGTTTAGTACATTACAAATTACTCCTCAAAATTTGAAAATTTTCAATAATTTTTTATAATTCCTTGATTTTAATGCAACATTTAAGTTTTTTGTATTTGTAAATTACAAAATTTTAGGGTGTTTTTTATGATTTTTAAAACTTTCGAGGGTGTTTATTTTATAGTTTTCTAAATTTTCATTGTGTTTTTAGCGTAATGCACAAATACGTTAATTAATAATAATATTGAAAAGTAAGTCATTCTTAAGATTATTAAACCATAGTTAAGTGTGCATATCACTATTCCTAGGCAGTATAGTTTATATACGCAAAAAATTTTAGATAATCTATATAGTGGTTAAAAATATTTAGACTTTAATGTACTATTTTTTATAAATTATATTTAATATGAACACACTATGTAAGTTTGACTGTGATCATAATACTTTTAATACGTTTGATTGGTTGACTATATACGCATATCAACCATAGATTACTATATTTTCTCACATGAGCTAATATTTGATGCTTAATAATTTAAATTATTACTTTTAAATTTAATATAAAGATAAGCTCTAATAACATTTATTTATCTACCTACAACATAATATAATCTCAATTCGTATCTTTTTGCTGGAAATTTATTCCATAATTACGTGTATCAAATTAGTAATTAAACTATAATTATTTATGCTTAAATTAGGATGATTATAGTTGGCCACACTAATCATTAAATTTAGAGTTCAACTATTAATTTCAAGGGGCCTATGTGCAGTATTTTTAGGAGGATATTTGATAATGAACAATGAAAGATTGGTTGTCAATCTTACAAAGCTAATATTAACTTTACTCGTTGGACATTAAGCTTATAACATAATACGTTAAGTTTAAACAATGAATATTAGTTTTGAATATTGAGTATTAAGTATACTCATTGGTTGTTAACTTTACGGTACAACTGTTAAATATCATTATCTTTTTTGTTCTATTTTCTTACTTAACTTGGTTGTGAAATATTTCTTTTGACTTAATGTGAAAAAGTAAAATAATTTATTATCTATATACTATATAGTCAACCAAAAGTAATAAAATTACCATAACCAAAGTCAAAATTACACGGTCAATTCACATTAAGTACAATTTATAATAATAGTACACGAATGTCAAGATCCTTTTAAAAAAAATAATTTTTATGCAAATAATTTCATTCTCATTGCAATCCTATGTTTTCATCTTATAATATGCACGAATTCATAGTATTTTATACCCTTTATAATTTTAATAATTAATTTTTACTTTAATGTTATATCCCGTGAGGCTAATAAATTCCTAAGGAAAGGTCATTTATCAATAACCATGGATCTTAATTATAAGAATTTTTCCAAGGTAATACTATCATACTCTATACGTTTATGTTCTGGATTGTCAAAGCAAGCTATTAAATAATTAATTAATATATTTTATGCTAGTATGTATGTTTTTCTTGGTAGAGTAACTTGTTATTTTTTTGAGATATAAAATTGCTCTATAGCTAACTTTGACTATTTCACATAACAGGAGATTTGCTCATGCCTTTAAATTATGTTAATTGTTTTAATGAGTATGAGATTCCTATTTATTTGAAGATCCTTCTCCATTTCATTAGATTACTCTTGCAATTTCAAAAAAATTTAGTTCAATTGCCCCAGTCACACCTTCTATCAGGACTCATCTCTATTCTTAGTATCTAATGGCTAGCATTACTCTGATAAGATATAGTTATTCTAATTCAAGTCTGTCAAAATAATCGCAAGTGGTGAAGACCCTAAATCTTTTGAAATGATATATATTAAATATCTCATAATAAAATATCAAAAAACTTAAACAACACAAATTTGAGTAGTTTTACTCAAATAATTATTTTTAACCAACATACCTATTGAACATTTCAAGGGCTCGTAATTGGTGAAGACCCTAAGTATTTTAAAATGATATATATTGAACATCAAATGATCAAAACATCAGAAGAACTTAAATATGGCTAAAACTAATTTATACCACTTTTCACATGTGTCTATAATGTATGATATTATAAATGTAAAATATTTGAAATAAAATGCATTAAATTAGAATTTAGTTTGAAATTAAGAACCATTATTTGAGTAATTTTATATGCATAATTTCTTTAACTTATCATACATATTGAACATTTTAAAAGCCTAAATATCCAAGTTTTCACTTTTCAAAGTACTTCTTTCAGTCATAAAAATTAAAAAAACTTTAAATTATTAAGTACGATATAATCTTAATAGATACATCATAACCTTAACAAGTATGTCATAACATTAATAAGTACAACCCAATCTTAACAGGTACATGATAAAATATTAACAAGTTCGCCATAACCTTTACACATATGACATAATATTTGTGATACCAATTTCGCTTTGTGAAATACTTAATATCTTAGGAAATGAAACATCCATCATTGATTTTAATTAAAAAAATTATATTTTCAACATATAACTGATTATCTTAACATCGAATCTTCAATATTAAGATCCAATCTTCCTTTTGTAAGAATAAAACCAAATAGGATGCCCTTATAAAAAACACCATATTCTCAACTTATGCACGATGCTATCTATCAATATCCTCTTGAAAAAAAAAACAGCTTCATGACTAACCTTCAATACCATCATACAAGTCCGAGAAATCATTCCTCTTCGATCAGTATTTCATCAAACAACTTTTTTGCATCCTATAATATCTCATATTTCTGCAGTTTTCCAGACAAAGTGTTCCAAGAAAATCATATTCATCTCCTCAATTCCAACAACCCCCCAAATTAGTGTCCAAACTCAATATACATTTGAAACCCAAGTATCCAAATCAAAAAATAGATTGACATATAAACAATAAGCTAATGGAGAGGGTGGAGAGTAGAGAGTGGTGAAGAGGATGGATAGTAATGGAGAGGGTGTAGGGTGGTGGAGAGCATGGATGATAAAGAGCGGTGGAGAGAATGGAGGAGGAGGAATGGAGGCAACGAGAGGCGATGTTCTAAGGATAACGACAAGAGGCAAAGGTGTGATAACGATGATTTCTTTGATGGTGGTGGTGGTGGCAGAGGAGGAGGAGGAAGGAAGGATGACGGTCATGGCAGTTGAGGAGAATTAAGATAATGGTTTGGGGGCATGAGGAGTGGATTTGGGTTCTTCAGGAGGTCGGTTTGGTCGGCGACGGAATTGATGGCGACAAGGAAGGGAGTTCAGTGAAGAGATGACAGCAGAAGTTTGTGACAGAGGCAGTTGAATGAGATTAAGACGAGGGTGAAACGGTGGCTAGAGTTCGAGAGAGAGAGGGGGGTAGAACAGCAGGAGAGAGAATGGCGAAGTAGAGATTGATGGTGAAATACACGTACATATGGGCTTATTTTTTAATTGATGATTTTAGGGATTCAACCACATGAGAATTAATACATGAGGATGGGGCAGGACAGCCTGGACTGTACGTAGCTCTCATTTTTTGGAGCCATCTCACAATTTTTCCAGAAAAAGGAAAAAAAGAAAAAAGAAAAACCAGGAATAACCTTTTCCAAGTTATACAAGAGACCATCTAGAAACCAAAGGCCAGCGACGAACCCGAGCCCCACGGACCCCACTTTAAAAGAGTACAGTTCAACTTGACTTTCCATCATACGGCCTCTCTCCAATCAGGACCAATGTACGGTGGCGATCATCCTTCCACAATCTAATTCCGTGTGGGAGACGAACACAGAACTCCTACAGCAAGAGGGGCGGAGAGAGAGAGAGGGGTAGAGACCTTCTTCCTTGATCGAACTCTGAAAATTTCCGACGAAATCTCTTGAAATCTCGCCGCTCAACTGAAGATTTCTATCGATTTAGAGAGAGATTTAGAGGAGAGAGAGAGAGAGATCGGCCATGGGTCAAGCCTTTAGGAAGCTTTTTGATAGCTTCTTCGGTAACCAAGAGATGAGGGTAATTTCTTTCAATAACTCTCTATTTTTCTTCTTCTAGTTCTTCATTGATTTTTAATTGGAATCTTTTAGTGTTTGGGGTTTGATTCTAGATCAAAAGCTCTTCGTTTGTGAATTGGGAGTCTAAACCAATTTGTGATTGGCCTCTGTGAGGGGTTTTCTTTGTATTTCGTTTACAAATTAGTTTCTCTCGACTTTCTAGTAACGGAATGCGTAGCCTAGATTGGTTCGGGGTTTAGAAAGGATTAGATCTTCGATTTGGATTGCTTGGTGGGTTGGTTTTGTATCGCCGTTGTTCGTTGTGAGATTGAAGAGTTTTTCCAGTCTTATATATTGCAATAAAATGGATTGACTATAGTTTGAGTTTGCACTTTAGATGAGAAGGAATGTGCTCGTGTATTTGTACTGTGTGGCATATGCCGAATTATGGGAAGAAACAAAAAATTGGGGTCTATAATCTTTATTATTTACAAAAGGGGATCTTTTCTGCTAGATTTGGTTCTCGGATTACATGCTGTTCTGTGCGATGTAATTTACAAAAATGTGCTCGTCCAAGTCCATCCGCCTCTCTTTATACCTAATCATCGCTGCAGTTTCATAAAACTGTTTTTATTTTGTTTTAATATGTGCCCATGTTTTCTTTTTTCTATTCGAAAGGCTTCTTGAATTTGCATAGAATGCATTTGTGTTGGATAGATTTGAATGACCATTGGTTTTCTAATATCTGGTCCAGCAATATGATTATTATCTAGTCCAATAGGTTATAACAAAGTCATTCTTACTTTTGTAGTTGATATTGTGCCTTGAACAAGAACTGATATTCATTACGAATTTCTTTTTCGTTCTAAATTTAGTTCCTCTAACCATTACACAAAAACTCCGAAGTTATGGTGAGTAACCATTACACAAAAACTCCGAAGTTATGGTGAGGATTAAGGGTTATAGTTTTATATTAATTCTAACATGCCCCCTTAGGTTGAGCGTCCTTTTTTATGGGTCGAAACTTGGACTCACGTAGCGGTGTTAATTTTTAGAAAATCCTTTTTTAATTCGTGGCGGGTGGGATTTGAACCTGGGTTGCTCTGATACCATCTTAAATTTAGTTCCTCTAACCATTCACTGCTAAAAAATATGGTATCCTAGACGGAAAATTCCGTCTAGGATTCTTAGATTTCCGTCTAGGATGTTTATTCTAGACGGAATTCCGTCTAGAATAGGCGTCTAGAAAGTTTCCGTCTAGAATACAGTATTCTAGACGGAAATTCCGTCTAGAATACATTCTAGACGGAATATTCTAGACGGAAATCAAAACCGTCTAGAATATATCCTAGACGGATTATTCTAGACGGAAATTCCGTCTAGAATAATGTATTCTAGACGAAAAAAATTTCCGTCTAGGATGTTTTACAATTTTTTTAATTTTTTTTTAAAAAATAAACTATTCTAGACGGAATTTGAGCATCCTAGACGGAATTTCCGTCTAGGATGCTATGCTACAGTAAGTTTTTTTTTTTTTTGCTGCTGCTTGGTTAGGAACCTACTTTGTGCATTGAAGAATTAAGCAAAAAAATTACAAATAACAACATTACTAATTAATTCACAAAAAATATGTGCAATCCGAATGATACATATTCACCAGAAATTTGCAAATGAACGCGCAATCCGAATGATACATGTTTACAAAAAATACAGCAAGTAGAGTCATTATGGCTGTATTAGCATTACAAAATCAGTCACATGACGATGAGAAAAATCAAATATACATTAAGAATCCAATTTATTCTCCTTTCGTGGTGGGTGAAATGTCCGCACTGCCTACACTTTTGGAACACAGAAACCTCCACAAACATGGGAGCTAATGAGGTAATAATTCTGCCCACTACACACTCTCACCTTGCGGCAAACTTGAACTGAAAATCAAAACAAAGAACATATGAGGAAGGAAAACGTAACCAGAGAGAATCCCCTGGTGAAAGAGACAAGATACTACTAGCACATACTTTGCAATATATGCAATCAAACTTGACCAAATAGTCATTCTTAACCAATATCCTAATTCTATATTACATAATAGTTATTCATGTGATAATAAAATCATTATAATTACATATTCTGTATGAAACATAATTCCTAGTGACCAATGTCAATAAGCATACATGAGAAAAGGGAGAATCAGATGGCATAATGTTGCTTAGTCAGTCAAACCAACTAGACACTAGGCACAACAATAAAACAGCTGAACCAGGAGAATTTAGTTAAGCACTATATACTCTGGCCAACTATAAAATAGCCGCACCAGGAGATATCTAGATATGGTATCTGTCATAAGTACCTGCTTTAATCATCACTTTCATCCCTATTCTCTGTTTATGTTAGTCAATTAGTGCAAGCACTTGGATTGCACACATGCAGAACACACATGTAGATATGCACAAATGCATAAATGTATGCACACATACAACTACAAGTCCAAAGAGGAAAGATTCGCCAAGGACGCAAGCGAATATAGCATTGACAATTAGGAGTTTGTCAGCAGTTCTGGTTTCACAACCTAGACAGTTGCAAAAAAATATATATCCGAAAAGCCAAACAAAGAAAAAAGAACAACTTATATGAATGGAGAAGAAAAAAGAACTTACATTATGTTATCTTTTTTACCCTGTATATATCTTTATTATTCCATTTTGTGCCCTGTGGTTTATTTTCCTTCTACTCTTTAATCCTTTTCCATTTTGTTGCTCGGAAGTGGGCAAGAGGGTTGTGGGTGAGGTGTTTTTTGTGTTGATTTGCTTTAAAAAAGTTTACAAGATAACTATGCAACTCGGTAGCAGAGAAAAGCAAATCCTACTTGGCTCCTGTGTATGTGTATTTTGCATTTATGAGATAGCATGATGACTAAATGTGATTCAGTATCTGTTACCCGAAAGCGAGGTTTGGACTAACAGCTACATAAGCGTCAATTATTATCAGATAAAATTGGATCAATATAGGTGGTTAATATCAGTTACCGAATCCGTGCTTATCCTTCTTCACATGCGTCAACATGAACTTGTCTGTAGGTAGATTTTCATCGCTGAAATAATACTCAACCTGCAAAACTAGAAATATGTAAATATGGATCACTGAAAACAATAAATACAAAAAGGGACTCAATAAGAAAAAAATAGGTAGATTTTTCGTGTCTCTGATGAACATCTCCTTGGGTATAAGCCTTTCCCCAGCACCGCTTCATTTACAAGATTAACTCTTTTAATGTTTTGTACTATCTCAAAATCCACATAGTCAAAGAACTCCCTAACCCTAATTATGGTGATCAAGTTGCATAAGCAAATAACTCAAATAAAGAAAGCTAGCAGATCAAAATAAGGAAAAGATAAATGACCTGGCGAACGATTTTGTCACGGAGATCATCGGTAAGCACAGCAGGAACCTCTACCGATTCCTCCGTCGCCGTACCTTCTTCTTCATCCACGCCCTCATCGAGATCGCCATGATCATCGACCAAAGGCGCCGCCACCGCGGAGGAGAGGTTGTGGGAGTTCGGGAAGGGGTCCGGTGAGGAAGAGAGGAGGCGGGAGAGGTGGTGGAGGCCGTGGAGGGAGGGGTCAGGGGGTGAGGTTGAGGAGGGAGAGGGAGGCGGTGGAGGGAGGAGTTAAAGATTTGGGGGGGTGAGGCGGGTGTTCCTGAAATTTTAGATTTTAGGGATGAAAATTCCGATTTTGGGGGGAAATGAGGGCGCGCTGGGGTTTTGACGGGTTTTTTTAATGGTCAGTTATCCTAGACGAAAATTTCCGTCTAGGATGTATCCTAGACGGATATTTCCGTCTGGAATACCTAATTATTTTTAAAAAAATAAAAAAAATGAACCGTCTAGGATACTATTCTAGACGGAATTTTCCGTCTAGAATATTTTATTCTAGACGGAATATTCTAGACGGAAAATTTTCGTCTAGTTTAATACATTCTAGACGGAAAAAATTCCGTCTAGAATATTCCGTTTAAAATACGCGATTTTCTACTAGTGATTACACCAAAACTCCGATGTTATGGTGAGGATTAAGGGTTATAGTTTTATATTAATTCTAATATTCGCCTTTGAATCTAGTCTACAGTCATTACTGCTGGATAAAATTTTATCTGTTTTTTTCCTGTTGCAAGCTTAAAATAGCCAATGGGATAGGCCTTCCTTTCTACCAACTGGTAATTTAGGTACACAACAAACATTTTTGTTGCTTGACAATATCTTGGACCAGATCTGAAAAGACCCTTCTTTTGCTTTTGGTTGCCTTGGACTGAGTATGTGGAACATTATTTTGCTTGCAGCTGTTGTGCACCAACATGCCACTGACTCATAGAGGAGAGAGATTTAGCAATCTCTCATTCTATGAGGTTGGAGAGACCTCCATGAGGCCTGCTTGACATAGGGTTAATGGTTCATATATAATATCTCAACTGACATAGCTTAGACTTTGATGTGGGAATTTTTGGCCAGGTTCTGTTAGTCTCATAGACTCATACCCTTTGGATTTCTCATGTAGGTCTTGCATTTTACTTCGCTAGCAGTTCTGCTCGCTAAAAGGCAACATCTGTTTTCTACAGCATGGTTTATGTAAATTAGCCAACAAGCTGGCAATATGGTGTACCCGGGTGTGTAATGATTGGATGATAATTGGGTCCTTATACTATGAATATGAGAACCCAATATTGAGTTGTAAGTTTCCAACTATGTGGACCTCACCTGGCTGAAGACAAGGGAATGGCCTCTATATGGTCATTTAGCTGTGAAGTGTCTGATGCGTACTACCATGTATGACTGTGCTTAGTGAGTTCGTCTAATTTTGGTGCTAACAACATAACAACGTTGAGACATCCATCATGACGGGTTTCATAGTTGATGAGAGTCTGAGTATTGAATGCCTCTTTATAACATATGAAGTTTTTTAGCATAGTTCAGGGACTTCATATATGAGCTACTTCTCTTACTTTACACCCTTCATCTTACAAAGCTAATTATATGAATCTTTGTCAGCTTTAGTTCGGTAACCTTAAAATAGAAAAAGACTTTTGCTAGGGTACCCACAAAAAAAAATGGATAGGTAGTGCTGCCTGGAATATTATATCTTAAAGGTTTCTGAAACAAGACTAGGAAAAGCTTTTGTCTGCAGTACCTTCCCTACTATAGTTGCTTGACATTGTTGATTTCACTCTTCTGTTAAGTTTCAAATTAGAAAACAATGACATCACTGGTCCTCAATAGGAGAGTGAAATGAACAATGTCAAGCAGCTATAGTTAGCCTTGAGACTTCTAGTTCTCACTATATATTACTTTCAAATTTTAAAAGAGAAGCAATGACTAATTAGTCTTGAGACTTCTAGTGTATCATTGATTCATTATGAAATTGGTGCTTAAGTTGGATGACTATTTTTGAGCTGTGGTGCATAACCTTTTGCTGGTGAAAAGTAGATGTATAAGAACCTACAGAAAGGCCAATAATTCCAATACTTTTGTCACTTTCACTTATTTGTATAATGTAGAAACCTCGAGTGCCAATGTCTACTAGTTCTCACTATACATTAGTTACATTCATTTTGCTTGTACAAGTATATTGAGAGCCAGTGAAAATATCCAATCATTTCGTAGAATGGGATAAATATGTCTATTTATCAGCAGCGTAGAAAGTGTTTTGTCGATCTCCCCTAGTATGACTAATGTTTTACTTTTTACTCTTTCATTATGACCTTTGTCTTGCATGCCTCATCTCCTTTACTTATTTGTCCTTAACCCTGAAAACGCTGCTGGCAGGGTAGTGTGTGAATATTATTTCTTGGGCATTTTATTTTATCTTGGATGTTCAAGATAGATGCAAATGACATCCCACGTCTTCTTATACAATATTAGTCAATACTTTTACCCTTTCCAATCAGTTAATTCAGCCAATGTTTTCAGGAAAGTCTGTTCAATGGCGGAGTTCTTAGTTGTTTGTTGTCAAGATGATCTGTTTCCTTATTTGTTCCTTATGATACTTATTTATCGATCCCAATGAACATGTATTTTGCTTGGCTCCTTAGCTAGTGTTGTGCTTTATATGTAACTTCTTGTGGTAAACATTATCATATTTTTCACCAATTTCTTTGCTAGTATCTATAGGAAGAATTTTGAAATCCCTGGGTGACTGTGCTTAAGTTAGATGACTACCATTTGACCTTTTATATGTTGTACATGGCTTTTGGTTTGGCCATGTGCATCTAGTTCACAACGATTGTAGAAAGCAGCCAACAAATAGATGATTCATTATACTGTCATTCTTTTGTTTTTTTTGATCTTATGCTACAAATTGTTCGTCATTCTTAATTGGATTTATTACGTGATCTCCTTTTTGTCTGATTTTGAGGTCGTGAGTGATTCTCTTATAACACATTAAAATGGAGTATCTTGCTTTATTGAACTTTAGGTGTTCACAGCTGAAAATAGTTCCGATATTTTACAATTATTTTCATGACCTTAATGTGAATTATCTCCACTGCAATGCCCTTTTGAGCCAGCTCTAATTTCTCATTTTTATTTTCTGTTTTCTATCTTTACATGTTACATTTTTGTCCTTCTCATTTTATTTTATCTTTTGCATTGACACACACACACACACACACACACACACACGTGTATATCCTTTCCAGTTATTTTCAGTTCTACATCTCCGAGCCATGAAGTTATTCTTTGCTTAACTGCTGCTATGAATGTACTGTCAGATATGACTTCCAAACAAGTACTTGATATTGGAAAACTTGCTTTAAAACAAATTATGCTGGAGTTACATTTTCTTGTTTCTACTATTGTTTTCATAAGGTTTCAGAGGGAAAGCAATCATGGCTGTTTACAAACAATTCTCAGTAAATTGTTAAACAATCTTGTAGTTTATTTGCAAATTGTTTGATGTTTTTTCTGCGAAGCACATTGAATTTGATTTCTTATGAATTTCTATATGTTATTTCCATTATGGTCGGTACATCTGGTTTTGTTAACTCTTATCACAAATATTTTCTCTTTTTTAGGTTGTGATGCTTGGACTGGACGCAGCTGGTAAAACTACTATACTGTACAAGTTGCATATAGGAGAGGTTTTATCCACAGTCCCAACAATTGGTAAGGAACCTTATGATGACAACATGACTTTATAGGTTTCCCTTAATGCCTACTCTATTTAAATTTGGTTCTATACTATTACTCTTGTCATTTGACACCATCATTTAATGTTCCTTTTACATGAAAAAAGTTTTTTTTTGTCTGTTTCTTTTTTGCATTTTCGGAATGTCTCTTACAGAGAGAAACTAGTTTTCATAAGTGATACATCCAAAATACGTAAAAGAAAGAAGATAATCTCTCTTACATTCATTGTAATCGAAACCAAAACAAATAGGAAAAAGATTTTGATAGCAACATTCAATTTGAAAACCTTTGTGAGCCATGGATCTGAAATTTTCTTACATTATCTTCAAAGTTCATAATTACCGCCATCTATTTTTCACCTTTTCATGTGAACTGACTGTTCTCTTCTATATTCTTCAAGGTAAAATAAGATAAAACTATAGATCCTATTTTCAAGAAATACCAACATTTGTCTGACGCATATGCATGTACAACGGCAAAAAGCTCAATGTCTTTTGGCAGCATCTGTTGGTTATGTTTAACATGGAAGTGGTGTCCCTGAGCTATGATACTTTCTTTGCATACAACTGAGTAGCTCTATTGTGCAATTGCTTTTACTAAGTTTAATTTTTACTGCAGTTTCATTATTTTGTGCTGCATGCTCGTAACTCAAATCATCCCCCCCCCCC
>BQKN01000038.1:1255828-1282930 GCA_022839385.1 Asparagus kiusianus
CCAGCTAATAATCATTTGAACTCGGTATTTTTTGCAAGAATTTCCCTTATGACTTCTGAGACTTGGTTTTTGCTGAATTAGACAGGAGCGCAGGATTGACTTATTGCGTTCTTGTTATGTAGGTTTCAACGTAGAGAAAGTCCAGTATAAAAATGTGGTATTTACGGTGTGGGATGTCGGTGGGCAAGAGAAACTGAGGCCTCTCTGGAGGCATTACTTTAACAATACTGATGGCCTGGTAAATAATCTCTACCTGAAAGCATGTGGGCAAATATTTGTTATTAACCTAATCTGGGAAGGCTTGCTTATTTTAAGTGTTATGTGCCTAAACCTTGTTATGGGTGCTGTACACTATTCATTATTAGTTAAGGTATTCTATTTTGGATAACTGAAGTCAGTACCAGTGCTTGCTATCCCCAGATTCTACTGCTACTGCCGTTTAATGAATTGTCATCTCTTCTAAGCTTTTGCATATAACATAAAGAAGATAATGTTGTCAATCCTGACTTACCTTTCATCTGTCGTACTTAAACCTGTTTATGCATTCTTTCTTGCAGATCTATGTTGTTGATTCCTTGGACAGAGAAAGAATTGGGAGAGCAAAAGCAGAGTTTCAGGTTTACTTCCTTTTCTTTATTGCTATTTTTGAGTTGGCTAATTGCTGTTAGTCTTTTGAAGAAGTTGATTCTTTGATGTTGTGAATAATTATTTATATCTTTCTCTCAGGCGATTATCAGGGATCCTTTCATGCTTAACAGTATCATATTGGTCTTCGCGAACAAACAGGACATGGTATTGTCAACTGATGATTTGATAACAGTAGAGGATGTTGCTTTACTAAATTATAGCCATGTGTTTGCCTGGTTGCCTATATACTATCGTCAATTCCATGGTTTCATGTCAGTTGGATATTATTAAATTTTACAAGCACCGCTATCTTTATGTAGTACAAAAGGAAATGCATAGATTACTTTTATTGTATGCACTGAAGTGAAATTCTTCAGTGATTTTACAACTTCAAACTGACTACTCTTATATACATTTGCTCCCTTTCAACATTTTCAACCGTATTTGAGATGATCTAATTTTAGTGGTTCACTGAATGCGTGAGACGTTTTTTGTTTTTGCTCAATAGTGATGGTTTTCTTAATTTTTGGTCAGTATTAGATGCCTCTATACTTGGTGAGTTGGGTTGGAAACATCATGCATGTGGGGTCTATATTTTTTGGACACTTTCGGACACTTCTTTACCATTACCTGAATTATATAATGTATTTTTAATTTGACTTATCACTTCTTCGACACACCCAGTATTTCTCATATACTTGTTTAGCAACATTACATGTTTGAGATTTTTTTACTTTTAATTTTATATAAAGACTATATTTTAGTGGAAGGTCATCAAAATATTAACTTGTACAAAATTAGAGTTAGTATGAAAAAAATGAGATGCATTATCTTGCAGAAAGTTGAAGAGCCAAGTCTTTTTCTTGGAAAGTCAACAAAATGTGTGGTAGGTTAAAAAATTTATCATGTTACTTTGGCGATTGCGTTTTTCACATTATAGAAATATGTTATGATACTGACTTGTCCCAGCTTCCTTTTCTTAAAAATTGCCAGATCACATGACGACCTTCCAGATCCATCCAAATGCTTCTTAGGCATATGTTTTTCTTTTTTTAACTTTTATATTGATTTGCACAATATAACTCTGAACATCTTTTGTCTCGTATAGTTTTCTTCCTGAATTTAACAAAACCATATCTCTGTTTTTTTTTTCTTTTCCTTTTTTCCTTTCTTCAGAAAGGTGCAATGACACCGATGGAGGTGTGCGAGGGCCTGGGTTTATATGATTTAAAGAACCGTATATGGCACATCCAAGGGACTTGTGCCCTAAAAGGTGACGGCCTCTATGAGGGATTAGACTGGCTAGCAAGTACATTGAAGGAATTACAAGCTTCAGGACGATCGACCTCAGCTGGCACTTCCTAATTCTGATTGCAAAAGGTTTTACTTACTCAAATGCCTGACACACTTTTTAGACTTCGTGTCTTATAATTTTTTGCTTCCACATTCTGACGCAAAGTTCGTGTCTCAGACTCTCAGGTGTCCAATTTGGGTGAAAATCCTTCGACAAGAAGCTGAAATTCATCAGCTGCTTTGCTTTGCTTTGATAACAATTGTGATATGATGTCACTATTTTGGGATATATTAGAATTAACCTCTCCCCTTGTAATTTCCACTTGCCATCTTGAAACCTTTGCTTGCCTGTGGGGAGCTATTTAGCTATGTAAATGCAATGGTTGACATGAGATAAGAGTGTTTCAAAAGTATACCGTGCCTACATTACATATTATGGTGACTTCTGGCTATGTGATTTACTATTCTTGGTGTATAGCAGCCACTGTGTTATTATTGGATGTTGCTTTCTATTTGGTGGATGCATGAAACTTTTGAGAGTTGAGTTGTAGTTTAGGCCTATGGCTTCTTGTAGATCAGGTTTGTGAATTTGCCTAAATGAAATTATTTCAGCTGATTTTTGGTTCCTCAAAGCCAATATGTGAGGTAAACTTGGATATACGTGAACATATGTTTCTCCCCTCGTTGATGTTTGTACATTTTCTCTACATTATAATAATGCTAAATCGCACTAAAATACCTTATGTTTCACTACTTTAGCCCATATACTCTCAGTTGGTTTGGTTTTTGAGTATTTATGTATCCCGAGTTTTTAAAGTTAGCAATTTAGTATCCTCTATTATATAAACGTGAAAATTTTCATCCGGAAGTTCTTTAATATTTCAAATAGAATGAGAATATGTTTAAATTAGAATTTGATTAGGACTATAGTAAATTTAACAAATATTAATGACTAAAATGCTCTAAAATCAACATATGAATATTATATGGGAATATTTGTGTGAAAATTTTTTCGTCTATATAAAAGAGGGTACTAAATTGCTAACTTCAAACAACTCAAAGTATATAAGTGCTTAAAAAATAACTATGCTTAAAAAATAACTAAGGACATGTAAGTGCTAAGTGAATGAAACATAAGACATTTTAGTGCAATTTGCTTATAATATTGATACGAGTTGCCGTGCGAGCACCTTTGATCGCGGAATTATCAAAGGTGGGTTGAGAAGAGGATGACAGAAACACAAGCACAATCCAGTATATGGCGAAGGAAAATACATTCTCTAGATTATGAGTATGAAAAAATTACAATCTCTCTCTCACAATCTCACTAGAATCGAGAACAAACTCTTAATTCTCACTAAACCCTAATACAATGATTAGAATCTCTCTTAATTACCTCTCTGATTCTATCTGATTGTTTAGAAACTCTAAAACAATCCTTTATATAGGTGTACAAACGTGGATGACAATTTGGTAAATAACCAGACCCAAAACCAACAGGAATTCGTGTGAACAGAAACCCAAACGAACTAGGAAACCATCGATGAGTCGACTCATGACTGAGATGAGTCGACTCGTCAGAAACTGGACAAAACTCAAAAACCACAGATGAGTTGACTCATGACAGTCATGAGTCGACTCAACCTGATGAGTCGACTCATGACTGTTATGAGTCGACTCATAGGCTGAAAACTAGATACTTCGATTCTTCTGCTTGTCGTCTCGTTTCACGCTTCCTCCTGCGTTCCCTTGTACTGTTTGACACCTCTATTCTCATGTTATCATGAGAATCATCTATCCTCAAGCTCCCATGAGGATCGCTAAGTTCCGAAGAGAAGATACACCCGTATCATGGGTCCCCTCTTTAAGAACTTGAAGTCCCATTCAAGTTAGAACCTTTGCTGAGGAAACTCTCGAGCTCCTCCATCTTTTCTGCACCACCTGGTCTTGCTAGGAATTCGGTCTCGACGTCCGATCGGAAACAACTCATTCGTCTCGCGTCTCGTCATAGTCACCGTTCGCTCTAAGTTGTAATCCTTTGTCGATGGCTTTTTTAGAAGTCTAATGCACAGCGAGACAAACTTCTTGCTTGTATTCACTAGTCTCTTCGCTTGCGTCACCGTCCCCAGGCTTATCTCCTTCGGAAGAGATGCCGAATAAAATATGAACCTTACACCATCCTTAGTGAATGTATACTTCTGAGCCCGCCTCTCGTAGATCGCATATCTATCCCATAAGTACGGATTACCCAGTATAATCTGACAAACATCCAACGGAACGATGTCGCACGTGACCTCGTCAATATACGACTCGTGAAGCGCAAATCTGATAGTGCATTGATCAACTACACTCAGTTTCTCCTCATTCTGAATCCACCCAAATGGATAGGGCTGCGGATGCTTGACTATCTTCATACCCAGCTTCTACACCAATGCCTCGGATATCAAATTCTTCTCACTGCCCGAATCAACAATGACATCAACCAAACTGGTCTTCACTTGCAACTTAAGAACAAAGAGTTGCTCTCTCGGGTCGTCGTCCTCTTTCGTGGCCTGCTTCCTCGTCATAAGGTTGAGACTGTTGTTGGGCTCTGTCATCCCCGGGACTTCCTTCGGACCTTGAGCTACCATGTATGCATTTTTCTCCTCCTCATTCTTTAACCCTCTTGGCTTGAGATGAGGATACTTCTCCCAGCACCGATCAGCTGTGTGCCCTGTCTTCTCGCAGTGACTACAAATCAGCCCTGCCTTCCCTGGATCACCCTTCTTCTTCTCCTCCTTAGATTGAGAACCACTAGACTCGCCTCCCGTCTGTTTGGAGTCTCCCTTAGTCTCGTTGCCCTTCTTTTGCCTGCCCTCAATGGCAATGGCCTTCACGCTCGCCTCTGTAATAGTCTCGACCGTGAATAACTTAATCTCCTTTCGGATGTGATCGCTCAATCCCGCCATATACTTCATAAATACGAAATATTCCTCTGTCGCAATGTTGAGGACCATCGCTTGCTGTTGGAACTCCGTAGTGTATTCTTGAACGGTTTAATTGACCCTTTGGCGTAAGTCGTACCACTTGTACCAACACTCCTCAAGGAACCCCACCGGATAGAACTGCTTCCTAAGTAGCTCATTGAACTTGTTCCACGACGCCGCCTTCTTCTCCTGTTTGCAATAGGATTTCCACCACGTCAACGCGTGTCCTGAAAGCTTCAAAGTCGCGAACACAATCTTCTCTTTCGACAAATAGCCATAAAGAGTAAAATACGTCTCCATCCGCTCGATCGAGTCATCAAGCCTCTCGACGTCAACACTCCCATCATAAACAGTGATCTCCACCTGGAAGTCAATCTTCAGGTTCTGATAAGAATTCTTACCCCCTTGATGCAATGCAGTCTTAACGGTCTCCTCCTCCTCGTCGGAATCTGAATCTACTCTCTCCACATCGGACTCAACAATTTTCTTCGAAGAAGATTCACCTTGTTTGCCACCTCCATGGATAAGACTGACGAGTTGTGTGAGAGTCGAACCTATCGTCTCGATCTGCTTCTCCAATGCATCAATCCTCGCTGAATTGTCTCTTTCAGCCATCTTCTCCTTACTTAAATTTTAGACTCCTTCCAATGAAATAAGGATCTTGCCAAGCTCATTGTATTGCGATCGAGTCAAGACCATACACAGGATGCCCCTTTCGTAGGATCTGATCGCTCTGATACCAACTTGATACGGGTTGTCGTGCGAGCACCTTTGATCGCAGAATTATCAAATGTGGGTTGAGAAGAGGATGACAGAAACACAAGCACAATTCAGTATATGGCGAAGGAAAATACCTTCTCTAGATTATGAGTATGAAAAGCTTACAATCCCTCTCTCTCAATCTCACTAGAATCGAGAACAAACTCTCAATTCTCACTAAACCCTAATACAATGATTAAAATCTCTCTTAATTACCTCTCTGATTCTATCTGATTGTTTAGAAACCCTAAAACAATCATTTATATAGGTGTACAAACATGGATGACAATTTGGTAAATAACCAGACCCAAAACCAACAGGAATTCGTGTGAACAGAAACCCAAACGAACTAGGAAACCATCGATGAGTCGACTCATGACTGAGATGAGTCGACTCGTCAGAAACTGGACGAAACTCAAAAACCATCGATGAGTCGACTCATGACAGTCATGAGTCGACTCAACCTGATGAGTCGACTCATGACTGTTATGAGTCGACTCACAGGCTGAAAACTGAATACTTCGATTCTTCTGCTCGTCGTCTCGTTCCACGCTTCCTCCTGCGTTCCCTTGTACTGTTTGACACCTCTATTCTCATGTTATCATGAGAATCATCTATCCTCAAGCTCCCATGAAGATTGCTAAGTTCCGAAGAGAAGATACACCCATATCAAATATTAGTGAAAGGCAGGCAAAGTTCTTAGTTTTTATATGGGCTTTTCTAGATATTGGTTACTTGAACTTTTTTATTTTTGGAATCAGTCTCTCAAATAATTTAAATTGCTATTTAGTCTCTCAAAATTTATAGTTCAGTTAAGTTCCTTTATTTTGCAACCACATCGGAGATTTCTGTTTTAACTTAAACCTGAAAGCAAACGCCTTTGGTTAAACCTAAACCCATAAATCGCCACAACATGCACAAAAAAAACACCCTTTCCATTTGGAAAACTCTTCAGGGACCCCAAAATAGGGGACATGTGAGGTGTCAGTCCTCGGGAGCTTGATGCACTATTCATGAACAGTGCATCAAGCCCCTAGGGACTGACACCTCACCTGTCCCCTCAGGGGTCCCCTAGTTGGGGTCCCTGTAGCAACACCCTTTCCATTTTTACCCAGTACAGTGAATCAACTTCACTGCAATTTTCTACAAGGGTTTTTTGCATATGTACCCTTTCATATTTTCAAATTTACACTTCAAATCTAGATATTGGCAGAGTTACCCCCAATTCTGTCCCATTGATTTTTTTCCTACGCCTCTAGCTTAACTATTTTGATTTTTAAATGGTAATTGTTGCAAACTTATTAGAAATTTTCACATGGCCTTGTTCAACCAACACTGTTAAGATGGAGGTGGCAGAAAAGAGACAACATGCTAATCTTGGGGGTAATTTGGCAAATACTGATATTTAGAATGTACAAATATGGAAGATTTATCTGAGAGGTCTTTCCACGAATAATGAATCCTCGGTGACAAACTTGGACAAATTTTGAAAAGCAACCAATTTCTAAAAATAATTATAAAAAACGATTTGTTTAAAACTTATTTGCCAAAAGCGACTCAGTTTCAGTCAGTTGGCTAAAATTGGGTTGTTTTTGGCGAAAAAAAATACTAAACTTCACGGGACTTCAAATCCTGTGAAGTTTTGTTATGTAAAAAGCTTCACATGACTTGAGGTCACATAAAATTTGGTAATTTTTTTACCAAAAATAACTAGTTGAAATTGGGTCGTTTTTGACAAATAAGTTTCAAACATGTAGTTTTTGATGAATAAGGTTGGAAATAGGTTGGTTTTCGAAATTTGTCATGACGAACTTTTTCGGCTGAGGAGGGTACAATTGTCATTTAATATTTCAACAAGAAAGCGAGCAGATAACGATGTATAGCACAGCCCCCAGCCGGAGCAACCATTTTCCCTCCCCAAAAGCACAATAATGGCGTCCGCCTCCGCCGCCCCCTCCCTCGCCTTCTCCGTCTCTCTCCGACCACCCACCTCCAAAATCCCCATCCTACCCCCAATCCAAACCCAAAACCCCCCAAGAACCAACCTTCTCAGAATCCGCTCCCAGTTCCACCGGCCCCTCGAAGAAATCTACAACGTCCGCGTCGAGCGCGGAGTCTCTAAAGACCGCCTCAAAGATCTCGGCGTCAGCCGGTGGTCGACTTGGAGAACCGGCAAGTGCCAGTTGCCGTGGGACTGGCACGTGGACCAGCTGGTCTACGTGGTCAGCGGCGAGGTCAGGGTCGTGCCCGAGGGGGCCAAGACCGGGGAAAATTACATGAGGTTTGTCGCCGGCGATTTGGTTCGGTACCCGAAATGGTTCGAGGCCGATTTGTTCTTTGACGGGCCGTACGAGGAGAAGTATCGGTTTCTTGCTTATGGTGATGATTAATAAGGTAAAAAATCTCCGTTTTTTAAATTTCTTGGGGTTTTCCATTTGGAGGTTTTCGAGCTGGAAATTGGGGTTTTAGCACTGCTGCTTCTTAGCACGGGCATTCCACGTGCAAGAAACTTCTGAATTGTGCAAGTCATATGGCAAATTGAAACCCAGAAGGTTGATTGTAACTACAGCGAAGTTGAATGTCGGATTCTGAGAACTTTTGGGTAGTTTTTACTTATGGTTTAATTAAGGCTATACTTGATTCTTTCTGGAAATAATTGATGATCGGATCTTAGACGCTCGTGTGTTATTGTGTTTGTTGTGCGCAGCGGAAATTTCGGCAGAGTTTCTGGTGCACAATAAGAAAGAAAGATCGATAAGAATTCTTGTTTCTCAAAGGGAACAAAAATCCGAAACCTAATATCTCATCAAAGTGGGATATTTGCTCTTCCTCTCGTCAGCTCTAGGACTGCGCGTCAAGGGATCCTAAACTATTACAATGGCCACAAACTCAAACAACCAAATTTTACGTGGTTCGACAAACTGCCTACGTCCACGGGGCAAGGAGTGGGGAGATCTACTATTAGAGGGGGAGAACACAACTAGGGTTTACAATCACTCAATCTAAACCCTCACACAATCTCTCAAATCCCTCACACAAAATCTCTCTCAAAAAAAGGGGAGTACAAATCAAAGAACACTACAAAAGACTTTGCTTTTCTCTATGAACAGCCGTCAAAGTCTCTCCTTGCTCTCTGCCACTTGCTGCAGTCGAAAAGAAAAAAAGAAAACAAAGCCGATTTTTTTTTTCTCCACGCAACTGCAGCCACAAACTTCCTACCCATGCACTCGCCTCCAAGCCTTGCACGCCAACCTAGAAATCTCGTGAAGGTATTTATATACCCACTGAACATTCGGGTGGGCCTTGGGCCTTCGTTGGCTTTCTCGTGAAGTCTTCACGCGTTTTGCTCCCGCACGCGTTTTGCTTCAGCAGCCACAAACTCATCCCGCACGAACAAAACTCCTAGCGTGGCCCCCACCCACGTCCGCTCACAGTGTTGTTATAACGTTTTTCTCTATTTTGAGGTCTCGAAGCTGAAAAATAGGGTTTTATTACTGCTAGTGTTTGTTTAGGCATTGCACGTTTAAGGAACTTTACAACAGTAGTTTGATAAATTTGATGAAAATTTAGTAGTTTGATAGCATTATGATGTTTATGACGCTAGATCACAAGCCGAACATGAAATACAATTCAATAACAGGTTAAACCCTCAAAGAACTTGCATTGTAACAATACTAGAAAATGTGTCTAACATGCGGTTTCAGCTACCTTGTTCAGAATTCCTTTTCTCATACATCTCATGCTGTCAAAAAATTTAAATTATTAGCATGCATATAAATCAGAAAAAAATAAATTTAACAAAATTCTAGTCTGATCGGGTAGCAGTCGCGCGAATCAATGCACTGCCCTAGAAGATTGAGGACCCGTCTATTGCCCTGGCGGCGGACGCAGATGATCCCCTCTCCCCTAACGGTAAAACCCCCGGAAACAGTCGACCTCTATACTCGGGCGAGAGTATAGAGCTTCTCTCAGATGAAGATGATTGCCCAAAAATAAGCAAAACAAAGATTTTGTAGAGAGAGAAAAAGAGTTTTTCTGGTTTTAAGAAGAAGACAGAGTAGAGAGGGGAGGAGGCTTTTCGTTTTTGTGTTTTTCCGAACTGGGTTACATGAAGTATTTATAGGGTTTTGAAGCTCAGCCAAATTTGCCACGTTTGCCAAATAACGCGCATCCGTTTTAACTTCACGCAACTCGGCGCATGTTTTCCAAAACGTGTGCATGATCTAGCCGTTACTATTTGTCGAGTCAAAAGAAAACGTGTAAAATAAAATTTGAAGAAAAAACAAAACCGAAAAAGGCGAGGCAGGCGGGCGCGCGCGTGTTAGCCAAAACCCAAACAAATGAAAGCCCAAAATACCCTCTCATTGGGGACCCTCAAAGCCCAAAGGGAAGAGAGCCAATTTAAACAACCCCCATACACTAACTTAGTCTATGTGGAACTATTGTTTGAAGGCAAAATTGACTTTTCTCCCACAACATAGCCAACATCTCACTACTCAATGCTATATGAAGCACTTTTAGCTCGTGCGCAACATCTGAGCAGGGAAAGAATATTGGAAGTACCATTTTTAATGCTCTGTTTGGCAGTCCAATTTGCAAATTATAGCCACGTTCAACTTCCCAGTTTGGCTGAAGTCTAGACTTGGAGCCTTGTAATCTCAGGAGAATAGTCAGATAGGTACATCATAAACTGTCGTGTATTAAGGGTACAAGGAGGAATCAAAATTACATTTTCATTTAACTTCAAAAAGTATTTGGTTGCTACCAAAATTTATCTTTTCTAGTCAAGCTTCTTTACGGTACAAAGCCATGATTTCACCCCACAACTATATTGCAGTTGTTGGTGGAGGTGTTGGTTCATAGTGAGGGTTTGGATTATTACCTTTTAAGCTGAAAGGGGTCTCAACCAATTTCTAAGTCCTGACTTTTTAAATTCCTTACATTGAGCAGGTAAGTAATAGGTGTGTAATGACCTGAGCTTCATGCTGCTCGCTTATTCAATTATGTATAGGGTGCAAACTTGCTTAGATATAGTAATATTAGGATATCTACTTTTTTTTATTTTAGCCCTACATTGATTAGGATTGTAGAACCTCTTCTCTTACTCTTGTATTTAAACAGTTCAATACAATGAATAAAACAAATCATTTTCTCCCAAAAGCTCTATTCTTAACATGAGATCAGAGTCATCCTCTTGATTCCAGATATCTCTTTCTTCTTCCTCTAGATTGAGCCGCCGAGGGGGTTTTGCTGAAAACTCCGCGCTTCTCTTCGGCGGTCTCAATGCCGGAGTCAACCTTTACGCACAGCCCCATCGTTCACAACCTCTCACCGTCCTCTGCTCACTGCAAAACTCTAGTTCATTCGGGTATTGTTCACCACTATCCGAGTTATTAACGACATTGTTCATCCGGGTACTATTTCAACCGGTGTTAGAGTTATTGTTCATCCTAAACCTCTTTTTGGCCACCACTGTTGCGAAGGATAACCCTCGTCATCATCGATCAGCTCTGACCAAGTCGGACGTGTTGGTCGTCATCGTCCTTGCGGCTTCAACAATTGTCCAAACCCTACCGTTGCAAACTCTCACCTTGCAAAACCCTAGCAGTTCCTCCATCGCAAACCTCTGCTTGCCAACACGACCACCGCTGCGATTGGTGTAATTGCACAAACTATTCATGGCATGCACACAAGGTGTTCGACGAATTGCCTTAGCGAGATTTCTCGCTCCTTGGACAGCCTCGGGCCAAGCTCTCTCCAGCCAAGCGTTTTCCACTCACCGATGCTTGTAAGATCTGGTCATCGTGTCTCCTCTAGCAACCATAGGTCGCCCTCTCTCGACCACCGTGCGTGACCGTCGATCACTGTTGCAACACCATACTTCGCCGCTTGCAAGATTTAGTCACCACGCCTTTTCCCGCGACTGCAAGTCCGCCCTCTTGTACCACCGTGCATGACTGTCAATCATCACTGCAATAACATGATATTGTCGTCTGCAATTCCAGCCACCGATGTGCTCCAATTCAACCACCTCTCACCAAGCAATGACAACAACCATCTATGCAAAATTTTACTCACCTTATCCAAACTCGCGGTTCTTACCAACCGTGAGTTTGACGAGGGGTGTTAGATATAGTAATATTAGGATATATGCTTTTCTTTATTTCAGTTCCACATCGATTAGAATTCTAGAACCTCTTCTCTTACTCTTGTATTTAAGCAGTTCAATACAATGAATAAAACAGATCATTTTCTTTCAAAAGCTCTATTCTTAACAAAACTATGTCCAAGGCTTGGCTCCTCAAGTTCTACAGCGAGTATGCACTGCTTTTAAAGATCTCAAGCAGCACATCAGTTTCTCCAAGGTCATTTAATAATGTGGTTCTAGAAACCAAGTTTTTCCTCAGTCATGCTCAGTGACGATCGTGTACTGATGAAGCTCCTTGCACCAATTTATGCTAGTTGATGTCCTAAAAGAGAGAACAATTATTTCTTATGAGGACTGACTGTAATAGGAAAACTCTTTTGCTGGTCATTCATGCTAATCGTGATAATGAATCTTGATGCGTACATGTCTTGTAGGGTCACATCTCCTACCAGTTGCTAAGTATTCAGTTAAATGCTAAAATTGTAGATTTAAATACAACAGAATGATTTATGGGTTTGAACACAATTTGACCTAGGTGCTTTGGGTCCAAATTTAGGTTCACGGTGTATCAGATCCCTCTGTTCAAGATGAGACTAGTTCAACGGGTGTACCCATTCTCCAGAATTTAACCATCCTTTGACTGTTTTCTTGTTCATACTGAGTTGACTGGATGCAAGATACTCCAAACATCGAACACATTGAGTATGCATAAGATGTTCAACCTGTAGTATCCATCACATTCAGCACAATATTTTCATGCAGGGTCATTCCTTATGTTTTAGTTATTTATTTATTATCAAGTCAGATAAGCTAATAAACTTTCACATGCTCACTAGCAGGTCTCTCACATGTAGTAGACATGTTATTGACCTTATTTGAAATGTTCCTTCCCTCCTCCTTTCCAAACAAACAAATAACATTAGTTTGATCTAATGGCTTTGCTCGTCTTGGCTACACAGCTTGATGGCAACCTTGTAAAGTGGATAAAATTTATCTAAGAAACTAAACCAAACAACATTGAGTGAAACATTACCTGTGAATTTCCGAAAAGGTCAATTATCATAAATCTGCTTTCATTTTGTCTTTTTATTTCTCAGACGTAAAGCATATTTTTGCAAATGATTGATATTTTTATATTGTCAGTTTATATGTCATCTGATATATGGTTCTTTTTTTCTTTGATTCCTACAGCAGGACGAGCATGTAAAAGTTCAGAGTGGAATATACACAGATCTTGCGTGGAAATCTCAACGGTATAGAAAGATGAATTACATGATGGAGTACCAGCAGAAATCTCAATGGTATAAAATGATGAATCACTTGATGGAGTCCCAATGGAATCACCACGATTTAAATGTTTTACTAGAATTCTTGTGAATTTTGTTTCGACCTATGGTTTGTTAGGGATTTTTGATTCGTGTAACCTAAGATCTAACGTGTGACATAGTTGCTACTTGAACGTAAGTTGATCCCTCAATTTGCAGATGATAGAGCTCGACTGAATTTACTTCTACTTTCATGATGTTCTTATGAATGATCATTCTCTGCAAGCTCTGATGCAGTTTCGTCAAAAATTAACGATGGTATGAGATAAAATTTTTGCTATATTTCTGAAGCAATTGATCGTTTCCTGCATTCAATTTTGTATCTTTTGTGGAATATGGCTGTTCTCCAATTTGGAGGATTGACATCAACTATTATTTAGGGGCTGTTTGGTTCGTTTCCCATTTATTGGGAAACACCATTTCGTGTAAAGAAACCCAAATTTTGGGTTTTACAAACTTTTTTAAAAAATAAATTGTTTGAGTTTGGTTTACACATAAAACATGGTGTGAAACCGATGTACACACTTTTCTTGTGTTTGTTGGACAAATTTTCAAAACCGACCCTTTTGGGTTTTTATTTGCAAAAAACAACCGGTTTTAAAAAAAATTTGTAAAACCCGACCCGTTTTTAGCCCAGACGTTGAAAACAAGTCGTTTTTTGTAAAAAAATTTGGAAAACTTCACGGGAGTTGACCGTGAAGTTTAGTGTATTTTTAAACTTCACGGGAGTTGAACTCCCGTGAAGTTTAATTTCTTCATAAATCTTCACGGGAGTTCAACTCCCATGAAGATTTATGAAGTTCGTAACCACAACTACGCTAGGAAGGGAGTTAGTTTTTTTTTTTTTTTGGGTGGGGGGGGGGGGGGGGAGGTGAAACTCCACGGGAGTTCCACGGGAGTTCCACGGGAGTTCAACTCCCCTGGAGGTGCAGGCCGCATTTCCTAGAAAGCGCTCTCTGGGAAATGCCGCCTGTAACTCCACGGGAGTTGAACTCCCGTGGAGTTTGGCGTGCCTATAAAAGGCGCGCGTGACCCAGCCCGATCCCAGCCCGATAAACCCTAGCCTACCTCCCTCGTCCCCAATCGTCGTCGCCCCAGCGCTCGACCGTCGCCGCCTCCTTTCCGACCGCCACCGCCCCAGTGTCCTAAACTTTTGAAGATCAATTATTGTTCATATACATAATCGTACGTGTTTAATTCATGGTTGAATCATGTATATATTGTTATGATTGTTGTTTGCAAATAAATTGGTATATATATGAGTTAACAGGTACGTATACAAAACATGCACAGCAGGCTGTGCATGTTTTGTCTAACCTGCAACTTCACGGGAGTTCAACTCCCATGAAGTTGCAGTCTCAACTTCCCAGAGATCGCCTCTCTGGGAATATTTGCATGTAACTCCACGGGAGTTCAACTCCCATGAAGTTACAGCCTCAACTTCCCAGAGATCGCCTCCCTGGGAATATTTGCCTGTAACTCCACGGCAGTTGAACTCCCGTGGAGTTTTTCGCTTCATAAATCTTCACGGGAGTTGAACTCCCGTGAAGATTTATGAAGAAATTAAACTTCACGGGAGTTCAACTCTCGTGAAGTTTAAAAATATACTAAACTTCACAGGAGTTGAACTCCAGTGAAGTTTTCCAAAAATTTTTACAAAAATCGACCTGTTTTCAGCGCTGGGCTGAAAATAGGTCAGTTTTTACAAATTTTTTTAAAACTGGTCGTTTTTTGCAAATAAAAACCCAAACGGGTCGGTTTTGAAAATTTGTCCTGTGTTTGTTTGATATCTAAAAAAATAGGAATTTTTTTGTTGATCAGTCATTTTTCTATTTTTCTTGTGTTTGGTTGGTAGGGAAAAGTGTGTATGAAAACAAACAATTTGTCCCCCTGCTTTGATTTCACATCCCAGTTTCCTCGATAAGTGTTCATCAATCATGCATCTCCTCTAATATACTCATTGTTCTTTATATATTTTTTATAACAATGATAAATTTAATAGCAAACTTATCTAGTAACTTAACCCAAAACCAAGTAAATCAGTGAAAGAAACCCCTAAATTTAGAACAAGGGAAATGCTCAAACCGCTTTAATTCACTTCATAACAAACCCCAAACATCCATATGAATTCATGCTTTCTAAATTGCCCTCTTACTGAGTAAAAAAACATGCAAGAGGCCTAAGATCATAAGACAACAAAATAACTACATTAAAAATAATTAATCATACATGAAATTGCCGACTTTGACCAAATCAAGCAACAATCGGAAGAAATTCCGTAAGAAAGGCGTTGTCTTTTTTCGAGATCTAAGGCAGGCTAAAGAGGGAAAACCGATAGCAACCAATTGTTGTCCAAGGTGCGAAGAGAGAAATGGTGGGACTTGGCGATAACCTTAGTCAACTGAGTGATTTCCTTAAAAAAAATGTTGTAGATCTGACAAAAGGACACAAGAGGAGGGTTTAAGGGGCTTTTCCACTCAATTTTAGAGGAAATTGTGATGAGTGATTTGGTGGAGATGTTTTTCGCTGCTGCAAACCCTAATTCTCTTCGCGAACCAAACCCATACAATGAAACGAAGGGAAAGAAAAAGTCTTATGTGGATACTTTGTTAGGAGAATGAAGTAGTTTTCGGGCCTCCTTTTAGCGAACCAAACCCCCTGTTAAGGGAAAAAAGATGCGCGAACCAAACCCATACAATGAAACGAAGGGAAAGAAAAAGTCTTATGTGGATACTTTGTTAGGAGAAGTAAGTAGTTTTCGGGCCTCCTTTTAGTGAACCAAACACCCCTTAAGGGAAAAAAGATGCATAGCCAGGATCTAAGCCCTTCCTAAGTGCATGAAAACCAGTACATTATCTGATGGTGATTTTAAGCGACCTTGGTATTATTCATATGCCACCAATCCAAGTTATGCTTACCTGTGCAGTTATTGGATTAACATCTTCAGTACCGTTTGGCAAAGGGTTAAGTGATGGGTTAATGAGACTTAACCTCTTCTTAACCTGACAAACACAACAAATCTATATAAGGGTTAAAGTGAGTTAACCCTCCATAATTTGCCAAACATAAAAAATATAGAAGGGTTAAGTTAACCCCTCTAGAGGGGTTAAAATGAGTTAACCCCTCAAAATGAGGGGTTTACTAATACTCCTATTTAGATGGAATAAGAGTTAACCCTTCTAATTATAAAGAAAATAGTCAAAATCATTGTTATTCCCAAACACTAAAACTGATCATAAGGACTAAAATAAAACTTATTTAACGGGTTAATAATTTAGTCCTTCGGATTATCAAATTGGCTAAGTACATTAATCCTTCTCTTTAACCCATTTTCATTAACTCTTTGCCAAACGGGGCCGAATTCGTGAACAGCTAATGGCAGAATTTCATAAACAAAAATTCAGTGAATTCGACTAGTCGAAATATTACTTATGGGGGTGGTTAACGCTGTAAGCAATAGCCGGCCGCCCCGGTGATCATCACTGAATAAATTAGTTTAGTAAAAACTTTCACAGATTCGGTTAGCATTTATGGCAGTAGATCTTTGTCCCTAAACATAGCTGATTAAATAATTATTCCAGAGACAAACACCTTTATCACTTTCTCATAATAATTCTATTTAGTTCTATTAACGCTATATCTGCAATAGCTAGCGCTGGAAGGTTCCATTAAACATATGAAAGCTAAATTATCAAATTAGCATTTTTAGCAGGACCGTGTTTACGATATAATATTTTCTAGTGTTATAATATTAGTACTGAAATTAATATCAATTTGGTTTTTTTATCTATCTATATAAAAAATATCAATCTGATTTATTTTTACTGCTACAAAAGCTGATATTAATATGATAATGTTGCTGGTAAAAGAAAAATGGCATGCTCCGACTGAATATATCAATGTCGTAATTTTGCCGAATTAATTTACTGGGAAAAGAAAAGAAAGAAAAACAGGAGAAGAGAAAATTGGAGTTATAGGTAAGTATGTTTCCGCTTAAGGGGTTGAATGTAATTTACCAGATTCAACCCACCGAAGATTCTCCAGTTCGTTTCAGTTCCCTCCTGTCCACAGACACCTCCGCCACTCCTCCTCACTCCTCCCACAAATTTAACTCCCGATTATCGTCTCTCTCTCTCCTCCGCGAGTTCGTTAACATGTGAATTTCCCCACAAAAATAGAATAAAATAAAAAGGGTAAAAGGAAATTGAAACCCTAACCCTAATCTCCCATCAAGATGTGCTCCTGCAGCGATCTAGGGCACCGCAGCTCCGCCATGCTCGGCAACCGAAGCGCAAGGCTCCTCCTCCTCCCCTCGTCCCTCCGCGGCATGGCGAGATTTGGATGCATCCTCGGAGACCGCGCGATGCCGAGACTGTCGGTGTCGTCGTCGCTCGGTGCCGTCGTCGGCGCCGGGAACGCGATCGCAGCCGCCGCGGAGGCCGGAGGGAGCGGGGCGGCCCACGCGGCCGTTACGTCGGTGATCTCGCAGGTGGCGGTGACGGCAGTGGCGATTGCGTCGGGGGCTTGCCTTTCTACTAAGGTCGATTTCCTCTGGCCGAAGGTGGAGGAACAGCCTGGTAATGATTTTTTTTTTTGGATTTTTAATTCTGTTGGAAAATGCTATTTATTGATGGATACATAAACTTAGAAGCTTTTGAAATAGAATAAGGAATTAGGCTGTTGTGCATCATGACTCATTAGGAACCAAGATTGCTTAAGTGAAGTAAGAAGCTTATGAGTTTGTGACATATAATGGGGAATCAAAATGTTCTGCATGGTGACTCATGAAAACAATGTAGGGTTTAGCTGAGCAATTGGAGCCCTATAATACAAACTTATGGTATGTACAAACAGTGGCGCGTTCAGAATTTTTTTTTCCTTTGGGGTGGGGGGTGGGGTGAGGAGGGGGGGGGTGGGCAGGGGGGAGGGACAGCAAGTGTCTAGTTACCTAACATTAAGAATATAATATCATAAAACTATAGTTCGTGATGGGAGTACACTCTGTGCATTTTCTTGTTGGAAATTTGTATGGGCTTTTACTATCCAATGGGCTAATCCAAATATATTACTATTTCTTTAGTGGTTTTACATTGCTTGTGCCTTGAGGTGCAATTTTTTTTTTTTTTTTGGGGGGGGGGGGGTGGTTGTAAAAATTACATGACCTTAAATGCAAAATTGTGAATGTCTAACAACTGTGTACAAAGCAAGTAAGCAACTTTCGTGTGTTGGTTTGTTTAGCGGTTGAAATTGAGGACAAGAAAAGGGTATTTTCCATTCTCGTCAAACTCCCGTATAAACTAGAGAATTTAAAATTTGTTGTTTCTTTGTTGGTTTATTAAAAAAATCCAATTTTGATATTATACTATTGTGTATTTAATTGAATTTTAATGGAGGAAAGTTGAATGCCCATGGTTTGACGATAACTTGCAAGAGTTAATGCTGAATTGTTTCACAAGATGTTGTTTGGAGATGGAGATGTTGAATTGTTTCGATTTGGAAGAGGAGGTCAAGGTCGGTATCGTACATGTTGGAGAACCTACTTTTAGGAGTATCCATGAAGCA
This sequence comes from Asparagus kiusianus, assembly GCA_022839385.1. Classification (NCBI taxonomy): domain Eukaryota; kingdom Viridiplantae; phylum Streptophyta; class Magnoliopsida; order Asparagales; family Asparagaceae; genus Asparagus; species Asparagus kiusianus. Next base: position 1,274,509 of record BQKN01000038.1, read on the forward strand.
AATACTTTCCTTTTATATCGGAAGATGTACCTAAAAGTACACACCAGTAAGCATGATTTATTACCCACAAAATATCTAGAAATGGAAATTTTTAACTTTTTTGTCGCCCCTGCATTTTGTTGCCAAAAAGATCGATTAGAATAAAGTGTAGAACTTTTGATCGCTTTGATGCATGGGTAAGTGCTCTGTCGAAAGTATTGAAAATTTTGTTTCTATACGTTTTGGGGATAATAGATCATAATAAGATTTGCATGTTCAGTTGGAGGGCACCTTTTCCAAATCAAAATCAAAGTATTCATCTCCTTCTGAGAAAATTGGAAGTGTTTGAGATTTTACCCTTCTCTTCCTGCGAATAAAATTGAAGAGAAAAATATAAATAAAATATGAAAGAACTTTGTTTTCTTATACATCCACTAGGGAAGTTGTTAACCGTCGCATGTAGTTTTGATAGAATCCCCCATACAAATTTCTTGTGGCAAGCTTGAATCATGGAACTGAAGGAACTTGAGTGTAGATTCCTTATTTGATGTTAATGATGTCATGTTCTGTGGAAGGGTTTCAATCAACTGCTAGTTCTAACTAGGAATGGCAATATCTGCCCCAACCTGTCAACCCGACCCGACCCGTTATTAATGGGTACGGGTTGACATATATGGGTATGGGTCATAATTTGGTCGACTCGTATAACTCGACCCTATCATGACCCATTTATGACCCGTTTAAAGACCCATTTCATACAAAGCTCTCAACCCATTATTTCTTCTACAAACCCTAACCCAAAGCGTGCGGCTTCTATGAGTGGCGGTGATGGGCTTTCCTTGGCCCGTCGGCTACCAGTGAGTAACGACATAGTTCTTTGCTTGGCTCGATTTGATTTGGGATTCTCTTGCTAGAGGAGATGAAGGAGCTCCGTTGATTAATGAGGAAGGAGAAGGGAAAGAGGAAGATGAGTTTCTTTGGATTGTGTGTAATTATTACGTTCTCTCTCTAGAGAAATGACAAAAAGTTAAAAAATTATGAGTACTTTTTGAGTGATTTTGAGGAGAGATATAAGACGCATGAAATTGCAATATTGCCCTCATCATTTGTGTGTTTTATTATTTGTTGAAAGCACGATCTATACTTGAGGTTAGAGTTACAAGGGTTTGGAGGTAGTTTTGAATTTGATTTTTGTTAAACGGCTAAGATCGGATAACCCGTTAAACGGGTCGGGTCGGGTCAAATTTAAATGGGTTGGGTTGGACCCACCCAACCCATTTGCCACCCCCAGTTCTAACAGTTAAATTTCACCTCTTGTTTCAACCATCATGACTAACAACCCTTCTTCCTTAAAGTAGAATGTCGACTGTTTTTCTATACATTGATTGACTAAGATTATAGTGATTAGGAAGTCAGAGAAGAAACTGACCTATTTTTTATGCTTGTTATTTATTTCAACTCTTCCATCCGATAGTTTCTCCTATTTAGATTTAGATAATATCTATGGGTTGAATTGAAATCACCACTGTAGATGGTTATGTATAAAAGAAGAAAGCATTCGAGTAAAGCAATCCCCAGTTTTTGTAGTTTATTGTTTTTATACGGTATCTGGAGAGTATTCCAGTTCTTCTGCTTCATGTCAGTAACAACTATAGTATTAGTGATTGACTGGGTAGTGAGACTCCAAGGCGAGGCTCCATAATTTTCGATACTGGTGATAGAAAAACTCAACAAATGCTATATCCAGGTATTTGTTGTCCTGTCCAACCAGATATCAAGCACTGCTGCAAGGCATGCATATGTCTTGATCAGTTATGGGTCTAAGTTGATAGCCTTGTTTCAAAAGGTGGTTCTTGACGCCTCAATAGTTAAATGTCCTTCCTGCTTTTGTTTATCACATCATAATCTTATTCTAGCTTGTTTGATGATGTCTTTCATTACTTCTCTTCATCGATTCAGTTAATCCCATTTGTTAAAGGACATGGTAAACAATGCTTATTATTTATTCATTTTCTCTTATGACTGATCTTTGTCCTGCAGATTCTTTCATACTTGATGGAGTAGATGTAACTGGGTATCCAATCTTCAATGATACTGAGGTTTACTATACAGCCTCCTCTTATACTTGCATATGTTGTTTTCATCTTTAACATGTCACTCTCCTTTATTTCAGGTGCAAAAGGCTATTGCGTTTGCGAGAAAAGCTCACTTTGGCCAATTAAGGAAGACAGGGGATCCTTATGTTACACATTGTATCCATACAGGAAAGATTTTAGCTGCTTTGGTACCATCAAGTGGTAAACGAGTATGTTCATCTCTCGATAATCTATTAAGCGTGATCTTGTTCCAAGACTTAGCATATATTTACAAAGCATATATTTACAACTATGTAATATGAAAAATTCTTGAAAACTAGTCGTGTGACTAATTTCCTACATTTCCTTTTTTTTCCTATTTCCTTTCTTTGCTTTGTTAATGTACAGGCTGTGGACACTGTTATAGCTGGAATTCTTCATGATGTGATTGATGACACTTTTGAAAATTTGAGTAGCATAGAAAAGCATTTTGGTGAAGATGTAGCTCATTTAGTTGCTGGAGTTTCAAAACTAAGCTACATAAATCAGGTATGGCCTGAAAATATTCTACTTTGTAGAAATTTTACTTCCAGTTATGAATAAACTTAGAAACTTTAAGCATGAGATATTTGTTATATTGCTTAGAATTATATTGACAAGTAGTAAAGATTTGGGAGTGTTATTTTATTTGCTTTCCTTAGAACCAAATGGTATAAATTTTCATTTCAGTTGATTTGATTACAAAATCAAAATTACATAAATATGTATAACCATATTAATAATAATTGTACTAAATATTTACTGTGCAATCCTTTTCTTGCACAGTGGATGCATTATTTTTTTGTACAAGGTCAAAATTATATTAAATATATATAATGCAAATAATACTCACCCTGTTTTTGTCCATAATTCTCTTTCTTAGACCATTCAACTTTTGGAGAGTTGCACTTCAGTTGCAGAAAGTGGGAGGAGATTCCTCCTCTTGGTGGAGAATCACCCCCCCCCCCCCCCCAAACTGTGTCTGTATGTCTCTCTGTGCGTGCGCGTGTCTATCTCTCTATTTGTGTGTGCCTGCACCAAACACTTCAATATGTGGAGTTTTATATGACAAAAAATATGATAGGGCAGTCAGTTTGACTTGATACAAGTCTACAGCTATCAGTCTATGGTGACAGGCTATCTTTTATTTGAAAAGCAGCCAAACAATTTAATTTTTATCTTTGCAAAAGTGCAAATTGCACCTGAAGCTTCTTACCTTTAAATGAGGTAGATAATAAAATAAATGGAGGCATATATGATGATCGTTCACATCTTTACTAACTGAGCCCATCTTTCTTTAGAAAATGAGCAAAAATGAAGGCAGATGTCATATCCTGATATGCATTGTAATATGCTGTAAAGATAGTTACTACTTACCTTTGTCTCTTTTTTTAAAAGGTCTTTTATTGCATTAGCTCGCAGTCAGTATAAAGTTCAACTAATTATAATTTGTATTTTAGCTTGCATTGTACTAGGGGAATCTTCTTTTTTACATCTAGAACCTTAGGGGGGGTTATTGGTTGGGACAAATTGGGGCCAAGTGGGAAAATTGTTCCAATAGAACAATTTTACCCCTTTGGGATATTTTGAGTGGGGTAAAGTGGGATAAAGTGAGATAATGGGATAATTTGAGCCTTTGATTTGACAATTCATGTGGGATAATTGATGATGCGGCACATTATTAAATTTTTTTAACTATTAATTACTTCTAAATTAACTTATCCAATTGGTTTAGTATATTATTTAGTATATTATTATAATATAAATATTATTTTACTCTATATTAAAATATAATATATTATACTATACTTACAAATTACTATTATTAATTATTATATTGTATTATATTAGCATGCTATACTATATATAATAATTAATATAATATAATATCAATATATTTAATATAATATTTTAATAATATAATATTTAATATAATACATTATTTTATTTATACAAAAATATAGTATGTTATACAATAATTACTAATTAACATTATATTAGTATGCTACATTATATAATAATTGATATAATATATGAATAAAATAGTTAATATAATACTTTAATAATATATTATTTAATTTAATATATTATAATATAGTATCATAGGATATAATGTACTAATTAATATTATATAATAATATATTACATAATATTATTAATATATGTTATTAAAATATTATATATATGTTATTAAAATATTAATATATGTTATTATATAATATTATTAATATATGTTATTAACATATTAATATATGTTATATTTTATATATCATGTCATATATTTATAATATAATTAGCATGTATTAGTTAAGTAATACAAAAATATTTTAAAATTATCTCAATTGCCTTCAAAGGTGGAACAACATTGTTCCAATATGGAGGATGGGGTAAATTTTTACTATTGGGACAAAATTTTTGTATATGAGTGGAGTAATTTTATCCCAAGTGGTGTAATTATCTCACTAGTGTTCCAAAAAACCAATAACACAAAATGGTATTATCCTTGTTCCATTGTCCCAATGAATAACACTTTGAAATAGAATCCCCAAAATTATCCCATTATCCCCCAAAATGTCCCAACCAATAACCCCCCCTTAGTAGAAAATTTCTCCAATTAGTGAATTTTTTTCTGTGCACTACAACCATTTTTTTCTGTGTTTTATGTACATATGATTTCATTTCCTTGTTTATGTAAATCAGATGTAATTTCTGTTTGTTCTTATGTGGTGCAGCTATTGCGAAGACATCGAAGAAAAAGTATAAGCAGAAGTGCACTTACTCCTGAAGAAGTTAGGATCCTCTTCTAATTGCACTGTTTACCAAACCTTTGCTCCTTTTTTTCTTACATTGATGATATGTTACATACATGGTTTTAAATATCGGCCGATAATCTGATATTATCGCCGAGTTATCGGATTTGGGAGCTTTCCGCTAGGATAAGTAGGATTTTTAATCGGTTATCATTTTTTAAGGTTTATCGGCGAGTTATCGGCGATAAAGGCACTTATCGGCCGATAAGTAGGCTCTAAATATCGGCTTTATCGACCGATAAGTAGGATTTGGGAGCTTTTACTTTATTTTGGACTTGGTTTTTGAATGTTTACAAATTATGAACTATTTGTTGCTTTTGGAACTTGGTTGATTGGTGATTAGCTTATGTTTATTTATGGATATTGATAATGGCTCATAACTACTAAATATCAACTTAGTAAGTTAGTTTATGAATCTCATGATTAAACAATAATTATGTAGATGCGTAGATGGTTCTTCATTCTTGATGTTATCTTATTATTTGCTTGTTTATTATTCTATTTTGACTAACATTATATTTTTTTTCAAGCTTATGTTTGTTTATTATTTGCTAGTATATTACTCTGATAAATACTACTTATCCCCGATATATCCCTGATTTCCGTTATCCGATAAGGATTTTGACCGTCCGATAAATCCCCGATAACCGACATTTAAAACATTGGTTACATATTAAAGGGTTATAGTAATGGGGTATATTATATATCATTAATAATCACATGGTTGATGTACTGTGTAAAAGAAGTATTTTGTTAATAGACAGAATTTGAACCAAGTTGGAAGATTGTGAGGAGTCCCTTAAGAAATAACATCTATGGTTTGTGTGCCAATGAACATATTCTCGTGGTTCATGTGCAATTTTATCTTTTTTTCTTGTTTTTTCATTCTTGTGGGTGGGTTGTTTGTTTGTTTTGTGTGTGCGCGCGCATGTTGTTTGGGTGAGGTGGGGGGAGGGTGGGGGGGGGGGGGCATCTTACAGAAAATTATACTTTTGTTTTCTCGTCAAGCTCATATTATCATATTCTTTTAAATTGTGTGATGGTTTTCAATAAATCAAGTCCAGATCTCCTACTTCAAGATAGTATGGAGTTTCCCTTGAATGTGAAATTTGGTAATAAGTAATAGTATTACTATGCTTTTCTTCCCGAGTATAAGGAGATTGCCTTGTGTCAGTTGTATACATATTGACAACAGAATGTGCACAATTATCCACAATAGAGAAAAACAACATTGGACTGGATAGACTGGGAGGTGCTAGGTCGAAGCTATAAATGATTTAAGTTGAATTCTGTAGCTATTTTCTTTAAAGGATTTGGTTCGACATAGGATAAGCAAGGCCGGACGAGGAAGGATTTTTTTTACATTGCTGATAAGGAAGAGGAGAGGAAATAATATACAGTATGTGGACTGTAACCCAAGGTGCTATGCTACACTGTAAAAAGTAAGCTGGTCACTGTAGCACTATTTGTTAAAGGTTATTAAGTTATGTTTGTTTTATCTAAGTGTCCTTAATTCTTTGATTTGAATGCTGAAATTTAGTTTCCTATTTAAGAAAACAGAGCCTACAGTTGTGATTTTCCTCTTCTTTGGTCTGGCTTCTGGAGAACTTGGTACTGATAAATTAGCTTTTGGAATTTGGAGGCGGTGACTCTCTAGTTATTCTTCTTTTAAGAAAATTATCAGTTCCTTTTCTCTTCCATTGAGAATTCCTGCACGTATTCTGTTATTTCAAATCTTTTAGTCATAGACAATTGATCATTCTCATTGATCTATGAAGCATCAAATTTGGTACAGAAGCAGATCTTTCTGCAGCAAAGAATTCCTGTTGTTTTGTTATAAATGCTGTCGTGAGCATGGAGAAATAAAGCAATTTCTTGTGTTTGGTTTTAATGCTGTAGAGCATGAGCGATATAGTATGCAATCAACTACATCTGACATTAATTCCTTGCCCATCTGGTTGCCAATGTCAATTGATCATTTTCTTTCAATTGTTTTCTACTCATATTAATTATGTACATGCTTTGTGCCTATGATACCCGTTATTTGTGTTCTGATACCATGTGGTGTGACAGTCGTGACTTGTGAAGGAGTTCAGGCGTTCACGAGAATATATGGCTAATGTGAATTTCATTTCTTATTATCTGTTTAACTTGAGCATATGGCCACTGTAAATACTGGTTAGTTTGGTATTTTCTTTTGCTTCTCTGATAAGTTCTACATGTTGGTCTCTCTAGGCAAATAATTTACGAGTTATGCTCTTGGGCATGGTTGACGATCCTCGTGTTGTCCTGATCAAGCTTGCAGATAGGCTGCATAACATGAGAACCATGTATGCTCTTATCAAAATCTCAAAACGCTTTTTATATTTCGGTTAGTGAACTGGTTAGTAAGTCATTACCTATGTCATATTTAAGCATGTCCTCCAATCAATCTTGCCTTCAATACATTTATAGAATATCTTTATATTTTCCCGGTTGAGGCTGGCATATACGTAAGTGCTACACTTATTTCATACTCAATACATTTCCAATTCTGTAAGTACTTTTCCCAATAGTTTAAGGCTTTAAGCATTACCAACATTATCAATCATGTTTAGTATTTGTCAATCTAAAAATGTATGTTGTGTTTTAAAGTGGGCTGTGGCAATAATCCCATTTTCCTGACTGGAAATTACTGAAACCAAATTTTTTTTATCTTGATCAAACATGCTGAGCCAAAACTGGCACAGATATCGAGATTTTGGACCTTGGTTGTTGATTGTCTTGATCCTCAAAAGTGCTTATCTACCTATGAAGTACATATTGTATAAGAGTTCTAGATTTGTTAAATTTTATTGCCCATTGGTCACTTTAATTACCATTTACCATAAACCTGGATCGCGGATCAACCTATTGGGATTCATCCTCCATATTAATTGTGCAACTGATGTTTAGTTATTAAAGGATTGTTTGATGTACAACCCTCAAATCATTCACATTTAGAAATTGCCTCTCAAATCATCATACTTAGTACTTGACCGCTCAATTTTCAGGGTCTTAAAAATTTGCTCCTACCGGTATGTTCCCTCTTCTCATCTCTCCATCGAACCTTCTGCTGTTTTCTCAAAGTCAACACCACAATCCTAATCACCTCAATCACCCAACTACAAAAAACCTAACAATCCTCCCCTCTCAACAATATTCTCATTAAAATTTCAGTTACTCCTTAATCTCTCTTATTGAGATCCAAACATAATAAAACGCCATTTACGGCATCAAAAATATTAAAAGTTTAAAAACAGGTGACAGACTGCACCATGGAATTTGTGGCCTTGGAGAGAGATCTTTCAGCAGTTTATATGAAAGATATTGGATTTATGAATGCCAAACATATTAAACACATTTATTAAAATATGTTAAAATTTTATGAAATGATTTTTTTTTCCAAAAGACAAGTAAAACAAGTAATTTAGCTTGCAAACTGCTGGTACAGCTCTCCTTGCAAGGATTGTATTTTAATGTTGACTAAAAATACATATT
>BQKN01000038.1:1291300-1304651 GCA_022839385.1 Asparagus kiusianus
TATATATATATATATATATATATATATATATAGCCATGTCCCCGTACCCTACATATTATAATTTTGCCGTGTCCCCTACCCGTACCCACACCCATACTAGTACCCTTGCCTGTTTCCATGCAACTTAGGTTTCAGCCCTGAAAGCTACGATTTAAAATCGTTGCTTACTTATATAGCTCAGAATTATGAAAATATCCCATGATTTTCAGCCATGTCCCCGTACCCTACCTTTTACAAATTTGTAGTGTCTTGTAACCGTGCAATATAGGGTGACTGATATTATATTATTGACAATATGTTCCAAGTTAATCTAATGTCCTTTGCCTCAAGGAAGCAGATATTTTCTTTTACGGCTCCATCCTTTCTGCCAAAATAGTTCAATCAATCTCATTTTGTTTTTGCTTTAGGATTACTGTAACATTGTGCTTGAGGTGGAATGTTTGATGTATTGAGAAAGTTAATATTTTCCCATGTCTAGTGCATCATAAAATGTTTGAACTATGCTCATGCAAAAGCAATAAAACTACTTGTGTCATCCCCTTATCAATTTATGCTAGGAAAAGTCTCTCGATGGATGCAATAGTTGTTAATTCTTTATAGATCAGCCATTATTGCGTTGACCAGCGTGATTTGATGCTGATTCGTTATGTAGGCTCTGGACTCCAATTGATGGTGAATTTGATGACTATATTATCAATCCTAAGTCAAGTGGTTATCAGGTGATTGTTATTTCCTCTGATGTTAAGTTGATTAATCAAATAATCACATTGCCTTTATTGTCAAAATGAAGAGCTTTTTAGGCGAACTTCTGCATTAGATGTTTTTGGCCAAAATTTTCCTGTAGAATTTATTTTTTCTTATATATCCCAGTAAAATGCAGTACATCATTATATTTTTATGACTAAAGGTAAGTTCTAGGTTTCCAAACAAATTTTCCTTACTTCTTACCATTTTCACATTATGGAATGGATTCTTATTCAAAGTGCTATTCGTTCATTGTCAAACATTGGCCCTAACTTGCTTGTCATTTCAGTCTCTTCATACAGCTGTGCAGGGTCCTGACGGCTCACCTTTAGAGGTGCAAATAAGAACACAGGTAAGAAGTTCATAAATCAGAAGCTACCCATGCAAATTATTTTAATCTGGTAGAAATTTAGAGTTCCATATGATAATTTTTTTTTTCTTTTCTTTGAAGATGATGCATGCCAATGCTGAGTTTGGACTTGCTGCTCATTGGTTATATAAGGAGAATAAGGGGGAAACTACAAGCAGCACATATGATGATAAGATCAGTGCATCTTCCTTCCAAACTAACAGTTTAGAGCATGAAGGTTATTTGCAACATGATATTTACCAAAAGTATGGTTCTATAAAACCAGGCCATCCTGTTCTTAGGGTGGAGGGTAGTCATTTACTTGCAGCGGTCATTGTCAGGTTCAGCAAAATCTCACCGTAATTGCAATTAGGTACTCATAGATGGATATATCTCTCATATAATAGAGCTCTGTTTGCACAGGGTAGATAAGGGTGGAAGGGAGCTTCTAGTTGCAGTGAGTTTTGCTCTTGAAGCTTCTGAAGCAGTAGCGGAAAGAAGATCTTCATTCCAGAAGAAGCGTTGGGAAGCTTATGCTAGGCTTTATAAAAAGGTCTGCTTCATATTTATTTTCAGTTATAAAGCCAATTGTAAATTTCAAATCCAAAAACTTGATACTATATACACACTGATTTTGCATGGTGGGGACATTACTGTTCTCTTACCATTCACCAATATATTCACAAGCTGCAAGCCTGCAACTGTTCAGATCCTGTTCCATGTATTCATGAAGTAAAACCACAGGGTATAATATTATCTTTTCAAGAAGTATCAGTCTTGCAAAATTTGGTCTTTTTTTTCCTTTTTTTAGTGAAGCTTTCTTGACTTTGAGGTGAGCTCCTTAACTAACTGGGGCTCCATTTAATTGGGTGGCTGGAGTTATGGCCATGAAAAGAAAACCTTCTTTTTAAGGCATGTTTGTTCTAACCCTTAGTTAGTATCTGGATATTGATATGCACTATTCTACAAAGCATTTATACCCTGAAACTGAAAAGTTCCACAATTTGCATTTTGTAATCCTCATTGGCACTCTATAATGAGTTTCATTGCTAAATTTGGTATTTTTAGAATTTAAGTTGTAAATAAGTGATTCTGAGGAAGCGTGTGGGTAACATACTGAAACCTGCATGTTTGTATATCCATGTTTTGCAAGGTTACTCCGTGATTAGGTATTTATATTTACATTGGTGTCATCTTGGTCACGTTGCATAAAGCGAGACACCAATCCAGCGTATTGAGACGAAGGGCGGATCCACTTGATTCTTAGGGGTGCGGTTGCAGCCCTGTGAAATTTAAAATTGCTTCTCAAAGCTTTCTAAAATTATAGTCCGCCCCCATTGTATAAAAAATTTGCACTCAGTCATATAATATAGTGTACTAAGTGCAATGGAAAATGAGCAACTAGTCGGAAAAGTTTTAAAATATAATGCCATGAAGCCGACAAAATGTACTGATTGCATTCCTATCAGGTACACTTTTATAATAAAATAGTTTTATTTTTAGGTCACTAGATACTTATCGTCCGCCCCCCTAAAAAAGTTTTTTGGATTCGCCACTGATTGAGACCACAAGACATTACGAAAGTTGCTATAAGAATTATCTTCCATTAGTTATTTTACTCAAGATTGTCAATAAATATCTACCTCCTGGTATTTGTCATATGACCTTTGTTATGTTTCTGTTATCCATTAGTTCCAGCTCTGTTAGCCAAGTGGTCATATCAAGTAACCCCTTATTTCGTGTACGATGGTGATACTCGATGCTATGTGTATATGCTATGTATATGTATCCTTATATTGACAATTAACTGGTGTTCTGTATTTCTTATAATGCTCATGCATTTACTCAGTAAATTTGTGTTGCAAGCTTGTGACATGTCTATATTGGTTTGTTTTCTGAAGGAAATTTGATATTTCAGGTCTCTGATCAGTGGTGGTTTGCACCAGGCCATGGTGATTGGTGTACATGCCTTGAGAAGTACACACTATGCCAAGATGGGATATTCCATAAGGTGCTTGCTACACGAACAACTTAAGCATGAGAAAAGTTGCATGTATATGTTGGATATCATTGTTTGTAGAAAGATCATTTTAACTAGATATTTACTAGGTCTTGGCAGGTACAAGGAGAGGATAATGTATCTTTTCTTGTAATTGACCATAAATTTTGATGATGAGAGTTAGAGATGTTTGGTTCTTAATAATGGCATTGACCACTTTAGAAGTTGGTTTCAGTAGATAATAGAAATAGGTTTTGCCATTGATTTTCTTATCCATGGGAAAATGTACAGGAGCTCAGATGTGATAAGCTATTGGAGAAATAGGTTTGCTCTCTTGTAGCAGGAGTTTTTTTACTCTACTAGTAATATTTTAATAGTTTCCTTTCAACCAGTATCTCATTTTTCTGTTTTGACATAATTGATAATCAGTTATTTAGGAAACAATAGTCTCATTAAGATTTCACAGAAGAGGGTGTGTTCCTATACTTCTCTTCATCATTACTTATTAGTCAGTAAGAACAGTAACTAAGATTTCAGAGAAGAATCTTGTCTTATACATCCTTCCGAACACTGCTGAAATTGTGAAAACACTGGTACTACTATTTAGATTGTGCCTGTGGATGCAGCCCAATAATATACTTTTTCTAGCTCTCTTTTTCTGCAGACCACGTATTATTATGAAGTGACAATCTCTGTCCTTAAAATTTTGTTCTGGTTTTGATTGGATGTCAAATAGTGGTCTAATATCTGATCAGAATGCTTCTTCTTCTTTCCTTATTTTTTTCCCAGCAAGATCAATTTCAGCGCATGTTACCCACCTTCATACAGATAATAGATCTAACAGAACAGGAGGAATCCGAATACTGGATGATTGTGTCTGCTGTGTCTGAGGGAAGAACTATTTTACCTGCTCCTTCAGCTGCAGACTACTCTGAAAGGGCAAGCTTGGACTCTTACTCTTCCACTCGTTTCAAAAATGGGATCAATAATAAGGTCAGTAGCCCAGCAACTCATTTGCACCCAGTTAGAGCAAGAAAAATCCTGCAATTTTAAAAACAACTAATGCTCAGAAATAACTAATTTTTATGTATTGCACTCAGTTACGCACAGTTCCATGTCAATTAATGTTCTCTAGTTTGCACATCAAATGAATTGTCATTCTAGTGAGGTTATTTTAGCATGTAACTTCAAATTCTCTCCTAGATATATAAAAAAGCTCTGGCTCATTTCTAGGTAGTCGCAAAACTTTTGTAAATCTATATATTGATAAGGTATTTGCATTTTTTTAAAACAACTACTTCAACAAAGAAGTTTTTAAGTGTTTCAAAATATTTTGTTAAAACAGGAGGATTACTTGGCAAATTACTAAGAGTTCTTTATATTAATGACAAAAGCACAAGGAGTTATATGCTAAGAGTACCATTCTAGTATTTGTTTATATAAAAATTCGATTATGTTGGGAAGTACTAGCTTAGTTGTTGACAAATATATTTATTCACTGTTCCTGGTGCCAACACTTTCTTGCGTCGTGTGTATTACAATCACTTCATGTTCAGGTGGGGCTGTTTGGTTACATCTAATTGCACAGTAAGCGGAAAACTTTTCATTTGCCATAGGAAAGGTAGATGTTTGGCTACTGAAAACATGCAAGTTCTGTGGTGAAAAAAAATGGTGGGGAGTGAAGGAGAGTCTGCCATTCATTAGTTTCTTTCTAACCCATTTCTAGATTTAAAGTTAGAAAGTGGGAGGAAGAGCATGGAAGCAATAATGGCAGTGCTTTTCCTTCCCCATTACATTTGGTAGTGTTTTTTCCAAAGTCTTCTTGATCTTACAAATAACCAAACAGTCCCAAATCAAAGTCAACATCTACCATTCCTATTCTAGTTGACTTCCTCATTATCATGAGATTTGTTTCCGCCATTACAGATATTACTGTCTTGATCTTTCTAGTTTGTTCTTTCCTCATGCCAAGCACCATAGCCCTTCTTTTATTATTATCCAACCATGTGGGGTCTGACTGTTGATTATCAGTCTATTTTCACTCCATCCTGTTGGTAGAGTATCCCAACTGCTGATTAAACCAAACTGTTCTTCCTTCAAAGATTTCTCCAACTGCAATATCCTTTCTGGTACTTTATCAAAGATGCAACACGAAAGTGCAACACTTTAAATCTCACAAGAGTACGCTTACCTTGTACATTGTTGTAGGTGTGCAGTAAGTTCTATATGCCTATAGCTTTTTTGTATAATTTCTTGTCTGTTGAATTTCTGCTTGTCTACTGAAATAATTGATGCTGAATTTTGACTCTGTTTATTATGTGTAGCTAGGCATGCCTGAAGCAATTTTTTTCTTGTCTGCTTTACCTACTATTTACCACATACTTTTGCTGTGCCTGTGTAATGTAGTATTGTTATTACAGGAATGATTACAGTCTATAAGAGATGGACTGTTTGTGAGTCTCTCTTCTTTTTGTTACTGGCTGCACTAATATTTATCACATGCTTTACTATTGATCAACAAAGATCCTAATTTTAATTTGTTTATGTTTGTTTATGCTGGAGGTACATCAAAAACTTATTTGGGGTCTTATGTTTGTTTATGCCTGTATTTTGGTTCTTCAGTGAATTATTTAACTCTTTTATTAGCTTGCCCTTTGTATATGAGTCTATGACATAACCTTGTCAAAGACTTGCATGCCAAATAATCTTGAAACTAAAGGATGCAGTAGTCTCTTATTCTTATGCAAATTGACATCATAGCGACTGTGTTTGTCCTTAATCTTAGTTCTTTATGATGAATAGGTGAATTTGTTGAGGACAATGCTTCAATGGGAAGAGCAAGTTCGAGGCGGGGTATCAACTAGAGAAACGAGGCGAGATAAATCCAAGTCTGGAACTCTTGGAGAAGTAGCTATTGTCTGCTGGCCAAATGGCGATATAATGAGGATGAAATCCGGAAGCACTGCAGCTGACGCTGCCTATAGGATCGGTCTTGATGGAAAACTAGTACTCGTGAATGGCCAGCTTGTTTGGCCACATACCGAACTCAAGGATGGTGATATAGTAGAAGTAAGGATGTGAAATGTTTACAGAAATACCAGGCCCTTGAAAATGAAGGCTCTCTCTGTACAGTGTTTACTGATGAACATTCTTCCACCTTGTAATTACTGTACATATCTCCTTTATACAGTAACAAAGAGCTGTAATGCCCTTCCATGTAATTGATGTATCTTTGTTAATGTTTAAATGGGCTCAGTTGTAATTGATGGTAAAATTGATTGGGTCAGGCATGGGTAAGTTGTTGGGTGATAGAGATCAGCTTACTGTTATAAGTGTTCATTCAAATAATGTGTCAATTAATTTCTGATCGTGGGAGAGAATCCAAATCCTATAGCTATAACAGTATTGCTGTAAGATTTTTGAGAAGAGATTCTACTCTCCATCATCATTTATAGAAAGGCCGTGGTACTGTTATAGAAGCTGATAATTTCAAGTCCCTAATTTCCTTTTTCTCGTTTGCTAAGCCATTCTTCGGAATATTTAGAATTCAATTGAAGAGAACCAATGCGCTCATTTATCCCCAAAAAAATTAAAACTTAAAAAAAAAAACCTATCTCTATTGTTTTTAGAGGAACTTACAACAAACCATCTTTATGTGGACCATTTTGCAAATCACAGTACAATTTATCACGTTCAACAAAAGCTTATGATCTATTCATAAGTCAGTTCTCTTTATATCTGATCACACTTCCATTTGATGTTTTTCTTTTTTTCCTTTGTACTTTTTTCTATTTTCAGAAGGCACAAGTTCCTCTATTCAAATGTTTATTAGAAAAAAAATCTTTTTCTTTCTCACATTCGCAGTTTAAGTTCGATGGAACTATCGAAAAAGAAATTTATCCTGCCGTATGATCGCCATGTGATAGTGCAATCTCTTAAGTTATTGATAATTCTCGATAATTATAAAGCAAAGGAATTTCTTATTTCCCTTCTTATTATACTTGTAAAAATGGTTCGAGTGTACACGAACTATATCCATACATAACAGGATTTAGTTTGTTACGTTTTCATACCGCGTAACAAAAACATTGATGCTCCTCCCCCTTTGATTAACCAATGTGAGAAAGGTGATTATTTAAAACCCTTCAGTTTGACAGTATATTATAAAACCCCTTCATGTTATTATTATTATTATTTTCATTACAACACCCACTATCAGAGGCGTAGCTAGTAAGGACTTGCCCTGGGCAGCTACCCAGGGCAAGAATTGCATCTTGTATGGAGGGGTCATTCAAAGGTAAACACTTATGACGACGGTTATTAACCTCTTATGAGCAACTGAGCTGAGTTGCTTACGCAAAATGAAAAGAAATTAATTAGTATTTCAGAACCAGCACTGTACATTATAAAAGAACTTGATTAGGCTCGTGTTGACTCTTCCTGTTTCGACTGCAAGCGCGGAAAGAGCATTTTTGGCAATGAAACTCATAAAAACATCATTGCGCAACAAGATGGAAGATGAATTGCTTGCTAATAACATGATATTTTATATTGAAAAAAGAAATTACTTTCAGCCTCAACATAGAAGAAATGGTAGAGGAGTTTGGTTCACGACATATTCGTAGACCATATTTATTATTCGCCCAGGGCAAAAAAAATCCTGGCTACGTCAATGCCCACTGTTATTACAACAACTGTTAAAATCCATTTAATTTCTACTATTTACTCCAGAATACCCCTCAATAAAGCTTCTCTTCTTTCACAAACTATTGGAAAATCTATCTCCTCAATCTTGTCCTTAAACCCAAGTAACCACGATCATTAACATAGATACAATTTATAGAAGATCAATATAATCCCTTCAACTCTTTGATTTTAGCCTCTGTTTGGTGCGATTTATAGTTGCTACACTATGGCTTGGATATACAGGCCCAATATTGGCCCACTCAACCCCATTTATTATATATATATTTGTATTATATTTTAAGATCAATATACAGTTATGCTTTCTCAATTATCATGTCTTCTTTGCATGAAAGGAAAATTATATTAAGCGCGAAGAAGAGGTTTGTTTTGAAATATAAGTAGATTTTATAACAAGTTTTTTAATTGCAATGTGTTTTGTAATCTATAATAACAGTTAAAAAGTGTTTCATATTAATTTTTAAATCTGAAGAGGTTTCATAAAAATTACCCAAAAAAGAAAAGAAGAAGAAGAAGAATGAAATACAGCAAAATCTCACTACTTAGTGCAGGGAGGTTAATTATAGATACAAGCTGCTCCATTTAAATGTGCCGCAACCTGACCAGTCTCGTTCTCACCCCCAAAAATTCCTATAGGAAATTAGGAGCCTGGTTACAAGAAACTACCAGGTCCAATTACAGTCCCCCGGTCTATTGAATATACGAGTCTGACTCCGAGAAAGCAAAGAGATATTGATGCATGCATTTGCTCATAATCCAACGGTCCTGATTAAAACACTTGATGCCCACAAATCCAGCTAAGTGTCCATTCAAACCCTAGCCGCTCAAATCCGATCAAATTCCTCCCCCTTAAAACCCAACGGTCATATTTTCAAAAACCCCACAGCACGAGCGCTCCAACGGTCATATTCTCAAACCGACCTTCTTCTCTCCCTTATATACACAATCCATCTCTCGTCCCCTTCACCCATAACCGTTCTCTGCTCTCTCTCTTTTTCCCACTCCCAGCTCCTCGCTCTCGCAAAAAAAAAATCAAGTCTTTTTCTCAAAGACAAAAGGAAAAAACTCGCCATGGATTTCCACACCCTCGCAAGGAGAGATCTCCAGTCCCTCTGCAAGAAGAACCGCATCCCCGCCAACATGACCAATGTCGCCATGGCTGACGCTCTCCAAGCTCTCCAAACCGTAATCAATCATCCCAAACCCCGAGCTCCCCTCTCTTCTATCCATATTTCTTTATTAGACCAAATTTCAATTTTTTTTTTAATTTTAATTTAATTTTATCAGGTGGAAGGGCTTGCCGAGATTGAAGAATCCCTACAGTTCCAATCCCCCAAGAAACTAGACCTCGAGTCCCCGGCCCCACCGAGGACCGGGCGGAGAACAACTGCATCTCGAAAGGTAGAGCAGCAAGGGAGCCCGCTTCCTCGGTCTCGGAGGGTTACCGTTAAAGCTTCCGAAATCTTGGACATGGTCGAGGATGCTGAGTCTCCGAAAGCACCGACTACGAGGAGCAGGGCGGTCAAGAAACAAGAGATCAAGGTGGTCGCAAAAACTCCGGCGACGAGGAGAACGACGAGGCAGTCGTCGAGGAAAGAAGTGGATGATCTGATGAGCGGAGGATTGAGGCGGAGCACGAGAGTTGGAGGCAAGGGCGATTCCGTAAAGATGGCATCTTTGGCTAAGGATGTAGAAGAAGAACAAAACAAAGAAAAGGGTGAGAATTTTTCACTTTACTTTTCCTTTCTTGGTTATTAAGTTAATTGTTATGTGCTTGTTCCCATTCGATCTTGCAATGATTTTTAGTAATGGAAGAAAGTGAAGATGCTGTTGATCAGA
This sequence comes from Asparagus kiusianus, assembly GCA_022839385.1. Taxonomy (NCBI): domain Eukaryota; kingdom Viridiplantae; phylum Streptophyta; class Magnoliopsida; order Asparagales; family Asparagaceae; genus Asparagus; species Asparagus kiusianus. The sequence continues at coordinate 1,300,936 of BQKN01000038.1, forward strand.
AGACTGATCTCCGTACCGAAGAGGATAACCAAAAATATGATAAGGGTATAAATTCTTTTTAGGATTTTTTTTTTAATTTCCCTTCTTTATTCAGAGTTCTAATGATGGCAAGATTGATCTTTGCAGAAACCAATGACAAAGTTTGTGAAAGAGAACAGGATTTGGAGGTTGAGGTGATTAAAGAAGCACCAATTTCTGCTGATCAATCAGAAAAAACCTCTAAATCCCTGCCAGAAGCTTCAGGGAACAATCCAAAAGAAGAAGAAAACCAAGGAAATAATCAAGAAGAAACTTTGCCTGGATTTGATGACTCGCCAGTCAGAGGTCTGATATCCTTAGATCAAGATTCTTCTGTTCAGCAAAGTCCCGTTGCTGAGATCAACACAGAAGTGATCGAAGATCTTGAGAAATCATCAGAGGAGAACCAAGAAGCTTCCGATGATCAAGACTTCAAGCTTCAAGAACTTCCCATCTCCGACGAGAATCCAGCATCAATTGAAGATTCCCCCGATGAAACTCAAGATCTCGTCGCATCTGATCTCACCGACGAAATCGCAAAGCTTTCGATTGGATCCATCAAAGACGATGGCGATCTCACGGCCAAAGCTATGGAATCTGGTGATGCTGATGAAATCGACGATCTCACCGTTGCGGTCCTAGCGAACTCCGATGGAATCCAAGATATCGCGAAATCCGATCTCGCCGCCGAAAACTCAGAGGCAGCCATCGAATCCAGCAAAGACGATGATCTCACTGCCGAGACCAGTGCTGAAGCCGATGATCTCACTATTCAGTTCCCACTGAACTCCGACGGAATCGAACCAGAAATCTTAGAGGGAACCATCGAATCCAGCAAAGTTCCTACTGAAGCCGATGATCTCACCGTTGAGATCCTACTGAACTCCGACGGAACCCAAGATCTCGCGAAAACGGATCTCACCGCCGAAATCTCAGAGGCTACCATCGAATACAGCAAAGACGGCGGTCTAACCATCGAGACAACGGCTGAAATCGCTGATCTCACCGTCGAGATCCCAGTGGAGATCGACGGATCCGGCAATTTCACAGGCGATATCTCAGTGGAAGCCGTCGGCGATCTGAATAGTGCAGCAGAGAAAAGCGCGGGAAAAGAGCTGCCTCTGGCTGGAACTTGTAAGGACGATAGCAACAAAGAGAACGGAGATTTGACCTGGTTGACCGTTTTAGAGGTGGGGCCCGTTAAGGGGGGCAAGCAGAGCTATCAAAGCATGAGTCTGCGCAAGCTCAAGGCCGCTTACAAGGAGACTCTGGTCAGCATAAACAACAAGGTATTGTTATTTTTTATATATATTTTTTTATTTACTGTCAAATATTCTATTTTCCAAGGAATTTATTCTGATTTTGTTTTTATTTTTTACCACAGGAGGAAGAGAAGAGGACCGCTTTGCGTCTTATTGATGAGAACTGCATCTGAATTTTTGGGATATTTGGCAGATGATGATGATAAGTCAGCTTTTTTTTTACTTCTGCGTCTTATTCTGATTTTGTTTTGATTTTTTTTTTTTTTTTTACTGAGCGTCATATTTCTTACTGTTGAAATGTACTTTGGAGCGTTATGTGCTGAGTTTGAAACCTAGGTTTCTCCAGCCATAATAATTCATTGTCCTCAGGGGATTGGAATATTGAGTTGATATTTTCTCACTATATGGAAGAAATTTAGTTTCAGCCATTTTCTCACAATGTTTTATATGGACGAAATTCATTGTCCCTTGGAATATTGGGTTGATATTTTCTCACAATGTTACTATATGGAAGAAATTTTTAGTTTCAGCCATTTTCTCACAGTGTTTTATATGGAAGAAATTTTTAGGGAAAAATGTGTCTGGGTTCCAAAAACAGAAACTTCATGTGACGAGACCCCTCATATTTTTCCTCATGTGAATCAGTCCCTTGATGTGAATCAGAAACTGCAGCTTTTTTTAATCAATTATTATATGTCAGCTAAGCTAAAATCCCCAAATTATCATTATCCTCTCTCCCCAATCCCTTAGACCCAACACTCATCTCCTCTCTCTCTCTCTCTCTCTCTCTCTCTCTCTCTCTCTCTCTCTCTCTCCCCCCCCCTCTCCTCTCTCTAAAACTAAGAGCTTTCTCAAGCTCGTCACCCTGGCCCTCGCCGTTGTCGCCTCCGCTCAGGCCCCCAAGGCTCCCTCCCCTCCTCAAGTTCGTTGTCGCCTCCCCTCCTCCACCCGTCCTCGTCACCGTAGATCGCCGTCGCTCCCCCGCCGTAGATCGCCGCCGCAGAGCTTGAGGAAAACGCTCGAAAAGTGAGGGCCTGAGGTTTGATATTATTTAATTATGCATATTAACTAATTATCACACTTTTAGGAGAAAATTAGCTATTCCTATTGTTTTGTGAAACATAGCTCACATAATACATGAACAGCTAAGCCGATTTGGAATTAAAATAAATAACTAGATAATAAAAGAATAAATTATATGCAACAAAGTTCAACAGGTGGAAGTAAATTAGCTCATATCCAAGGTTATAAGGATAACCACAACAACAACGGCTGCAAGTGGAACAATTTTTATTGGAGAATATCATCTAAACTTGTTAACAAAGATATTATTTCGTGAAGATGTTAAGTATAGCTTAAGGTTTGATAGATTGGTACATAAGATGTATTTTCTTCGCCATTAACACTAACGACTCTATTGAAAAGGATCAAATGACCTTGTAAGCAATGATACTCATAGCGATTGATGCATATACCGAGTCCACTCTAGCACTTTCACGAACAGAGTATGGGTAAAAGGGATATTTAACAGTCACTTATCGATGTGTTTTCCGTGTTAAAGAATTTGCATACATGAGGAGTGTAACCACAAAGGTTGACGTCTTCAGCTTCGGTATAGTTATGATGGAGCTTTTCACCAGAATAAGGCCAACTGGGACTATTGAACATGATGGAGCGCATATCCCATTGCAAGAGTTTGTGGAGAAATCCTTTTAATGTGGAGTAGATGTTGTGCTTAGCATTGTGGACGATGCAATGGACATTCCGACTGCAACACAGGGAGGCAAGGTTGTTAAAGTCCTAGAGTTAGTCTTATCATGTACCCGATTCAATACAGAGGAGCGGCTAGTCATGAAGGAAGTTTTATCTACCTTACTGAAGCTTAGTCATGTATAGGATGTAATTTTACTTGTTCATCCACAATATTTTGACACACTAACATGTTCGAGTTTCAGCAAATCAATTTTTCCACCTTTTTTATTTTGATGATGGTGTATGTATGTAGTCTGTCTCAGTTATCATCTATGCTCAGTTTTCCCTGTAGAAGTGCAAGTTGGAAGTTTTTCTTGTTTGCGCATGCATTCTTGGCTTACATAGATTTTCTACTTACATGTCAAACTTTCATGAATTTGAACACTGTGGTAAGGAAAATTTGGAATCCTTGCTTAGCTATGGATTTTGCTCCCTTATGTTTCAAATATTTTTCTTGTTCATGCTTCTGGTCTGTCACATTATTTTTTTTAAATTAAAATTTAAAGGAACATGGCCCTGTTAAGTAGCTATGAAGGCTCTGAGAAATTCCTGTAGTTTATTCTCAAGTGTGAAGGTAAAATACGAAGGTTGGGTTTAGAACTAGCAATGTGTGGGCTAGAACTGGCTGTATACAAATTAGAACTAACGTAGAAACAAGAATTAACAAGTGTGCATGTAAAAAAC